>CM039136.1:19488870-19742642 GCA_022036555.1 Microstegium vimineum
GAAAACACTCAAATTTTGCATTGACCTCCCAAAGATTTGTCTCCCAATACACAAGAGAGCACTTGGCAAAGTTTGGCACCATTTCGGATCTTTTTGAGGGTGGACTCAGTTCAACATATAATTACTCAGTGAAGTCGTGTAGAAATTCAATTAAACTAAAAAAGTACCAAACCAATTCAGAAAAATCTTAAACTTGGCAGTTCGAGTACGTGTTCAGATGTCCTTTCTTTTGGCAAAGTTAATATTTAATTTGCTTACATATACAATAATTATTTATATGTGAAATATGACTAGATTTGAATTGGCTTTTAAATTAAATTACGGTTTGTCCAATCCAATTAATAACTTCTTCGTGACTTTTTTTAAATAGAATAAATCAAGCTTGTCATTCTTTGATCAATTTAGAGCTCTTGAATTTAAACTCAAAATAGATTTATAAATTAAAATGAAAAAAACATATGAAAAAGAAAAAAAAGTCTCTCAGCCCTAATCTTTTAGGGCCGGCCTGTCTCCACTTGTGCCCCCTTTTCCTTTTCACCTCGGTCGAGGCCCAGGTTCATGCCCTCTATTCTTTCTTTTTGGTAAAAACATGAATAACTCTGTTAAATGGACCAAATAATCCAAAAACACCTAAAGAGTTTGCTTACTTTAGGGGTTTGCTTGCTCCATGTAGTGTCGAAGGTTGTAGGTTCGTACATTGGTTGAGGCAAAGATTTTGTTGTTTTCTTTTTTAAAAAAAAACAGGAATATTTAAGTTGATCAAATAATCCAATAAATAGCAGAAGAGTATGCTTACCTCGGTGGTTTGCTCGCTTCTTGTGGTGTTTTATTTCTTTTTGGTACAATGAGGAATAAAGTTTAAATTGATTAAACAATTCATAAATTAATAGAAAACTTGCTTAGTTTGGTGGTTTGCCCGCTTCCAATGTTGTTGATGCAGGTGGCAAGTTTGATCCCTATATATGGCCACATTTATTTTGTTATTTTCTTTCTTTTTGATAAAAAAAATAAAATAAGAGGCCATGTTCAATTGCATGCTCAATTTCATTCCATGAGGCCATGTTCGATTCATATATATGTGCACACATTTTTAATACTATTTTTTAGGTTTTCTTATGGTCAATTAATGAAATATCATCACATTTGAAAAAATGGATTTATAAATTAAAATGAAAAAATGGAAAAAGAAAAAAAATGCCACTCAACCTTACTCTTTTAGGCCCGGTTTGTCTCCTCTACCCATGCCCCCTCTTCGTTTTGAGGCCCATCTCTACGCCTAGTAGACATGGGCAAGGGTCCAGGTCAATTATTCAAGTACCTAAACGTGACAATGCTAAATAGTCATAAAAAGATAGGCTCAAGCATCACAAAAAAGAAACCAACAAACTTTCTCCCGGCGCCACATAATTTGTGACGAAAATTCCCGCCTTTATGTGACAAATCTAGGAAGTCGTCATAAAAAAATATGGCTCTCCTCAATTGGTGAAGAAACAAAAATTTGCGTCACATTATGATACATTATATGACGAAATCGGACCTCATCATGAGAAGTTTTGTCATAAAAGATAAGATTTCTTGTTGTAGTCTTGTTATATCCTATAGCTCTTTAATAGCCTTTACATTCATAGTCTGTGATCCTTGTGGCCTTTCCCATATGCGATTATTGCCTGTCATAGGGTGCTTTGATTATAGATCATAGTCAAAGTAATAAGTTGTGTGTAGGTGTGGTGCTTATACATCATCTTATCCTTGGTTACCACTTGTTGCACGGATTGTTTGTGGTAGCTAGCAAGAGTGTGACAACCTTGTCTAGTCTTTGTATTCCACCATGTGTTCTTAGGCAAGTTCTTAAAGGTAAGGCCTGAAGCATCTAGGCCCTCTTGGTTTAGGCGATTAACGGCAATGCTAGATCACTATGACTAACGTGTGTTTTGCATAGGCAAAAGTGATTAAGTTAGGTCATGAGTGATGCTAGTGAATGGTCTTAATGGTTTTCGTGCCCCCAAGATGGAATTCGATTTCAGTTTCAAAGGATGGAGCTACAAGGTGAAGACTAGGCTAGGTCTTAGTGCCATATGGTGTGAGAAGGGCACTAACTATAAACTAGGACTTTGTTTTTCCTTTGATCGTACTATTAAGGGGGTATGAGATTAGTAGCTTAACCTAGGAGAGGTTAGGAATGTCGGTAAATGCACATTTGTCACAACTAGTCATAGAGACTCTGCTATTAGCCCTTGGTATACCTAGAGTTGGTAGGAGCAAAACCCCTTCAAAAGACTTAGTGAGAAAAGCTAAAGAAGGAGGTGTTAGAGGCTCCAGACCATTGGAAGGGGTCCGGTGGTCCTGCCTTAGGCAAAGGCTGGTGGAAGAGGCTCCGGACCACCTGTCTGGAGGGCACCGGACTAATGGCCATTGGTCCGATGGCCCTGCCTTTCTGAGTGAGCCAGAGAGGAGGCTCCAGACTAGTCCGACGGGTAGTCTGGAGGTACTCAGCAGAGGCGTTTTTCTATGCAGTAAGCTCCTAGGCTCCGGACCAGAGGCTCCGGACTATGCACCGGACTATACAGAGTAGTCCGATGGTTCTTGGCTTCAGTGAGATTTTGTTCTGAGAGTGAACTCCGGACCAGGTTGCATGGTCCGCTGGTATAGGCTCCGGACTAGTCCGGTGCTTTCGCAAAAAAGAGAAAAAGCAAGAAACGGCTAGTTTTGGAGGTGGGGACTATTTATAGTTGCCCATTTTGTCCAAACCAGCTCTCTTGGCCATTGTTACACCTGGAGGAACCTAGAGAGAGTTCTTGGAGAGCCAAGTGCCTAGTGAGGGAGAGATTTGAGAGATTCTATCTAGTTCTTCCCTCCTAGAGTGATTAGGAGTGACAAGTGTGCATCCATCCACCTTCCTAGCCTTGAGTGGGTCAAGTGAAGGTCTTGTGCTTGTTACTCTTGGTGTTCGACAACACCTAGATGGTTTGTTGGTGATCGGAGGAAGGTGATCGCCATGAAGATTGTTGGCGGCCCTTCTCCAAGCTTCTAAGATCGGTTGTGGGCGATTCACTAAGCCGGAGTGGCGAAGAATCAGCCCGTAGAGAGCACTCATCCCTTGCGCGGGATGGAGGGGGAGCTATACCTTGAGAGGTGCTCCAACGAGGACTAGGGGAGTGTCGACTCCTCGATACCTCAGGAAAATATCGCTGTGTCACCGTTTCTCTATCTCGAGCTCTTTACTTTCCGCATTTACATTCCGTTGAGTTCTTACCTTTCCACTAGAATTGCTTAGGTTGTTTTTCATTTCTATGAACTGCTACCGCTTTCTAGCTAGGACACACATTCAGTAGACACTAGGGGGTGATTGGCATTTGTAGGTTTTTAATTCTGCTGTAGAAAATTAAAAGAAGCCCAATTCACCCACCCCTCTTGGGCATCTTGATCCTTTCAATTGGTATCGGAGCTTGGTTGCTCTCAAATTAGGCTTTACCGCCTAGAGCAACATGTCCCATGGGGATGGACCCCCTCCCATGTTCGATGGAGATGACTTTTCTTATTGGAAGGTTCGTATGGAAGCCTATCTAGAGGTCGTTGATGTCGGCGTTCTCAAAGCTGCCACTCTTGGCGGTTCCGTGTTCGCCGAAGATCCTTACTTTGAGAAGAACAATGCTAAGGCTAAGAACATACTCTTCCGAGGCATTTGTAAGGATGTGTTCAACCGTGTGCGGAATTGCAAAACCGCGCATGAGGTTTGGACAAACATTTGTGCCTTGCACGAAGGTACCAAATATGAAAGAGAAGAGCGCTATCACCTCATCATTGCTAAGATGAATTCTTTCACCATGCTATCTCATGAAAATGCTAATGAAATGTATTCTCGCTTGAATGTGCTTGTTGAGGAGTTGAATGGCCTTGGGCTCACCCAAATGTCTCCGGCCGATGTGGTGCGCAAGATACTTTGTGTCTTACCAATAGACAAGTATGGCCACATCGTCATGGTCCTTCATCAAGGTGATCTCTCCGCATCTACACCAATACAAGTGTTGGGCAAGATCAATGCTCATGAGATATAAATGAAGATGAATGATGGTGGCTCATCCTCCTCCAAGAAGAAAGACAAGGAGGAAAAGAAGGACTTGGCTCTCAAAGCTTTCACCAAAGAGAAAGTCAAGTATCAAGTGGTGGTTGAGAGCTCAAGTGAAGAAGATGAAGACAACATCGCTCTCATGGTGAGGAAGACCACCAAGATGTTGAAGAAGCTAAACAAGAATGGAGTCAAGTTTGACTCAAAGAAGAAGAAATTCTTCACAAGCTCTTCAAGGAAGCCAATCTTTCAAATGAAGTGCTTCAATTGTGGTGTTCTTGGTCACTTGGCTCATCATTGCCCCGAAGAGAAGAAAGAGAGGTTCAAGAACTTCAAGAGCAAGAACAAGTTCAAGCACAACAAGGGTGACAATGATGACTCAAGTGATGGTGAGAAGAAGAACAAGCCATACAAGAAGAAGAAGAACTTCAACTTCACCAAGAAGAAAGATGGTGTTGGTATTTCTTAACGCAAACAGATAAATCCGCAAGCGCACAGATACCGTTGTAGCTTTCACCCGTGAGTATTCCAAGGGTATCGATTTCCACGGGGAACGTGAAGTGTACTAGATAGGAACTAAGAGCATTCAAGGATAGATAAGATAACTGGGTAGAGAGATTTTAGAGTTTTCTAAGGGAGTTATCTAATCAAAGGTCCACGATACTCTACTTACTTTGGAGCAACAGTACCTGCCCGACTCTCGATAAAGACTGGGGAAAAAGTAGTTGGGAGAGGCTGCCAAAATCTCTACAAAAACACCAACCCGAACGTGGTGGACTACAAAGGCCTTACAGAGCTGTCACCCTTGGGGCTACCACAACTCGTGGAATTCTGTCAGTATAAACCCTAATTCTAGCTAGTGGTTTCATTTAGATCCTTTTCCTTGTTTAGTTGATGGTTAAAACTGGTACTTAAGGACCGTCAACAACTCCCCCAAGCTTACCTTTTGCTCGTCCCTGAGCAAAGATGAACTCAATGATGGATCAGGAGTTGCTACAATGCTTTCACGCCTTAAAGGTACACATGCGTTCAAATAAGAATTCTCCTCTGGATTAGAGTAAACTATTCTGACTTTCAAACTTACCCATATTACCTTTAACCATGGGGCTTATAGCCATCACTTGGGTCTTGAGTAATTGAAAAGCAGAATGATCAAGCCAAGTACTATGTCTCAAGCTCTTCACTTTACCTTGATCCTAGAGTTTTGCAAACTTTTCAAAATAAAACTCAAAGTCTCTTTTGCAAGTCTCTCTATATGTGGTATTTGTGGATCCTCACCAAGGCAACAATGGTGTATGCCTTCTCTCAGAATATTATTTCGAATAGGAAAAGTAACAATGTGCCTTCTCTCTCTCACCCTATAACTAATAGGCAATATATGGAGTTCATAGGTGGGGGAGAAACAACGCATACATACTTGCAAAGCATATATTGTAAAGTCAAACAATGGATCTAGAGAAAGAGGTTATACAATCAAATCAAGATGTGGATGTGTATGGGATATATGGTGGATGTATGAGGGTGGATATGTGGTGGATATATAATGGTGTATGGTGGATATATGAGCGTGTATTATGGAAACCTAATTCTACGCTGCTCTATATATATATTTCCACTCTCTTTTGGAACTTGGAATTTTTGAGAGAACTTGGGCTTGTTTGTTTTTTTTCTTTTTTTCAGAGAGGCGGGCATCTAAGTACCCATTGTTTTGATAGGACACTTGTCCATGTTTTACTCTCTTTATATATATATATATATTACAACCCCAAGTCTCTTTCTATAATAAAACTTTTGAGAGATGATAACGAGGAAACCTTTGAAGTAGTTATATATGTGGTAATGGAATATATGGATAGGCGGAGAAGTGAGATATTTTTGGTTACTTACTCCCAGGGTAGGAGTAGAGCATTTTCTGGTAGATCTGAATGGCATATATGTGGATGCGTACCTCCGAGATAGAAGTAGCATATATGAGTGGAGTGTACGTGATCTTGATTTTAAAAGCATAACAAGTCTCTAAGGGTCAACAAAGCTTGACAAAACTCAATGCAAATACAAGTAGTAAATATGATAGTGAATGTTTTCCTAATCTACCAGGTATGTTTATATGGCTGTGGTAGAAATTCAAGCTCTCATCATATAGAGACTCATCATGTAATATTTTTAATTTTCAAAAGATAAATTCTCCAAAGCTCCAGTATTTCTAGGAACAAGATAAACAGTAGCTCAACTTTCTCATATCATACTTATCAACTACCTAGAATTAGCTCAGGCATTCACAACCCACAAGTTTTAGGTTTAAAGCAAATCTTCATGTCAAAACAGTTATATCTAAAACTCGGGAGAATTCAAGGATGAAAACTAGGTACTTGAAAGGAATTACGGCAGAGCAACTATTCATCATTTCCATAGAGTTATCTTCAGAGTTCTTCATTTTACTATTAACAACTTCTAGACACACTTATTATTATTACTAAATAGGAAACTCTATTTGGGATAAAGTAGACAATGAAAAGTATCTAAGTTGTAACTCTTGTGATTAAGTGTGAACCTTCATGTGCTCACATTTTTTTGAATTTATTTATGTAACTAATATCTAAGTAAACCTATGTGAATAAGGATACTTACCTGGGTACATGGGGGTGCTCTCCCCCAAGCTGGATGTTGACATAGTCATTCATTTAGACAGTGTAGACTTACTTCACTTCTCTGAGACTTCAAAGATGATAGTTGATGTAGTTGTACTTCTCAAAGTAGATGAAGTTATCTAATCCTGTCTAGTCTTCCCAAATCCTGCTAAATTCAAATAGACAACAAAGCTCGTGGAATAGATTAAGCGTTAGTGGTAAACCATTTATGCCTTGATTGTCTAGAGCTTTGCAGAATTTGAATATTCAAATATATTTTTTTAGATCTTCAATTTTATATGCAAATGACTAATGCAATAATTTTTTATGCCTCCACAGTAAATAGTTAGAAGACTTATTCACATGGGGCTTAAAGGTTTTTTCTTTTTATGATGCAATGCAGTGCAATAATATAGATATGCCATGATTAAGATGATTATGCAATGGATTATACTAAGGATGATATAGTACTAAAAGTATTTATGGAAAGTAAATATGCTAGAGTGCAACTAATGCAATGCAGAGGAAAATAAATATGCAGATAACTTACCGAGTTTACCTTCCAGCTGAGGTTCAGAGATTTAGGTCCATCGAACCGGACCTCTCTTCTGGTTCAAATGTCTTAAGGAGCATGGTCCACTCCTGATGAATTCTTGGATGTTTGCTCTTCTTGTGTTGGTGTTTCCGATGAAGTCTCTTTCCTCTTCCATACTTCCTCAGTCTGAGGTTCTACTTTCTCTTTCCTCTGTAGCAGGTGATACATCCTCTATTGATGGTACAACTTCTTTCTCAGGAAAACTTTTATCTTTATTATTGAATTGATCTTCATATCTTGTTAATTCTCCTAGATTTTTTTTTCATCCATCCTTGGTGGCTTGTTTCTTCTCTTCAGGAAATTGGAAGTGGATGATTTTATGGAGATGATTGCACTAGTGGTGTTGAGGAAAGATCTTCCTCGAATGAGGTGGACTTCATCTTCATCTCCCATATCTTGAACCATGAAGTTGGTGAGAACATAGTGATCTATCATGTTCACCATGACATCCTTTGTTATTTCCTCTAGAAATCAGAATGATTGGTCTGCTAGCTATAGCTGCACATATGTCTAGTGTAGTGGTCTACTGCCATATAAATGTTGGTAGGCCACCTTAGGCACTATGTCACTGTTTGATCCAATATTGCAGAATATCTTGTAGAATGTACTTTCCTTGATCTTGCAATCAATGGTAGGTACTCCTGGATCTCCTAGCTTAGCGAGGTATTATGATAGAAGGAGTTGATCATACCATGAATCAATAGTGCTAATTATCTGGGTCTTCCCTTGGTTGTTGAGCTTTACTCTTCCTCCTTCTATTGTTGATGTTCTTCTTTCTTGTAGCAACAGTTGTATCCTCATAGATGTATGGCCTCTTAGGATGAGTAAGAGCCTTGAGTGTATGCTTCATGAAAGTGAATCTCTCCTTCTCATCCTTGATAGTGAAACATATCTTGGCACTATTCGTGTAGATGATGGCATCATATGTTCTTATGAATGAGCATCCCAAGATAATGAGTGCTTTCGCATCTCAACTTGTTTCTTCAATCACAAGGTTTTACCGTACGAACGAGTGTCCAACTCGTATGCTGACATATTAAGGAATTCCTTGGGATATCATAGTGTCTAATCTGCAAGATTCGCATGATGTTGACACTTGCTCCAAGGTTACAGACAACTTCTTCAATAACTCCCTTGGGATAGCATAGTGTCTGATCTGTAAGTTGGCATGATGTTGACACTTGCTCCAAGGTCACATACCACTTCTTCAAAAGTATAAGCTCCAATGGAGATTGGAATGACAGGTCTCCTTGGATCTCCTTTCTTCATTGGTAGGGTGTCATCCACCCATGCTCTTGATGACATGGTGAAGAAGTGTCCTGCTTATAGAAACAAGCAGAGATCAAGTGCGTGGGCTCTGCTGGTGGAAAAACACCAACAAAACCAAAAGTTTATTCATTCATCTCTAACATAAATATATTTGATCAAGAATGAGTTGTATTTTATTTAGCCATGACATGAGTGATCAAATCCGAGGATGAGCATGAATGTAGCATTTCATAAACACTTGGCATATTAGATTGAACACATGGAAAGATTATCTAATTTATTTTTACATCATTGAGATTATCATCTTCCAAGGTTGTATGTGCAACATTTTAGATGGTTAAGACTGTGAGATTAAGAAGTGGTACTTTGATCAAGATTTAAAGAACTAACATGTTGAGATAATCAGGTTGGGTCAAGTAAAGTTGCAGCTCAAACATGTTTAGATCTTTATTTATGTGAATTACCAGAATCAAAGAAAGGCTTTTAGAGTGATGCTTACTTACCTTTACCTTTGTCATTGGAGAATGATGGCATCGTACCTGAAGAATCATGGCCCTAGTTGGTTTCGGTGATTAACGACATTTAGAGATTATTATGGCTAACGTGTGTTTTGCAGAGGCTATGCGTAGCTTAGCCATAGTGATCAAGGAGAATGGGCTCTAAAGGTCATCAGTTAGCCCCCAAGATGGATATCGTTTCGATTCTTAAGGAAACATGATGAAGATCCTAGAATGATAGGGTAAGTGCCATAAGGAGATGAAGGGCACTTAGAATTAGATAGGGCTTCGCTTTTTACCTTTGACCGTACTATTAAGAGGGGTTGAGATTAGTAGCTTCACTTAGGAAAAGCTTCATGTTTAGGTGTGGTGCACACTTGACTTCCTTAGCTCTAAGCAAGCCTATGGTGACCGTAAGATAGCCTAGAACAACTTCCATTTTCATCGCGACGAAAAAAGGAGTTGTCAAAATCATTTTCTGGGCGTCGGACGCTCCTGGCAGGGGCGCCGGACGCTGTCCGTCGGCATCGGACAAAGGCGCCGGACGCTAGGTGGTTGAGTCCACAACGTCCGTCGGCCTTCCAGAGAGGTTGTTTTCTGGCTAAGTTTTTCAGGGTGCGTTGGACGCTGTCCGTCGGCCAGGCGTCGGACGCTGGGAAGAGCGTCCGTCGACCTTCCAGAGAGGGTGTTTTTCAACCCTAGCCAGAACTCAGCGTCGGACGCTGTGGCTGAGCGTCCGTCGCCCAGTGACGTAGCGTCCGTCGCTGGGAACAGTGTGTCAGAACTAGCCGTTAGACAGAGGCTTCGGACCGTCCGTCTCCTAGGCGCCGGAGCGTCCGTCGCCTCAACTATGAACAGAAACTAGCTGTTGGGCATGCGACGGACCGTCCGTCGCCTAGTCGATGGAGCGTCTGTCGCCAACTTAAAATGCCAGCCCGAGGCAGTTTTCAGAGGGTCTATTTATAGCCCCTCCCACTTCTCTCCCACCTTGCCTTTGCTCATTTGAGTTGCTGAGTTTGTTGAGAAGGTTGGGAAGAGAGCAAGAGCCCTAGAGAGAGAGAGTGATTCGCGAATCCATCCATCCTCTCTCTAGTTCATCCAAGAGTTCAAGTGTGCATCCTCTAGTTGTGAAGCTTGAGTGAGTCAAGCGAAGATCGAGGCTTGTTACTCTTGGTGATCGACATCACCTAGACGGTCCGGTGGTGCTCGGAGGAAGGTGATCGCCGGAAGATTGTCGGCGGCCCTTCTCCATCGACGTTGTGATCGGTTGTGGGCGATTCACCTATAGCTACTTCTTGTGAGGACTTGCTTGATGAAGTTGCTAGTGAGCAAAATGCAAAGTGCAAGGGCAAGAAGGTAGTTGAGGCCAATAAGCATGATGACTATGTGAAGATGAGGCAAGAAAACTCCAAGCTCAAGGAAGAGCTAATCAACCTCAAGGCAAGCAAGCCACTCACTATCAAGTCGGCCAAACAAGATGACAAAGATGCAATGACCTTGATCAAGTCTCTCAAAGAGGAAAATGCAAAGCTCAAGGTTGAGAAAATCAAGCTTACAAGTGGATTGGAGAAGTTCACCAAGGGCCACAATCTTCAAAGTGAGCTCTTGATGAACACTATCATGAAGACCGACAAGACCGTCATTGGGTTCAAGGAGAACCAAATCATGAAGGCCAAGGTCAAGATAGAAGCCAAGAACTATTACAAGAACAAGGCTATGAGAAGCAACTATGACACACCAAAGCCAAAACCCAAGAAGTGCTTTGGATGTGGTCAAGAGGGTCATCTCCAATCCCAATGCAAGACTCCAGCTCCCAAGACCTTGCCCAAGCACATAAGGCCTTTCGCTCATGATGCACACTTCATCATCAACAAGGACTCCAAGGGTAGACCTCAAGTTGTATTTCTCGGTCCGAAGATGAAGAACAAGCCCAAAGTGCTATGGGTTGCTAAGGAGTTGGTGGACAAGGCTATGGGACCTCGCCAAGTGTGGGTTCCCAAACAACAAGCTTAACTCCAAGTTGCTTGTGTGTAGGTGAACTACAAGACCGGTGGAAGTCATTGGGTGATTGATAGTGGATGCACTCAACATATGACCGGTGACTCCCGGATGTTCACCACACTTGAGGAAGATTGTGAAGGGCAAGACAAGATTACCTTTGGGGACAATTCAAAAGGCAAAGTGCAAGGTCTAGGCAAAGTAGCAATCTCAAATGATCAATCAATATCAAATGTCTTACTAGTACAATCATTGAGCTTCAACTTGCTATCGGTGGGACAACTATGTGATCTTGGTTTCCAATGTCTCTTCACTCCAAAAGAGGTAGTTGTGTCCAAGATTGAAGATTCATCATTGATATTCAAAGGGTTTAGGCACAACAATCTCTACCTAGTGGACTTCACCTCAAATAAAGCTAGTTTGCAAATATGTCTTTTCTCCAAGAGTTCCTTGGGTTGGCTATGGCATAGAAGATTAGCACATGTGGGAATGTCAACTTTGAAGAATCTTGTCAAGAAGGAATTGGTTAGAGGTGTGAAGGATGTGGTGTTTGAGAAAGACAAACTTTGTAGTGCATGTCAAGCCGGCAAGCAAGTGGCAAACACTCATCCAACCAAAGCTTTCATGTCAACCTCAAGAGTTCTAGAGCTACTCCACATGGATCTTTTTGGACCTACCACCTATGCTAGCCTTGGCGGCAATCTCTTTTGCTTGGTGGTAGTTGATGACTACTCTAGATACACTTGGGTGTTCTTTCTTCAAGACAAGGGAGAAACTCAATCAATATTCAAGAAGTTTGCAACTAGAGCCCAAAATGAGTTTGATGTGAAGATCAAGAAGATAAGAAGTGACAATGGGACCGAGTTTGTAAACACCAAGATTGAAGTCTATTGTGATGAAGTTGGAATCAAGCATGAAGTATCCGCCACCTATACTCCTCAACAAAATGGTGTAGTAGAGAGGAAGAACCGGACTCTTATCACTCTTGCAAGATCAATGCTTGATGAATACAACACCCCCGAGAAGTTTTGGGCCGAAGCAATCAACACCGCATGCTATGCGGCCAACCGGCTATTTGTCCAAAGGCTTCTCAAGAAGACCCCCTATGAGCTTGTGAATGGAAAGAAACCGGATATATCCTTTTTCCGAGTGTTTGGTTGCAAAGTGTACATCTACAAGAAGCGCCAACACTTGGGCAAGTTCCAAAGAAGATGTGACATTGGTTTCTTAGTTGGGTATTCACTTAAATCCAAGGCATACCGTGTATTTAACAAAGCCACCGGCTTAGTTGAAGAAACGTATGACTTGGAGTTTGATGAAACTAATGGTTCTCAAGAAGAGCATGAAAATCTTGATGATGTAGGTGATGAACCCTTGAGGGAGGCAATGAAGAACATGCCAATTGGTGCTATCAACCCACAAGAGGTGGAAGAAGTTGAAGATGAAGCAAATCAAGATCCTTCTCCACCTCACACGCCTCAAGTTGATGAAGGAGATCAAGTGAGGGAAGCTCAAGAAGACACTCACATCCCTCAAGATCAAGCCGAGGCCAAAGCAAGCAATGTTGAAGCACCGCAACCTCCTCCCCAAGAGATCAATAGAAGATCTACACCTATGCTTCAAGCACATCCTCAAGACCTCATCATAGGGAGTCCATCAAGGGGGTAACAACTCGATCTAAACTTGCTTCTTATGTTGAACATCACTCTTTTGTTTCCTTTGTTGAGCCTTCTAGTGTAGAGGATGCACTTGCGGATCCGGATTGGGTGAACGCCATGCACGAAGAGTTGAACAACTTCACCCGAAATGAAGTGTGAACTCTAGTAGAAAAGCCCAAAGGAACAAGAATCATTGGAACCAAGTGGGTGTTTAGGAACAAGCAAGATGATCAAGGTGTGGTTGTGAGAAACAAGGCAAGATTGGTGGCAAAGGGGTTCTCCCAAGTTGAAGGCTTGGATTTTGGGGAGACCTTTGCACCGGTTGCAAGACTAGAAGCCATTCGTATCCTTTTGGCATATGCTTCACACCATAAAATGAAACTTTTTCAAATGGATGTGAAGAGTGCCTTTCTTAATTTTTTCATTAATGAACTTGTTTTTGTCTCACAACCTCCCGGTTTGAAGACCCAAATTGTCCTAATCATGTGTATAAGTTGTCCAAGGCACTCTATGGATTGAAGCAAGCTCCAAGAGCTTGGTATGAGAGGCTAAGGGACTTCCTACTCAAGAAGGGCTTCAAGATCGGGAAAGTGGATACCACACTCTTCACCAAGGTGCTAGATGGAGAGATCTTTGTTTGCCAAATATATGTCGATGACATTATATTTGGGTCAATAAACCAAGATCATAGCAAGGAATTTGGTGCATTGATGTCCAAGGAGTTCGAGATGTCGATGATTGGCGAGCTAACCTTCTTCCTAGGCTTTCAAGTGAAGCAATTGAGGGAGGGCACCTTCATATCTCAAGAGAAGTACACTTATGATGTGCTCAAGAAATTCAAGATGGAAGATTGCAAGCCAATCAAGACCCCAATGCCTACTAATGGGCATCTCGATCTCGATGAGGGAGGTAAACCGATCGACCAAACTCTTTATCGCTCTATGATCGGTAGTTTACTTTACCTCACCGCTTCTAGGCCGGATATCATGTTTAGTGTGTGTATGTGTGCTAGGTTTCAAGCAAACCCTAAGGAGTCGCATCTTTGTGCCGTTAAAAGAATCCTTAGGTACTTAAGGCACACCCCTAGCATGGGTCTTTGGTATCCCAAAGGAGCTCCCTTCCAACTAGTTGGCTATTCCGATTCGGATTACGCCGGGTGTAAGGTTGATAGGAAGAGTACCTCCGGTGGGTGCCACATGCTAGGAAGATCACTTGTTTCTTGGTCCTCAAAGAAGCAAAATAGTGTGGCATTGTCAACCGCCGAGGCGGAATACATTGCCATGGGAGCAAGTTGTGCACAAATCTTATATATGACCCAAACACTCTTTGATTACGGCATGTTTTTAAAAGAAGTTCCACTTTTGTGTGATAATGAAAGCGCCGTAAAGCTTGCAAACAACCCGGTTCAACACTCTCGCACCAAGCACATAGATATTCGCCATCACTTTCTTAGAGATCATGTGGCTAGGAAAGATATAACACTAGTTGGAGTTAAGAGCGAAGAGCAATTGGCGGATATCTTCACTAAACCACTCGATGAAACAACCTTTTGTAGGTTGAGAAGCGAGTTAAATGTGCTTGATCACTCTAATTTCACTAAAAGATGATCTTGTGTGAACCTTGCATTCATTTGTAATATAACATGTTTAATATGGTAATGCACATAGGCTTGGCTAACGCGGTTAAGATAACCACCCTCAAAGCGTGTGACAAAGCTTAACCGCGGTTTAAACTTGCAAGCAACCTAGTTTCACCTTTCGAATTGCATAAGCATATGCATGTGTGTTGTTTGCCCTTTCTTTTTCGGTTAAGTTTCTTGAGCATCCTCTATGATAGTCCACTTAGGGGGAGCATTCCAAGCTCAAATCACTTCTCTTCCCCTATTGTGGCCATATGATGACTCCTTGGCGCTTCCATTCGAATATTTTGAGCTAAAAACTAAATTTAAGCCTATGGCAAAATAATTGAAAATGAGTGTTTGAGAGATGGTTCTCATATCAAGTCCAATCAAGTGTTATTTGGATCTTTTTGGATTGGAACTTGGTTGGGAGAAAGACGCAAAAAGAAAAATTTGAAAAATTCCACTTTTTAGGCGTCGGACGTTGCCGACGGACGCTCGGTGTCAATTGCCTCAGCGTCCGTCGCGATCGTCCGGAGATTAAAGTTGCCCGCTGAAAGGGCGACAGACGCTCTCCCAAGCGTCCGTCGCGGTCAATGCGACTGGGCGTTTCAAATCGGCTTTGGAAGCCCGACGGACGATGCCGTCGGACGCTCCCCGAGCGTCCGTCGCATGCCGACGGAGCGTCCGTCGCCTATGCGACGGACCGTCCGTCGCGAACTAATCGGCGAAATTTTTTTTTGAAAACCCCCGATCTCCTCTGTCTCTCCCGTTTCGATTTCAGTTCGCCGCCGTTGCACCCCTCTGCTCTTCAAGCTGCCGCAGGCACTCGCTCGCCCCTCGCTGCCGTGCCTTCTCCTCCACCTCGCGCCCAAGCTTCTCCACTGCTTCACCTCTGTCCCCTGCTCTAATCCCGCCGAGCAGGAGCTCTAGGTCGAGGAGCTCTCCCTGTTGGAGGTCGATTCTTCTTTTAGGGTGCAAAGGTGAAACCTTCTTTCACTTCTGTGATCTTATCAATCCACAAAATTGCATTTCACCTCTCCACCCTGCCAATCCTAACTCTTTCATCTCTCTATCTTAGAGTGCGGATTGATTTGTGAATTGTGGTTGGCGGTTGACAGATCGGGAAATCTCTTTTCTTATCCCTTTTTGGTCAGAGGCTCGAGGTATGGCAGTGAATATCAATCGATTCTATTCTTACCTTATATCATGCTTCTATAGATCCGTAACTCTAGTTATATGCTTATGGTTTATATCTCTATCTATTTCCGACGAGCAGGGTCAGTTTGTCAGTTGATCAGAGACTCAGACAGTGGGCAGTGACAGATAACTCGGGCAAAGCCCGCGAGTACGGATCGAGGCAAAGCCTCGCGAGGACAGTCCAGGGCCGGCGTGCCACTCTTTCAGTTGTTTGGTTCTGTGGTCCGTCAGAGGGCCAGGGACAGTGTCTGTTTGGCAGTGGAGCTGTGCTTTTATTGTTAAGGTTTCCTGTCAGTGGTTTGTTTGCTAGAGTTTGGAAAATGGCAAGGACGAAGAATGCAGGTCCCATTCCCGGCAGTGGTGGTGACCCTCCACCTCCACCGCGTCCACCCACTGACCGCGGGAAGGGCAAGCAGAAGGTTATCTCGAGGAAGCACAAGAGGCCAGCTATGGATCCGGATTCGGTAGCCGCGCTTGCAGTAGCAGAGGCAGCCGAGAGAGCTGAGCGAGGAGGACGTCGCGCCGGCTTGAGGCTCTCGCCTCGCCGTGGAGCGCGTCGTGAGTCCCCTCCACCTCCAGAGTCAGAGCCCGTCGAGGCTACAGAGGCACCAGCTACAGAGCCAGTCCCAGCGACTGAGCCGACAGAGGCCATGGGCCATTCTACCATTGGAGAGCTGATGAGCCGTCGAGTCACCTGTTCCCGAGGCTCAGGTGCACCACCTAGCCCTCCAGGACCCAGACTCCCAGACCCAGTGAGGCACCAGGTCAGGACACTTACAGCGAAGCAAGTCCAGCTGCTTCGGTTTGTCGACTTTCAGTCCTGGTTCCCACCCCAGAGGGACCCCCGTGCCGGACAAGAGTTCTATACCACAGTGCACGAGGACTTCTACCGAGCGTATGTTGACACCGATGCTCCTCTCAGGGCCCACAGGGTGTGCCCATCTACTCAGATTGAGGGGGTCGGTGGTCCAGAGATCCTGCAGCATCTCCAGTACATTCAGGGGTTGACAGACTTGATGGGACGATCAGGGGCATATCAGAAGGAGTGGGTCTACCAGTTTTACGCCTCCCTGTGGATCTCACCTGATCACGAGTTCCTACACTTCGCATATCAGGGACGTGACTTCAGGGTTACAGCTGCCAGGTTCCGAGAGCTCTTTCACCTCGGATCTTCACCTACCAGGATCCACAGTCTCTGCTATGGGGATCAGGAGGCCCCTCGCAGACCTCACGATGGCATTGTACCATCCATAGACTTTGTCAGTCCATGCTTTCAGCAGCCGTTCACTGAGGGTTCGAGCCGTACGCCACGAGACCTCACTCCTCTGGCTCGGATCCTCCACGAGGTTCTCAGACGGACTATTCTACCCAGGATTGGAGCTAGGGATACTATCACTCGTCTTCAGCTTTGGCTCCTAGCTCACATTGTCCGGAAAGAGCAGTTCGACCTATGGGATCTGATAGTGAGCGAGCTCGAGGACATCATAGCTGCTGGGTTCAGAGGTCATTGGCAGCTACAGTTTGCACATTGGATCTCCTACTTGGTAGTTGCCAAGACTGGGTCAGGGGTTATGAGAGTCACCCTCACGAGGACAGCTACAGAATTTCCCGTCTACTCGATGAGCCAGCTTGTGGCCCATGGACAGCTGCCTCGCCCCAGCAGAGCTTACAGACCAGGCACGAGGCAGGCCGGAGTGCCACCACAGTCAGCCGAGGTCACCGATGCCACAGTTGAGCAGATTGCTCAGGCAGAGCTAGCTGATTTGGATACTGAGATCGATACAGCTGCAGAGACAGTATTCAGAGAGGATCTCGACTCTGACAGCTCTGACGAGGACTACCAGCCCGTGCATGAGTATACACCTATGACACATGACCATGAGGCTGGAGGGTCCGACACAGCCGCAGCAGCTCCAGCTCCAGGCTCCAGTTCTTCAGAGGCTACCCTGCTCACTATACTCTCGAGGATGCAGGAGGAGCAGTCTCGCCAGGCAGAGGAGCAGAGACGACAGGCTGCAGACCTACGGAGACTCACTGAGCAGCAGCTGGCAGCTCAGGCTCAGACACAGGCTAGGCAGGATGAGTTCTAGCGCCAGTTCCTAGCCTATCAGCTTCAGCAGGCAGAGATCCAGAAGACTCAGACTCTTCTCCTTGAGCGTCTTCTGGCCTCTAGCTCTGGGCAGACTTCCACGCCACACTTTCAGTTGTCCGCAGTCTCTCAGCAGCAGCAGTTCACTTCTCCTCCACTGCAGCCTCCTGTAGTAGTGGTGCCTACTCCAGCGTTACTGTCCGGAGGACAGCAGAGTCAGGCACCAGCTACACCTCCCTTCCAGCCAGCAGCTTCTCCAGAGTACCAGACTCCGTGGACTCAGGTGTCCTCTTGGATAGCTTCACCCGGGGAGTTCCAGACAGGATTCACTCCCACCCGGGGAACCTCTCTAGCAGAGGCCTCGCGAGATCTGTCAGCTTCATACCTTGAGATCACTGGAGAAGACTCCCCAGGAGCACCTCAGCAGGTCACACCAGCTCCAGAGACTGCAGTGGATCCTCCGGCGACAGGCACTCACCAGTCCTCAGTTGCGTCGTCGGAGATCGCACCTGAGCAGTCGGCACAGACAGTCACCACACCTCCAGCTGCTGTTCAGACGGATGTCATATCTCTAGCAGATGAGGTTACAGTGGCAGTGTCCTCTCCTGGTCAGACTCAGCCTGCAGAGGTTGCAGCAGCAGTGTCCCTAGTGGCACTAGCCGTGACACCGTCTCCCTCGCCTCGAGTTTTCACTCATCGGACCCCCAGGCCCGCTACCACTGAGGCAGGACCGTCCGAGGCACCAGCAGAGCCTCAGAGGGAGTCAGCTGAGACCGCAGCTCCAGAGGTGCCAGTGACAGCTTCAGAGACCACCCCAGTTGCACCTACACCAGCAGAGACCGTGTCAGATGAGTCAGATGAGTCCGATCTTCAGGACTTCATTATGCTGGATCGCCGAGCTGCCGCTACTTCGCCTTCTTCTCCAGCCCCAGACTCTTAGTTTTTGGTGCTAGACGCCAAAGGGGGAGAGAGGATCGAGTATAGAGATAGGGGAGGGATTTGGATCTTTGTATGTTTTATTTCCCCGTATCTTTTTTTTGCATTTGTCTATATGTGTGATGTGATGATGGTTGATGTATATATAGTTGCATGTGACAAACTCTTCATTTTCTCTAATGTATCTTGTGAGTTGTCTCATGGTTCATGATATGTCTCTTTGCTTGGGTGAGCAAGTATGCTTCATTACCTTTTTACTAACCCTTGCTCAACCATTCCAAGTCACCCTCGATTCTTAACCAAAACTCTTATCCATACTCAAGGTTCTATTGTCGTCAATCACCAAAAAGGGGGAGATTGAAGAATCATGGCCCTAGTTGGTTTCGGTGATTAACGACATTTAGAGATTATTATGGCTAACGTGTGTTTTGTAGAGGCTATGCGTAGCTTAGCCATAGTGATCAAGGAGAATGGGCTCTAAAGGTCATCACTTAGCCCCCAAGATGGATATCGTTTCGATTCTTAAGGAGACATGATGAAGACCTAGAATGATAGGCTAAGTGCCATAAGGAGATGAAGGGCACTTAGAATTAGATAGGGCTTCGCTTTTTACCTTTGACCGTACTATTAAGAGGGTTGAGATTAGTAGCTTGACTTAGGAAAAGCTTCATGTTTAGGTGTGGTGCACACTTGACTTCCTTAGCTCTAAGCAAGCCTATGGTGACCGTAAGATAGCCTAGAACAACTTCCATTTTCATCGCGACGAAAAACGGAGTTGTCAAAATCATTTTCTGGGCGTCGGACGCTCCTGGCAGGGCGCCGGACGCTGTCCGTCGGCATTGGACAAAGGCGCCGGACGCTGGGTGGTTGAGTCCACAGCGTCCGTCGGCCTTCCAGAGAGGTTGTTTTCTGGCTAAGTTTTTCAGGGTGTGTCGGACACTGTCCGTCGGCCAGGCGTCGGACGATGGGAAGAGCGTCCGTCGACCTTCCAGAGAGGGTGTTTTTCAACCCTAGCCAGAACTCAGCGTCGGACGCTGTGGCTGAGCGTCCGTTGCCTAGTGACGTAGCGTCCGTCGCTAGGAACAGTGTGTCAGAACTAGCCGTTAGACAGAGGCGTCGGACCGTCCGTCGCCTCAACTATGAACAGAAACTAGTCGTTGGGCATGCGACGGAGCGTCCGTCACCAACTTAAAATGCCAGCCCGAGGCAGTTTTCAGAGGGTCTATTTATAGCCCCTCCCACTTCTCTCCCACCTTGCCTTTGCTCATTTGAGTTGCTAAGTTTGTTGAGAAGGTTGGGAAGAGAGCAAGAGCCCTAGAGAGAGAGTGATTCGCGAATCCATCCATCCTCTCTCTAGTTCATCCAAGAGTTCAAGTGTGCATCCTCTAGTTGTGAAGCTTGAGTGAGTCAATCGAAGATCGAGGCTTGTTACTCTTGGTGATCGACATCACCTAGATGGTCCGGTGGTGCTCGGAGGAAGGTGATCGCCGGAAGATTGTCGGCGGCCCTTCTCCATCGACGTTGTGATCGGTTGTGGGCGATTCACCGAGCCAGAGTGGCGAAGAATCAGCCCGTAGAGAGCACTCATCCCTTGCGCGGGATTGAGGGGGAGCTATACCTTGCGAGGTGCTCCAACGAGGACTAGGGGGGAGTGTTGACTCCTCGATACCTCGGCAAAACATTGCCGTGTCAAGAATCTCTTTCCCTAGCTCTTTATTACCGCATTACTTTCCGCACTTGTCTTTCATTTCATACTAGAATTGTGTAGGAAGTTTTCGCTTTCCATTGCCTTGTTACCGCTTTCTAGCTTTGACACACAAGCGATAGGCACTAGGGGGTTAATTGGCTCTTTATAGGTTTAATTCTTATTTAGAAATTAAAAAGAGCCCAATTCACCCCCCCTCTTGGGCATCTTGATCCTTTCAGTACCTTCATGGAAGCTTCCCTTGATCAACTGGTTGTGCATTAACGACTTGTCTTCTTGTTCCACTCCTCTCTCATCCTTCTTCTTCCGATGTTGAAATTTTTGTTGATCTTGTCTTGAAGTTTTGTTAACCCTCTTCCATGGATTGAGCGGATGTAGATTTTGTCCTTTGTCACTCGCCTTCTCCTTACTCCATGGAATTCATCATGATGAATTAGCTACCTCTCTCTTGTGAAGGTTGTTGAAGTTCATGCGTCTCTCTTCATCTTAGTATGAGTTCATCTCAGGACTTCCCAATTTGATATTGAAAGTTTTCCTGCAGGGCTTAGTCTAACAAAATATCCAATATCTACTCTAGTATACTATCGGTTCAAAAATCAACCTAGACACCATGTCTAATTTGATTTAGGAGGACATTTTAACCTAAGCACTACACTTAAATTAAAAAGCCTTTAGAAGTAATATCCAAATACCTTTAAACTAAACACCATGCATAATTGAAAAGGTGTATGAATATACTTTAAAACCTAAACATATACTATAGCAGACAAAGGTAGCATGAAAGTATTATGGAGATTTACTCAAGTGACGATGAAAGAGCATGATTAGCAATTTAGTAGTTTGAGCATGCCTTAAAGGTAGGTACAAATAAGATGATGCAGCAACATGGCAAAATGTGTTTTTAGATGGGTTATCCCCCCAAACTTGAATTTTGCAAAAATCAAGATTGGATGAATGAAATTCAATGTTGCATAATAATTGGTTGGACATACCTTATGCTTGCCATTCCTTCATTCTTTCTGCTCTATACCTGGAAAGGTTAGTGACAAAAATACCCGAAGGAATATAATCATATAATTCTATGCTCAATATACATGGGTAGGCAACATAAAGGTGAACACTTATGTTAGGATATGAGAGGTGCTCGTTTTAGGACACTAAGCTTGTCCTTGGGAAACCTTTTAAGATGTGTTTTTAGTGAAACGGTTTCCCTACTATTACCTATCTTAAGATTTAATACAATGAGATCTGCAATATTTATGATAAACATATGCATCGACAACCACCCTTTTGAAGTATTTGTAAACAAAAAGTGTTAAGGTGATGGAGATGTCATAAATGGTAATGATAAAGAGACCAACGGGTTCGGGAGATGTCTCATATGAGCATGGGTGTAAGAATATAGTTATGGAATAGATTCCATGCTCATTAATATCATCTTCCTCTGCAATCTCTATGGTTGATTCTTCATGTGAGTTCAAAATTCCACTTGGATTGGTAACTCTCAAATTGGTCTTGTTTGGGGTCTCCTATATACTTGGATAATTCATATTTCCAAATGGAGTTAAAACTAAACCAAGGCTAGAGAAAGATTGCTCCCAAACTATGGCTATACAAGCAGGGCGAAGCTCATAGCCATTTATAAGAATGAGGGATAAAGATGGTGGAATCTCCAACAAGTCGCCCTTCGGAGTAAAATATTTTTGAATGTGGTAAGAAGAAAATGGTAAGGTGAGAAAGATGGTAAGAAGGAAAAAAGGGTAAAGGTAAATGGATGACCATAGTTTGAAACTAGCACAGCTACCGTTCCCCGGCAACGGCGTCAGAAAGCTTGTTGGTATTTCTTAACGCAAACAGATAAATCCGGAAGCGCACGGATACCGCTGTAGCTTTCACCGTGAGTATTCCAAGGGTATCGATTTCCACGGGGAACGTGAAGTGTACTAGTGTCAGTGTTATGACCCGGGAGTCAAGACCACCAACTAGTAAATTTGTATATTGCATGCTCCCTCTCCCAGATGTGATGCAAGAAGGACACAAGATTTATTCTTGTTTGGGCAAAGAAGGCCCTACGTCCAGCGGGGGAGGATGACTTGTATTATCTCGCACCCAAAGTGCTCGTACAGGAGGGGTACAAGCTGGTTTACACGGGTTGCTCAGAGTGAGTTGAGACCCAAGGCTAGGAGGGCTATCCTAGGCGGCTGGTTTGTTGCTCGAGGGGTCGATCGAGCAACGGGGTGTGTGGAGTGTCCGGGTGAACGTGGGATTCTGAGATGTTGGGTCCCTAGAGATGTGTCTCCAAAAAGGATCCCCTTCTTCTACCTCGGTGTCCCCTTTTATAGGCTAAGGGGAGGCCCGAGGGTACAGGGTCCTAAACTGTTGTAGCATGGGCGGCATGTCTGCAGCATAGTGTTGACGAAGGGACGTCGATCACTGTGCCAGCATGGCCTTCCCGTCCTTCCGACGCTCCGGGGCATGGTGACAGTAGAAGTCGTCACGGCACGTCGCGACATTGCAGGGTCGTCCTTCCGCAGGCGGGCGTGAATCCCACAGTTGAAGCGGGACGGGGTGGATGGGACGTCGCCCAAGCCGGACTGGTTGGAGGTAGGGGTCGAGCCCCCTGGTCGAGGGGTGAGGTCGAGACCGGGGTAGCCTTGTCGTATTCCCGAAGGTGTCGTCGAGGGCTGTACTGTTCTCGTCTCGAGGGGTGCTTTTGGAGTCCGTACTCGCGGCGTGGTTACAGTGGCAGCACAGTTGACACGAGTCAGGGACATGGCGGTGAGTTGATGGATTCGACTGCGGTCGTGGGCGTCCATGACGTTAGGCGGGTTCCCTTTAACCCATACCGGGAGCAGTTGGGCTGATCTAGCTTCCGGCCCAGGGGTCGTTCGTTTGACCCCTGGTCCGTCACTCGGCGTCGAGGTAGGGTCGGAGCAGAGGCGGAGTCGGAGAGATCGAGGTAGGGGCGGAGGGGTCGTTCGTTCGACCCTTCGTCCGTCATTTGACGTCGAGGTGGAGGCGGAGGGATCGTTCGATCGACCCCTGGTCTGTCTCTTTCCGTCGAGGTGGGCCGGCCCATGACTGGTTGCTATAGCCGGTGCAGGGGGCCTTTGTGTGATGGGCCCTTCTTCGCTCGACTGGAGCTGTTGGTTGATCCCTGTCTTAAAAATGGTTGCTATGTTTAGTGTTAAATTATCGAAGGGTTCAGGGTACCCCTTACCTTCGTACCCGACAGTAGCCCCCGAGGCTCCAGAGGAGTGATTAAGAACTCCTCTGGGGGCTATGATATGCGTTTTCTCGGGGGGGAGTAAGGGTTACCCAGAGGTTCGATTCTCCGTGGGGTGCGCGCGAGCGCACCCCGCGGGGGTAGCCCCCGAGGCCCCAGAGGAGTGATTTAAGAACTCCTCTGGGGGCTATGATGTGTTTTATCGAGGGGTTTTAAGGTTACCTGGAGACGTGACGCCCTACCGAGGGGTCGATTCTATTTGCCAGGTTATGAGCGTCCCTTTCCCTGAAAAGAGAGGCGCTCGAGGAAGGCTGTCGAACCCTACCGAGGGCCAGCCTTCGCTCCCTCGAGCGTTACTGGAGTCACAGCGCCCCTCCCGAGAGGTCAACTTTGTCTACCAGGTCACGAGTGTTTTTGACCCTCTTTCGTCGAGGGGTGCCGTGCATAGTCGGGCCCTCGAGCCCTCGAATGGCTAGGCCTTCACTACCTCATAACGTCCTTCTCACGGATCCTTGCGTTCGGATTGTGAGGTGAAGAGCATCATGCTATCCTCGTTAGGACGAGCCTCGAAGTCCTCGGTGAGCTGGTGTCGGGCATGAGTCCATTAAAAATGGTGCCCAGTCCGGGTAAAAATCCGAGTGAGAACTCGTGCCCCATTCGATAAGGGTCGATTAACAGCCCGGAGGCGTTCTCATTTAAGCAAGACCATATGGCTTACTAAGCAAGACCGTATGTCTTACCAAGGTGCCAACTCTGTTCGATGGGAGTTGGTGGCTCGATGCCTCCCAGTGTAGGGATCCTTAGGTATTCCTTGGTTATGCCTCGGATATGTCCCAGGGGACCTCGAGAGTTCGTTCTCGAGCTAGGGGCACGCGCCTGGCCCCCCGGGTCATCCCTGACTTGCATACTCGAGGGCGGCTGTCGAACCCCGTTCGTGGGGCCAGCCTCTGCTCCCTCAAGATTTAGGGGTGGACCGGAGTCCAGTAACCATGGGTCCTTCCTGACCTCAGGTGCTCGAGAGCGGCTGTCGAACCCTATGTAAGGGCCCGCTTTCGCTCCCTCAAGATTTGACGGATGGTTCGTCATCCGACGCTATCCTCCGAAGGAGGAGTCCTTCCCTGTGGGATGCGGAGGGGGAAAAGTGGTTAATTGTATTGAACTCGGGGACATACCTGTGCCTTTGCCCGTTGGGCTCAAGTCCTCGAGGAGGCTGTCGAACCCTGAGAAAGGGCCAGCCTTTATCCCTTCGAGACTTGGGAGTAGACCTGAGTCGATAACCCGAGGTCCCCTTAGACCTCGGGTACTCGAGGGGGGCTATCGAGCCCGTTCGTGGGCCGGCCTTTGTCCCCTCGAGATTTTGGGGGTGGACCGAAGTCCATAACCCAGGGTCATTTCTGCCCTCGGGTACTCGAGGGTGGCTGTCGAACCCCCTTTCGAGGGCCAGCCCTCGTTGCCTCAAGATTCCTTACCTCCGAAGATAATGCTTCCTGCCGCGCGCCTTTTTAGGGGATATCCGTTCGGCCGCAATAGTTGCAGGCGCAGGGTGGAGTGCGGTGCGGAGCCCGATGATGGGACTGGACGCCTTACCTTGGGGAATACGAGGAGGTGGTGTACAGGCGCATTAAATGCGGAGATTCACTTGCCTGTTTATCGGATCCGCCCGTTGGCCTCCCAGTTATAAATACCGGAGGTGAGGAGCCGGCTGCTTTTTTCTCGCACTTGCCTTCCCTGCATCCTTGCCATCTCCTTCCCAGCCTCTTTTTCCCCGCCGTTGCCTTAGAAGCCCTACGAGCTGGACTTCTGCGCACGCGAGAGAAAAGAGAGGCGAGATTGGAAACGTACCTTCCGTCCCCGCACCCGAGCGCGTCAACCTCCTTGCTCCCATGGCCAAGTACAGCTTGCTCGGACCCGATGACTGGATCCCGTCTTCGGTGACCGCTGCGCGCCTGGGAGACTTGGTGGAGAGCGGCCTCCTCCGTCCCGTTACCTCCATCGACCGGCCGGAGTGGGTGGTACCACCGCCGGAGCACGCCGAGCCCACTCCGCCGGAGGGCTACGTGGTGAGCTTCGAGGTCTTCCATCAGGCGGGGCTAGGCGGCCCTCCCAGCCGTCTTCTGCGCGCGATCCTCCACCACTATGGCATGGAGCTTCAGCACCTCACCCCCAACGGCATCTGTCACACGACGGTCTTCGCTGCCGTGTGTGAAGGCTACCTCGGGATCGTGCCGCACTAGGAGTTGTGGCTACATCTGTTGGAGGCGAGCGTCTTCCACGCGTCGGTCAACCGCGGCACCCACAGGATGGTCAGGGCTGGGTGCTGCAGCATCGGCCTCAAGCGGACGGACAGCTAGATCCCGGCGAAGCTTTCATCGAGCCACTCCGGATGGCATTCCGGGTGGTTTTACTTGAGGAACGACGACGACCTACTCCCGGCCTACACCGGGAGGACCATCGATGCGAAGCCCGACTGCTTGAGGTACGGCGTCATGAAGAACAAGCAGCATCGCCTCACCCACCTGCTGGACGCGATCGAGCGTCTGAAGGAGGGACTCACGGCGGCGATCATCGCGTCGGCTTTCCATCAGCGGCGGGTCGTCCCGCTGATGGCTCGTCCTCTACGCCTCGATGAGATGTGCCCGGGGGTCGACCTCTTGGGTGTCGCCTCCTGGGGGACGAGCTACCTTCCGAGAGGGTGGCCCGCCGCGTACGTGTCTTCTTCGCGGGCGGGTTCGAGGTCAAGAGCATCGCCAGCGTCCCCATGAGGCTGGACCAAGGATACGTCCAGCTGGTAAGGCTCCCTTCCTTTGTTAGTGTTCTCGTGTTTGCCTTGTTCACCTTTTCCGCTTGCGTTCTAAGTGCCTTGTGTTCCTTAGGGGAACGTTTCCTTCCGGAAGTCACTGCCACTAGTGAAGGAGGAGCAGGGCGACTCCTAGGTGAGGCGCCTCCAAGCTGAGAAAGACAAGAAGGCCAAGGACAAGGCCAAGAAGGACAAGGGCAAAAGGGCTCGAGAGAAGCAGGAGCGGGAGCAGCGCTGGGCCCGGCAGAGGCGGGCCGGCCTTCCTGAGGAGGAATCGCCCTCAGAAGAGGAGGATGAGGAAGAGGAGGAGTGGAGCGACAACAGGGTCGAGGAGGAGTGGAGTGAGGACGAACAAACGGCGCCCGAACAGCTGAGGGCGGCCGTCGGAACCGGAGGAGGAGAGGGGTCGACGTCGAGGTCGGCCCTTACTGGCGAGGTCGAGCCGCGGGGGGAGCGCCCCGTGGCCCCTCAAGATGAAGTGCCACGGCAGACGCGCGGGCGGTCGTCGCGATCCCCGTCGGGGGGTCGATCAAGCGCGCTCCCAGCGCCTGCCCGGTCGAGCGCACGGGCGCCGGGCCCATCGGCGTAGGAGGAAGCTAGCAGGGGGGTGACGGGAGCGTCGTCGGCCCCTGCCCAGGAGATGGCGCCGAGGGCGGCCTCGACCCCCGCCGCGGACCGTGGGAGGAGTGGCTCCCGGTGCGTTGCGTACAAGGCCTTGAGGGTTCCAAAATCCGTTGGCCAGAACCTCGTGGCCCCGAAGGGGTAAGTTGCTTTTCTGCCTATCGAGGGTATTTTTTGTTGCTCAAGACTCGTGCTTACCACCGTGTACGGGCATCTTTTTCAGGTCGAAGCGCTTGTTAGAGGATGCGTCCCTTGCCCTGGCCAAGAGGCTGAGGACGGGGGCTGCAGTCGAGGCGGCCGTCGAGGCTAGTCCCGCTGCTCCAACCCCTTCGATGCTCACCCAAGAGGCGGCGTGGGCGACCAGGGCCCGGGAGGCGATGGAGCGAGGGGCAACGCAGGTTGCCTCGGCGCTGGCCCAGGCGGGAGAGGAGACGGGCCTGCCCGCCCCGCCGGCGAAGTCCGCCGAAGTGGCGGGTGAAGCCCCGCCCGCGCAACTTTCGGAGGGAAGTGCACCTAGCGCCTCGGAAGGCGCGGGGCCCGCATCGACGACGGTCGCGACCGAGGGGGTCGAGCCCCAAGCCGCCGCCGAGATGGAGGTGGTGAACGTGGCCTCTGCGGACGAGGAGGAGACCCCGGCTCCCCCGACGCCGGGGTGGTGGCCCGAGAGCCTCGCTTCGTTGGAGGCACGTCTGCGGCTCGAGCGCGAGGGCACGGCCGCTGCCGCGTCTGAGGGCCCGTTGCCGACGCCGGAGGTCGAGGAGGGGGGTCGGGCCGAGCAACCCGAAGCGGAGAAGGCGGGGATGTTGATGGCGTCCACTGCCGAAGAGGTGGTCGGGATGGTGGCCGAGCTGGTGGGCTCAGCGGAGACGACCGCTGTCTCAGCCCCTCAGGCGGAACCGGAGGTGGTTCGGCCTCGCCTCGAGGTCGGGGGGTCGTCGTCTCGAGGTAAGTCGCGTTCTGACTTGGTCAACCCGTAGCGGATTTGCGGTGCCAGGTACTAATTGCTTGGTTTCTTTCACCGCGCAGGGTCGTTCTCCCGGCCGGGACTTCCCCTACCCGGGGGTGATGGCTCGGCGGGGCCGGGGCCGTCGACGTCCTCGCAGGGTAGCCCCGAGGCCGGGAGGGCCCAGCTGGAGGAGTTTTCCCCCCTTCTTTGCTTGGGTAGAGGAGGTGGAACGCCGCGGGGGTGCTGCTGAAGTGTGGCGGGGCGTCATGCGGGAGGTCCAAGAGAGGATCGACCACCGCAACGCGTTCTGGGGGCAGGAAACCCTCGAGCTGACCGATCCTCTAGACCCCGAGCGGCTCTTCCTCACGCTCAACGACCAGGCCGAGCTCAGGACGTGGGAGCACCTGGAGGAGTTCCGTGCCTGGTTCGAGCACTCGGTGCGCCTTGCCGCGGAGGTTGCTGCCGTGGACATGTGTCGGGGGATGGAGGTGAGTTCCGTCCTTACTTTGACTTTGCTTGGATTGCCTGACTGTTCTTTTCTGATGATCTTCCTTTTCATCTCTGTCAGACGCTGAGGGCGAGGTCTTACGACAAGTCCCAGTTCATCCTCCGGGCACAGGAGCAGCTCCCCGCCCTCCGTGCTTCGCTGGAGAGGGCGGAGGCCGAGGCCGCCCAGGCAAGAGCCGAGGTGGCAACCGCGCGGGAGGAGGCCGAGTCCAAGATCGCCCATGCGAGGGCCGGGGTGATGGCCGTGCAGGAAGCGGCCCGGGCCGCCCAGGAGACGGTGCAGTCGAGGATCGACGACGCCCTCGGGTTGGTTGTCAAGGTTGGGCAGGAGCGGGACGCTGCCCTGGAGGCCCAGCGCAAGGCGGAGGAGGAGGCCGCCCGGCTGAAGGAGGAGCTGGCCCGGGCCGTGGAGAGCATCCGGGGGCTCCGAGGGGATCTCGACGTCGTCTCCCGAGAACGCGACACGCTGGCCGCTGCGGGGGAGAAGGCTCGGACCCGCGTGGCCTCTCTGGGGGTGGTGGCGGCCAACCAGAAGAGAGCCCTCGATGACGCTGGCAAGGCCATCGAGGGCCTCGAGGCTAGAGTCGGCGACCAGGCCGCCGAGCTCGTCGACGTCCGCCGCCAACTCGAGGAGACCGAGCAGGGCTACGCCACCCTGGAGGCGTATGCCGAAGGTAAGTTTTTTGGAAGTGTTGCTGAATCTACCCGGCCTCGACCCTTTTCCTGCTCTTCTGGTTTTGACCGAGTTTTGTGCTTATTTTGGTAGAGCTCGCAGCAGACAAGGCCCGAGCCCACGAGGACCGGACCAGTCTTCAGGGCCTCCTCGGGGCGGAGACGGGCCTTAACGAGAGGCTCGAGGGCGCTATCTCCTCCTTCTGCAAAGACCTCATGGTCGAGCCAGAGCAGACGGTCGAGGGCGATGCTCGAGGAGACTCCTTGCTGCGCTGCTTCTACTCCATGATGCAGGAGGTGACGGAGCACGTCCGTGCTGCCCTACACGTGGGCGTGAAGCGAGCGCTCGCGGTCGTCAGCTCGGGCTACAACTACAACCTCAACGTCGTCGCCAACGGGTTCGTCACCGACCCGAGGCTGACTGACGAAGAGAACGACGCGAGGTGCCACAAGCTGATCGAGCTTGCGGAGGTGCCCGGAGGCGAGCTGGCAAAGCTCTTCGAGCCCAAAGTGCTCCCCTCGGCGGACGGAGATGGCGCCGAGTAGCCCTTGGATGTTGTCGATGAGCTTCTGCAGACTCTTCACCTTCCGATGTGGCCAACGCGTGATGCCCAACTTCCTGCATTGCTTCTTGAGGACGGTGACCCCTGTGCTGAGTAGCCCTAGGCTTGCGAGCCTAATCTGGACAGGAAGGTCCGTGTAACAGTTAGGCTTTTGTAATGATACAGTGTCGAGCCCCCGAGGGCTTCTTATATCTAATGCATTTTGTTCAAGATGCATATTGTTATTTTTGCTTCTCGAGCTCTCTTTGTTTTTCTTTGCCTGAGTCGTCGCTTGTGGACTAAGTGTTCGACGCACACTCGTATCCCTGGAAGGGGGGAGTGAGCGGAGATACCATAGCCCTGGGGCGTAGGAGAGTCCCTGGCTCGACGGCCCGCGACCCTTAGGGAGTTCGAGGCGTCTTTACTTAGTCATGAAGCGTACTCGAGGGAAAGCTGAGTTTCAAAAAAACGTTCGAATTTTTCGAGGACTTAGGAGGGGGGTCGCCCCCCTGTTAGCCCCCGAGGGAGGCTCGACTTTGCCGGAGCAGAGTCGAGGCTACCTTAGAGTTACAAACGAATGCGAAATGTTTTTCGAAAACATTTTATTCGTCCACAATACGATAAGTGCACATAATGCGGGAAATGTACGAGGCGTCGAGGCCTTCGGGATAGAAATGACGTAGCTGTTCGATGTTTCACGCGTTGGTGAGGATCTCGCCCTTCTCGTTCTTCAGTTTGTAGGTGCTGGGCTTCAGCACCTCTGCCACGATGAAGGGTCCCTCCCAAGGTGGCGTCAGCTTGTGACGCCCCTTGTTGCTTTGTCGATGGCGCAGAACGAGGTCGTCGATGTCGAGGTCCCTTTTGCGTACGTTTTTGTCGTGGTAGCGCTGCAGCGTCTGCTGGTACTTTGCCGACTTGAAGAGGGCCACATCTCGGGCTTCCTCGAGTTGGTCGAGGGAGTCCTCTCAGGCTGCTGTATTGGCTTGCTCGCTGTAGGCCTTTAGTCGAGGGGACCCGTACTCGAGGTTGGTGGGGAGGACGGCCTCGGACCCATAGACCAAGAAGAACGGAGAGAACCCCGTGGCTCGACTTGGTGTCATTCGGAGACTCCATAGGACAGCGGGCAGCTCATCGACCCATCTCCTGCCATGTCTGTTCAGTCGGTCGAAGATCCTTGGCTTGAGGCCCTGCAAAACCATACCATTGGCGTGCTCAACCTAGCCGTTAGTTCGAGGGTGGGCGACTGCAGACCAATTCACCCTGATGTGGTGGTGGTCACAGAAGTCTAGGAACTTTTGGCCGGTGAACTGCGTGCCGTTGTCGGTGATGATGACGTTGGGGACCCCGAAGCAGTGGATGATGTCGGTGAAGAATAGCACGGCTTGTCGAGATTGGATGTTGGCGATGGGTCGAGCCTCGATCCACTTCGAGAACTTGTCTATAGCCACGAGGAGGTGGATGTGGCCACCCTTGGTTCTTTTCAGGGGGCCAACCATGTCGAGCCCCCATACTGCGAACGGCCAAGTTATAGGTATCATCTTAAGAGCTTGGGCGGGTAGGTGGGTCTGCCTGGTGTAGAATTGGCATCCCTTGAAAGATCGGACAAGTTTGGTGGCGTCGGTGATGGCTGTCGGCCAGTAGAAGCCTTGTCGGAAGGCGCTTCCTACCAGCATTCTTGGCGCCGCGTGGTGGCCGCAAGCCCCCGAGTGTAGATCCTTTAGCAATGCCCTCCCCTCCTCGAGGGTGAGGCAGCGTTGAAGTACCCCGGAAGGGCTACGTCGATACAGCTCGCGGCCGTCCCCGTACAAGATGTAGGTTTTGGCACATCGGGCTACATGACGGGCCTCGGTGCGGTCCTCTGGGAGTTCGCCCCGTGTCAGATACTCGAGGTAGGGTGCGCGCCAATCCGTCGGAGGGGTTGGCGCTGCGGCAGCCCTGTCGATCTCCATGACTTCTTCCCCGCTCGAGGGGGGATCAGTTGAGGGGGGTGGATCGACCCCTTGCTCGAGGGCCAGAGCCCCCGAGCCTAGGTCGACGGATGGCTTGTGAAGGTCCCTCGAGAAGACGTCGGGAGGAACCGTACCTCGAGTAGACGCGATTTTGGCCAGCTCGTAGGCAGCTTCATTGTACCGGTGGGCGGTGTGGTTGAGCTCGAGGCCGTAGAATTTGTCCTCGAATTTTTGGACCTCCTTGCAGTAGGCTTCCATCTTGGGGTCGTGGCAGCTCGAATCTTTCATCACTTGGTCGATCGCCAACTGCGAGTCCCCCCGCACATCGAGGCGTCAAACCCCGAGCTCGATGGCGATGCGCAGGCCGTTGACGAGGGCCTCGTACTCGGCCACATTGTTGGAGGCGGGGAAGTGGAGACGGATGACATAGCGCATGTGAGCCCTTGAGGGTGATATGAATAGCAATCCGGCGCCTGCCCTCGTCTTCATCAACGATACGTCGAAGTACATGGTCTAGAGCTCGATCTGAACTTGCACTGGGGGTAGTTGGGTGTCGGTCCATTCTGCAATGAAGTCTGCCAATACCTGAGACTTGATGGCCTTCCGAGGGGCGTAGGAGAGGGTTTCCCCCATGAGCTCGACCGACCACTTGGCGATCCTTCCAGACGCCTCCCGGTTCTGGATTATCTCTCGAAGAGGGAAAGATGAGACCACAGTAACCGGATGGCCCAAGAAATAGTGTTGGAGCTTGCGCCGAGTGAGGACGATCGCGTACAGCAGCTTCTGGATGTGGGGGTATCTCGTCTTGGTCTCGGAAAGCACCTCGCTTACGAAGTAGACAGGCCTCTGAACCGGCAGGGCGTGTCCTTCTTCCGCCCTCTCGACCACTACGGCAGCGCTGACTACCTGGGTAGTTGCTGCGACATAGAGCAAGAGGGGCTCGGCCGGACTCGGGGGTACCAAGATAGGCGACGAGGTGAGCAAGGCTTTGAGCTTCGAGAGTGATTCCTCAGCCTCGGCGGTCCACGCGAAGTGTTCCATCTTCTTCAGGAGGTAGTAAAGGGGTAGTGCCTTCTCTCCGAGCCTCGAGATGAATCGGCTGAGGGCGGCGAGGCACCCCATGACCCTTTGTACGGTCTTGAGATCGTTGATCGGGCCCATCCTTGTGATTGCGGTCACCTTCTCGGGATTGGCCTCGATCCCGCGTTGGGAAACTATGTACCCCAAGAGCATGCCTCGGGGGACCCCGAAGACACACTTCTCAGGGTTTAGTTTTATGTGGTTCGCCCGGAGGCACCCAAACGCGATCTCGAGATCTCCGACCAGGTTTTCGACTGTCTTGGACTTGACCACGATGTCATCGACGTAGTCTTCGACGGTTGGCCCTATGTGTTTCCCAAAGACGTGGAGCATGCACCGCTGATAGGTGGCCCCAGCGTTCCGGAGGCCGAAGGGCATGGTGAGGTAGCAGAACAAGCCAAAGGGGGTGATGAAGGAAGTCGCGAGCTGATCGGATTCCTTCATCTTTATTTGGTGGTAGCCAGAATATGCATCAAGGAAGCAGAGGGTTTCGCATCCCGCAGTGGAATCTACTATTTGGTCGATACGTGGTAGTGGGAAAGGAACCTTGGGACATGCTTTATTTAGACTAGTGTAGTCTACACACATCCTGTCCTTCCCATTCTTTTTCTTAACAAGTACAGGACTTGCTAACCACTCGGGATGATGTACCTCCTTGATGAATCCGACCTTCAAAAGCTTATCGACCTCCTCCCCGATGATCCTGCGCTTCTCCTCGTCGAAGCGGCGCAGCCGTTGCTTCACCGGTTTGGACCCGGCTTGGATGTCCAAGGAGTGCTCGGCGACCTCCCTCGGAATGCCCAGCATATCCGAGGGACTCCATGCAAACACGTCGGTGTTTGCACGGAGAAAGTCGACGAGCACGACTTCCTATTTGGGCTCGAGGGTGGCGCTGATCGTCAGCACCTTCCCATCCGCATGGCCGGGGTCACGTGGGACGGTCTTGGTGTCTTCCGCCGGCTTGAAGTTGCCAGCGTGTCGCTTGGGGTCGGGGATCTCCCTGGACAAGTCATCGAGGGCCGCAAGGACGGCCAACTCTTTGACAGCTTCGGCTCTTTCCACGCACTCGACCTCGCAGTCGTATGCGTGCTCGTAGGAGGTGCCGACGGTGATGACCCCCGTGGGCCCTGGCATCTTCAGCTTGAGGTAGGCTTAGTTTGGGATCGCCATGAACTTGGCGTACCCCGGTCGACCGATGATGGCATGGTAGATGCCACGGAATGCAACCACCTCGAAGGTGAGCTCTTCCTTTCGGAAGTTCGAGGGGACGCCGAAACAAACAGGTAGTTTGACGTGGCCGATCGGGAGTGCCTTCTTCCCTGGAATGATCCCGTGGAATCCCCCCGCACTAGGCAGGAGCATAGTCCTCGGGATCCCCAGGAGGTCGAGGGTATCAGCGTAGATGATGTTGAGGCTGCTTCCCCCATCCATAAGTACCTTTGTGAGGCGGGTGTTGAGGATGATCGGGTCGACGACGAGCGGGTAGACCCCTGCGTTGGGGACATGCTCGGGGTGGTCGTCCTGGTCGAGGGTGATCGGCGTGTGGGACCAGTCGACGTATCGAGGAGCCTGGGATCGAATGGAGAAGACCTCTCGACCCTCCCTCTTGCGCTGGCGCGTGCTGAGTCGAGTCGAGGGTCCCCCATAGATCATGTAGCAGTCGTGAATTTCGGGGAAGCCCCCTTTCTTGGCATCGCCCTTGACGTGGAGGTCGTAGGGTGGATCTTCCTTGCCGTCGTCTTTCTTGAAGCCAGGAGGGATGAAGTGCTTTCTAAGCATGCAACAGTCCTTGAGACGGTGGTTGGCCGGCCCATATGATAAGGGCAGGGCTCCTTCAGCATCTTGTCGAAGACGCCCCGTCGGGAGGGGGCCCTCGAGGCTTCTTCTTGTCTACTGCAGCGACAAGATCGTCAGGCTTGACGTCGGGCTCGACGTTGCGTCGGCCTGGCTGGTTCTTCTTTTTCTTCTTCCTGCCGCCGTTGCCGTTGTTGTTCCTTCTGGGCCCATTGTTCTTCTTGGGCTCGTTGTCCAAGCCCCTGGGCTTGTCCCCCTTGCCCTTCCCCTTGTTTGGAGGTAGCTGGAAGAACGCGCCAATGGCTTCTTCGCCAGATGCGTAGTTGGCGATGATGTCCATGAGCTCGTTGGCGGTCTTGGGGGTGTTTCGTCCCAGCTCCCACACCAACTCCTTGCAGGTTGTTCCGGCAATGAACGCCGTGATGACCTCGTGGTCGGAGATGTGGGTTAGTGCGGTACGCTACCTCAAGAACCGTCGGGTGAAGGCGCGGAGGGTCTCCCCTGGCTTCTGCTTGCAGCTGCGGAGATCCCAGGGGTTGCCTGCCCGCTCGTAGGTGCCCTTGAAGTTCCCCTCGAAGATCCTGACCAGGTCGAACCAGTCTTGGATCAAGTCCGGGGGTAGCTCCTCAAGCCACCTGCGAGCGGTGTCGGAGAGGAACAATGGGAGTTGCCGAATGATGACGTGGTCATTGTCGGCTCCTCCTAGCTGACACGCCAGCCTGAAATCAGCGAGGCAAAGCTCCGGCTTGGTTTCGCCATTGTACTTGACCAGGCTGGTGGGTGGCCGGAAACGGACGGGTAGGGCGGTTCCCTAGATGGTTCTGCGGAAGACTCGGGGCCCCGGTGGCTCCGGAGACCGACATCGATCTTCGTCGCTGTCGTAGCGCCCACCTCGGTGAGCGCTGTAGCCTCGAGCATCGGTGTCACCGTACCGGCGTCGATTGTTTACCCGTGGTGGTCGATCGTCGACGAGGCGTTCTCGAACTGGTCGTCGCTCTACTTGGCCTTGGGGTGCTCTGTCCTGGTGGACGGATACCTCTCGATTTTGTCGAGGGGGTACTTCCTGACGCTCGGAGGCACCTCCTCGACGCCTCGAGGCCGAGCTTTGCGCTTGCTGCACGGCCGCAGTTTGGAGAAGCCCCTGAATTTCGTTTCTGATGCGCCGTGCTTGGGGCGTTGATGGCGCCGGCATGTCGCGGAGCAGCATTGCGGCTGCTACGACATTTTGGCTGGCGCGGTTGTAGACGCGGGGTTCGTTTGCCCCCTCCTCGACGATTTGCCGATGAACTTCCCGGGCCCGCTCGCGAGCCACTCCACCCTGCGGGCGCCCGCGGTCTCGCTCGAGGGCGTGCTCGAGTTGCTGAAGTCGCAGGCGCTCCTCCTCGAGCTTACTGAGCAGCTCTCGGACTTGCGTGATCTGGACGTCCGGGGGTGGATCGGCTTTGTCAGGACTCGAGGGGTCGGCGTCTCGTGCTGGTGTGGCGTTGCCCCCTCCTCCTTCATCCATGGCCGCGGTGTCGTTGACGTCGTCCTGGGGGTCAGCCTGTTCGTCGAGGTGGAAGCATTCCCGGGTGGGATCATAACCCTCATCGGGAGAGTCTGAGTTGGGGTCGCCGTGGTAGAAGTGGGGGAAAGATCCCCTGCGCTCCTCTACCAGGGGTCGCTGCAACGTGCCCCAGGTCGGGGCTTGTCTTGGCTCCGGTTGCCCATCCGGTGGAGAGGTGGTGACGTGGTTGACCATTGCACGCGCCGGGGTCCCTGGAGGCCCGCAACGTGTCTGTATCTGCAATCCCGCGAGGACAGAACAAAGTCTTGCGCTATTGTGGAGCCCATATGGAAATGGGTTACACGGTGGTGGCAGGGTCGAGTGTGTCGGAGAAGCCACGGGGACCCCTGGGTGACGATGTGGCAGAGCCAAAATCACACTCAGCGAGGCGCCCGCCCCCGACCCGCATGCATGGGTCAAACAGGCTCCCGAGGGGAGGGGCTGTGTCGCCAGCTGGGGCCGGGGAAACGGCATCCGGCATCTTGGAATCCGCATGGTGACGAGCGCGTCGGATTCGCTCGCGCCTCCTCCTGTTCGCAGGCCAAAGGCACAAGCGGAGGAACCGTCACCTGATCCTTCTTGGCCCCGGCGTACCGGAGCTGCTGCTGTCCAGGCCACGAGCAAAGGGAGAGACTATGTAGTGGCCCGGGCCCGTGGATATGAACCCTAGACTGCCGAACCAGACGACGGTGGTGAATGGGAGTGATGGGATCGTGGAATCCATCTGAGAGAGTAGTTCGGAGTTGATCGACACGCAATTCCCCCTACCTGGTGCACCAACTGTCGGTGTTATGACCCGGGGGTCAAGACCACCAACTAGTAAATTTGTATATTGCGTGCTCCCTCTCCCAGATGTGATGCAAGATGGACACAAGATTTATCCTAGTTCGGGCAAAGAAGGCCCTACGTCCAGCGGAGGAGGATGACTTGTATTATCTCGCACCCAAAGTGCTCGTACAGGGGGGGGGGTACAAGTTGGTTTACACGGGGTTGCTTAGAGTGAGTTGAGACCCAAGGCTAGCAGGGCTATCCTAGGCGGCTGGTTTGTTGCTCGAGGGGTCAATCGAGCAACGGGGTGTGTGGAGTGTCCGGGTGAACTTGGGATTCTGAGATGTTGGGTCCCCAAAGATGTGTCTCCAAAAACGATCCCCTTCTTCTACCTCGGCGTCCCCTTTTATAGGCTAAGGGGAGGCCCGAGGGTACAGGGTCCTAAACTATTGTAGCATGGGCGGCGTGTCTGCGGCATAGTGTTGACGAAGGGACGTTGATCACTGTGGCGGCATGGCCTTCCCGTCCTTCCGGCGCTCCGGGGCGTGGTGATAGTAGAAGTCGTCGCGGCACGTCGTAGCATAGCAGGGTCGTCCTTCCGTAAGCGGGCGTGAATCCCACAGTTGAAGCGGGACGGGGTGGATGGGACGTCCCCCATGCCGGAGTGGTTGGAGGTAGGGGTCGAGCCCCTCGGTCGAGGGGTGAGGTCGATACCGGGGTAGCCTTGTCGTATTCCAGAAGGCGTCGTCGAGGGCTGTACTGTTCTTGTCTCGAGGGGTGCTTCTGGAGTCCGTACTCGCGGCGTGGTTACAGTGGCAGCACAGTTGATAGGAGTCAGGGACATGGCGGTGAGTTGATGGATTCGACTGCGGTCGTGGGCGCCCATGCCGTTAGGCGGGTTCCCTTTAACCCATACCGGGAGCAGTTGGGCTGATCTAGCTTCCGGCCCGGGGGTCGTTCGTTCGACCCCTGGTCCGTCACTCGGCATCAAGGTAGGGTCGGAGCAGAGGCGGAGTTGGAGAGATCGAGGTAGGGGCGGAGGGGTCGTTCGTTCGACCCTTTGTCCATCATTTGACTTCGAGGTGGAGGCGGAGGGATCGTTCGATCGACCCCTGGTCCGTCTCTTTCCGTCGAGGTGGGCCGGCCCATGACTAGTTGCTATAGCCGGTGCAGGGGGCCTTTGTGTGATGGCCCCTTCTTCGCTCGACTGGACAGGTTGGTTGATCCCTGTTTTAAAAATGGTTGCTATGTTTAGTGTTAAATTATCGAAGGGTTTAGGGTACCCCTTACCTTCGTACCCGACAACTAGATAGGAACTAAGAGCATCCGAGCATAGATAAGATAACTGGGTAGAGAGATTTTAGAGTTTTCTAAGGGAGTTATCTAATCAAAGGTCCATGATACTCTACTTACTTTGGAGCAACAGTACCTTCCCGACTCTCGATAAAGACTGGGAAAAAGGTAGTTGGGAGAGGCTGCCAAAAGCTCTACAAAAACACCAACCCGAACGTGGTGGACTACAAGGCCTTACAGAGCTGTCACCCCTGGGGCTACCACAACTATCTGTAGGATTGGGCGCAAACTCAGGTAAACTCTAGTCTAGACACCACGTCTACACTATAGCTTACTACTCTAATCCCATGAAAACTAGAGCACTCAATACGAGCAGAGTTCCCGTAAATAGAATAAAGTAAGAACTAAAATAAGATACTTAGAAATAATAAATGAAGAACCTGGAGATTGCTCAGAATGAGATGCTGCAAAGGTACAATGTTGAGGAAGATCCGACAGATCCGGCTCCTCCTAGCTCTCTCCTCCTCTCTCTCTCACCTCTAATTACAACTAGATGAGCTAGAACTAGAAGAAATAGATCTAGACAACTAGAGGGACCTCTCTCCTTCTCTATAATTGAAACCCTAGCTTTTGCTCTGGAGAAGAATAATGAGATGAGATGATCCTCAGGGGGGTCAGGAGCCTTGATTATATAGCCTCCTCAAATGAATGTGGGCTGTTGGATCAAACCGACCTAGTGGTTTCATTTAGATCCTTTTCCTTGTTTAGTTGATGGTTAAAACTGGTACTTAAGGACCGTCAATAGATGGCAAGGCCTATATTATTGGTGATTGGCTAACCGACACCGATGATGATGATGACTCTTCTGATGAGGAGAGTGAAGATGAGAAGGTGGCCGCCTTGGTGATTGGTTCTTCATATCCACCGCCACCTCCTCCACCGTCATCGGGCTCTTCCTCTACACACCTATGCCTCATGGGTAAGGGTGACAAGAAGGTAAAGAAAGAGGAGAGTGATGATGATAGTGGTAGCTCAAGCGATAGTGATGATGAATTTGAGTCACCCTCCTATGATGAAATGATAAAAATTGTCAACAAGTACTCAAAGATCATCATTAGGTCCAAAGCTAAAATTTCCCAACTAAGTGAAGTGCAAGAAAACCTCCATGCTAAGCTTGATACCTTAACTAGTGCTAATGATGGTTTGAAGCTTGAGAATAACACTCTCACATCTAGCACTAGGGAGCTCAAAGCCTCACTCAAGAAAGCTAATGAGAAACATAATAAGCTTGAGAGGTCAACACAAGAGCTCCAAGCAATGTATAACTTGCTAAAAAATGACTACAACAATGTCAAGCAAGAACATGGCACGCTAGTGGTAGCAAATGAATTGCTTACTCAAGATCTTACACATGTTGCTACTAACCCGTGTCCTAAGTGTGCAAGTGCTACCTCTTGTGAAATCGAGCTCGATGATGTGGCTCTTGAGCAAAGTGCTAAGTGCAAGGGCAAGAGGGTTGTTGAAGCCGACAAGTATGATGACTATTGTTGGCACAAATTATGATCAATTTTATATAACTAAAATATTGCCAACAAACTCAGGATCAAGGAGAAAACAATCATTGCATGAGCATTCTTTATTAAATAACAAAGTTCCACATGTCCACGAATATTTTAATGCAGATAAGAAGAAATGGAACAAAAGAGACCCAGTGGGACCCACAGAGGGGGTCGCCCGACCCCACTGTGGGCCCACCAGGTTTCCCCCTCGGCCATGATCCAGGATAAACCCCTCAGAGTGATTCTCAACCATCATATCACTTTGTGTTTTCTCCCAAACAACTCACAAGCAATGTACAAGGATCCACGGGCCCACACCAAAGAGATCAACACGACAAACACTTCAGAATGAACAACCACTTCACATGACAGGTGGGACCAGCACCAGGATGGACGAGGTGGGCCAGGGACCCTTAGGGGGGATCGGCCGAACCTCCTCTGGGCCCAAGTGGCTCCCACTCAGACCCTGATCAGTGGGGCCACACCCACAAAGCCAGGGGATGGCCCACTGGCCATAGTGTGGATCGGCCGATCCACCCCCTAGGTCGGTTGGGTCCCCCCTCAACCGCCATACCAAGTTACACATGTTGGAAATCCAAGCCATCCATTCTAGGCGGTTGTATGACGGTTTGATCCAAGGGAGGAGGATTGAAGCCCCCTGGATCGATGATGTGGCGCTAGAGTAGCCCCTACTCCACCCCCCTCTATAAATAGAGGCCTAGACCTCCCTCTCTAATCATGATGTAATCCATACAAACCACTGTTGTTATCAAGTGGAGATTAGTCTAGTGGGTATTCTCTAGTGTGGGAGTTAGAGTTGAGTTGAGCTTTGCTCGGGCTTTCCGGAATTGTCTTCCCAGAGGATCTGGTATAAGCTCTTGTATCTTTTCTCTTTTGTAAGACTTTACTTATTTAATGCAATATTCCTTCTTTACTTTACTTAGTCTTTACTTAGTGCAATATTATACTTGCTATAGTATTGTTGTGTGGTTTATCTTGTTAATTAGTTGTTATAAACTAAATTGAGATCCTTGTGGCCTTTCCTGTATGCGATCATCGCCTGTCATAGGGTGCTCTAGTTGACCATATACACGATTAGAGTAGTAAGAATAGATGTAAGCGTGGTGCTTATACTTAATCTTGCCTTTGGTTATCGCTTGTTGCACGGATTGTTTGTGGTAGCTAGCAAGAGGTGACAACCTTGTCTAGTCGTTGTATTCCACCACGTGTTTATAGGCAAGTTCTTAAAAGATAAGGCCCCCGTAAGAAGAGGGCGCGGTCCGATAGAAGTTTTGTCCTCCTAGTGATCTATCCCCTCACCTAACATAATTGTATTGAGGAATCAATCGAAGTTTGCCTCAGCTAAATGCCATAGTTAAACCCACAGAGGTAGAGTTGGAATCATACGAACCCTTTTGACTCTCTCATTGTCCTCCCACATAGTTATACTCACTAGTCATCCCTTACTTATCTTTACCGGTTTGTTACATCATCATCACCTTCCTATCATTATATCATTTACCCCCTTACACTAGTTGATACTAAATTGAGGTGATCTCTAGGATCTCTCTTTTATTATTATTTCTAGCTTCGCTTTCCCTTGGGAGAATATAAATTACGATACCCCGGAATACTCCTGGGTGAAGTGCTACAACTGTATAATCTGTGCGCTTGCGGATTTATCCAATAGTCATAAGAAATACCGACAAGCATTTCTGGCGCCGTTACCAGGGATAGGGACTTATCTCTATTTTTTTGGTGCGACGCTAAGAAGTGTCAACAAGCATTTCTGGCACCGTTGCCGGGGAAAGCATAGCCTAGAAATTTTAATAGAATTGAATCCAGAGTTTACTATCAAATTAGTTATCAAATAGTTGTAGGGGCTTACCCCTTGCCTGTGTCTTTCTTAATTGTGAAGCAAGGCATTGTATGAGTGAGTTCCAGTTTCGAGCAACCATACTTGAAAATCCTAAGAGTTTCCGAAGAAACTCTAGGCATCGTCTAGTGTCTCCTCGAAAGCTCACCTCAGACTCGGATCCACTCAAGGAAGGAGGCCCCACTCCGTTTATCAAGCAAGCTATGGCTCAAGAGGCTATTTCCGACTTCTCGGCTCCTTCAGTCGCTCACGTGGCCCAAGGACCAGATGGTAACACAGGGGGTGCTACCTTCGAGCTGCAGCCAGCTTTGATCAACTTAGTGCAAGCCAAACCTTTTTGTGGGAAGTTCCATGAGGATGTCAGTGCACATCTTCAACACTTCTTGGAGGTAAGTGGCACCATTTCCATTAAGAATGTGGCACCATATATCATTCGTCTTCGTCTTTTCCCGTTCTCATTACTCAGGAAGGCGAAGCAATGGTTCTATGCTCATTCTGAGGAAGTTGCCACTTGGGAGAAGTGTACCAATGCATTTCTCAAGAAGTTCTTCCCGATGGGCAAAACCACCGCCCTTCGTGGAAGAATTTCAAGCTTCCAACAACAAGCGGACGAGACTATTCCCAAAGCATGGGAACGTCTTCAGGAGTACATTTGGGAATGTCCTCACCATGGAATTCAATATTGGCTCCTGATTCAAGGCTTCTACTATGGGTTAACACCAATAACCCGTAGTCACCTTGATGTAGCTGCTAGAGAAGCATTCACCTCACTCAATGTCATACAAGCAAAAGATCTTATTGAGAAGATAGTGACAAATCAAGGGTGGAAAGATGAAAAGCTCCCAGTCAAGAAAAAGAGTGCAGAACCTATTCATGAAGTAAGTGCACTCTCCACAAGTATGGATCTCTTGATGAAGAAACTCGAAGAACGAGCCAACTTCAAGAAGGATAGAGATGCCATCCAACACTATGCCTCCACACGAGCTTACAAGTCAGAACAATGGTGTGAGGTATGTGGCGGAAATCATTCGGGAAACAATTGCCCCGAAACCAATGAAGGCGTGAGCTTCGTCAACAACAATGAGAAGCAACCTCAACAATCGGGATCAAAGCCACGACCCTCCAATCAAGGTAATGAAAGTAAAAGCTTTAATAATTTTTATCAGCCTTCATTTAAAGATCTTGTCTTAAGTCAAGCTAGAATCAATGAAAGCATAAACAATAAACTAGCACTTAATGACAAGACCCTTGAATCTTTAAACAATAAAATGAATGACTTAGCTTCTGTTGTAAATAATCTATCAAACTTCAACAATATGATAGAAAGAAAATTATCTCAATTGATTTCTTCTGCTCCATATCTCGGTAATTCTGAAAAAGTCTATAGTATAAATGCGGTGACCACGAGAGGGGGTAAGACCATTCGCGATCCACCACATCCTAACATTTCAGGTAGAACCACAAGGAAGGAAAAAGAAGTTGAAGTAGAAGAACAACAGAAAGAAGAAGAAGAGACTGCACCACTCCAGGACCCTGTCAAGTTTCATGGGAAGACAACCCCACATGAGTACTATGATACAAACATTCTACTACCATTCCCAAGAAACCAAAGACGACAATCAACAGACGAATGCTTCGGTAAATTCGTCGAGGTAATTCGCCAACTATATGTCCATATACCCCTACTTGATGCGATGCAGGTCCCAACCTATGCCAAGTATCTGCGGGATATTCTCAACAATAAGAGACCGTTACCCTACCACCGAAGTCATCAAGTTGACGGAGGAGTGCAGTGAAGCTATACTCAACCAGCTGCCTTTAAAGAAGAAGGACCCAGGGTGTCCTACCATTGATTGCTCCATCGGGACTCAGCAATTCGAACATGCCCTCTGCGACTTGGGAGCAAGCGTCAGCGTCATGCCAAAGGTAGTCTTTGATAAACTAACTCATATTACTTTGTCCCCTACACCAATGTGCTTGCAGTTAGCGGATCAATCAATTCGTTGCCCCGCGAAGATCACTGAAAATATTCCCGTCAAAATACGAGAATTTTTCATCCCCGTGGATTTCATGGTGTTGGATATGGAAGTAGACAAGAAGACTCCACTCATCCTAGGAAGACCATTCCTTAGCACTGCCAATGCACACATTGATGTAGGAGTGGGAGAAATTCAATTTAACATCAATGGAACCCAGGAGATATTCCACTTCAAGCCAACGATCGAGCAATGCTCCATAGTCAAGGTATTCGAAATTGATCCTTATGTCAATTATACTTACCTGGCAAAAGTGAAGCAACAACCTCGGGCGAAACCCAAACGAGTATGGCGGAAAAAGTGATCAAGCCATGCGCCGCTCCACCTCCAAAACCACGTCAGCAAATCCGACGGGTAAATGAGGAGGATGACCCTACTTCAAATAATTGAAAGCATGGCTACATGAAGAGGTAAGTCTCATACAAGGTAAGTTTTCTTTTTCATTCTCTTCCTCTTTAATTCCTGAAATCTTTTTATCATATGATCATATATTTTAATTAATTCCAAAGAATAATCATGTTTAGCCATAATAAAATTTGAAAACACAAAAATAATAAAATCTTGAACTTTTCTTGTCCACGAAAGATTGCATTGCGTCTAATTTAGCATAGGAGGTTTAGCATCACAAATCCAGGTTCTGTGGTGGACCCAGATGGGTCGGCCGACCGGGCCCACGACCCCACTACCTCTGGTTTACCCTGCCGCATGATTCCCTGTCTTGGGGCAGTATGCCATGGCCCTCGGATCACAATAAGTGATCGGCCGATCCCCTATCTCTCTCCTTTCCTCTACTTCTTTATCCACCTCGAGATGCTTCATGTTTGATTCCCAAACAAATGAAGCTAGAGCCAAGGAGGACATGTATTGACTCCTCCCATCACCTCCTTGGCCCCTCCATCTCTCTCTTCATGCCATGCACAAAGTTTGTCCTTTGCAAATTCACTCCACCGAGAAGCATCCTGGCAAGAGAAGTTTAAACTACCACTCATCTCTTCCAAAATAAGAAGATCGTTATTACCATACCTCTTCCTATAATCAATCCCAATTTTCTTCATCACCAATCTCAAGAAGTGTGTCACTAATCGTTAGGAGCCTAAACACTCCTAGCATCATCATAACTTCTTGATCATGACACACTAGCAAATAACCATGCCATCCTCTCTAAGCACTCCAAGCCAAAAGGGGGGCATCTCTGGCCATTTTTCAGGAAGAGTAGCATGACCTATGTCCTCTCCTTACACCCACTACCATCTATTGTGGCATGGTGCAAAATAATCAGAGAGCATCCAAAGGAGGATCGGCCGATCCAAAGCAAGGCCCCCTCCTCTCAAATCCTTGTCGGGCATCTCCTCCACTTCACTACCTTGCAAGAAGTGCACTCAGAGGCCATGGGTGGTGGTCGGCCGATCAGGCCCACACCTCCAATCACTCTCCCCTCTCTTCTGCTGTATGAACATGAATAGAGCCACTCCCTCAGACACACACTCTCGACCACAGTAGCTCACAAAGCCAAAAAAATCCTCTACCATCTCTCTTTGTTTAGCCGCACCGCTAATTCAGAGAAGGGTACAAGCTTAGCTAGTAGAGTAGTGAGATGAAGTCCCTCAAGAAGGCATGAAGCTCAGTCAGTGGGAGTTCTTCCAAGAATTCCCAGGGAGGTAGCTCATCCCAAGGTACAGATTCTATGTCCATTGATACAAGGTCTGAGTCAGTACATGGTTTGGGTGCTACCAAATCATGGCTAGCAGTGCTAGTCATAGTGATTATGAGCAAGAACATCCTAGTGCTGGTCATTTTGAACTGGTCGAGCCTTCGGGAGATCAAACATCATGGGTCACTGATCCGGAAACCGGCATCCAGCTCGCACCTCATGAGATGGCTATTTTCAACACCTTGAAGGACCGCGACTACGAGCACACCAAGGTAATTGATCCTACCCTCTTAGCTAAAACAGGATTAGACGAGGAGTTTGATGAAGTTTTTAGGAGCCATAGGGTGGACTCGTGAGTTTTGGGATATCACTAACAACCCAGGAAGTAGACTTTTAACTCTAGAGCTCCTAAGCACAGTTAATACTAATGCTCAAAGGATTTCTTTCCGGTTGCTTAATCATCCAATATATTTAACCTGGAAAGAGTTTAGTCACGTTCTTGGATGTAAAGAAAAATGTGTTGTTGTTGACACAAAAAGCGTTAGGATCTGCGAACACCTCGGGCTATTACCCAAATTCGATATCCAAAGGTGTGCCAGTCGATTTGACCAGTTAATCGACAAGGACGATAACTAGAACAAGATCCAAACAAGAGAACGGCGATACACCCGGATGTCAAGACTCAGACTTGATCAGGATAACTAGAGCAGAGCTGAACGAGACAACAATGATGCGCCCGAATGTCAAGGCTCAGATTACTTCCACGCAGAACTTCCAAGGGTTTGACGGAGATCAAGGTGATGCAGCCCGTCGAAGCTTGAAGAACTCGTAAATAGACTAAGACTAATGCGATAAAAGGGTAAATTGCATTGAAAGTGCATAAGAGTAATTGATTTGTTTGATAGATTGATTGTATTTTACACGTAGCCCTTGGGCACATATTTATACTCCCGCATGGAGAGTTGTACAGAGACACGACTCGTACCTTTCCTAAACAAAACTCTATTTTAAGGAAATAACTGACCCGCGCAGGAGTTGGACCCAGATAACAATAATATTTTCCTAAACAGACATCTCTACTTTTAAGGAAAACAAATGACTCATGCAAGAGTCAGACTCAAACTTCTATAACAATACTGGTATGAGATCACCAGTTTCCTTATGTCTTCTCTTTGATGAAACTTTCCATCGGCAGACTCTTCAATCCGCAACTTCCATTTATTGCTATCGGCAATCTTCTGCCGACAATCAGCCGCTATGTCATCCTGTGCTCATCGGCACTCCATTCCCATCGGCATCGGCAACACTTCCCAATCGGCAACCTTGTACTTCTGGTACCTTGTCTTCACCGATTAATTCTTATTGGAAAGAATCATCCAACTCCCATCGGCAATAAACTTATCTTTCTTGCAGCATTCATTCTCATCGGTAAACTTGACTGATGACTTTCTGATGCCGATAGAAAACAGCTACCGATCAATGCAAGTCTTAGCTCATTTGACATGTGTCGAAAAACGGTGTCAACACATGCCCCCCAATTTTGGAGTGTAGAATACTTTACGCGCCGAAATTTTCTACTGTAACTGCTCTCTCCAAGATAACTGCACGACTTCCTCGATTACCGTGCGTAAAAATCGTAATTTATTAACAAAATTCTGCGACTGCAGTACGAACAGTTGTAAATCTAGTCATATCTCCTCGATTGTCGCACATACCTCTCTACATTCCTGCTTAGTGTGAAGAAAATTCCAAAATACCCCTGACCAGGTTTATAAAAGTTACCACCATCCAATATGTTTTTACCCTAAGCCTGCTTTTACTTTCACCTGCCCTCGTCTTCAACCTCGGCGGCGACTACGGCGGCGACTCCGAAGAACAACTCTGTGAGCTCAAGCAAAAGTACCTTCTTCAAGCAGAGAACAAATCGCAAAGATCCCCCCAGCTCCAATGACGATCCAGTTTGACGTCCCCAAGGTAAATTTGTCCTCTCCTTACCTCATCTTCTGCAAGTTCCTTTTCCGTATCAATTTTATAATCTCTTTTCCCCTTTCTTTCTATGATTTTTTCTGAAACCTAGGAACTGTACAACAAGGTAGTAATCCCAATTGAGCAATCCAATTTCAACTGCCTAGGCCCAATGGGAAATCCTGATCCTACCAATCTGATCATTGCGGAAACCAACCGTATCCCCTTCAAATCCGAATGCTTTAGCCTAGGGTTATGGAAAGATGCCTTCCGTTCATGGCCTAGACCCACCAAGGGATGGAAGAACTGGTACCTTAGAATAATTAGAACACAGCAAGTTTACCTGTCAGAGCGTAACCTAGATCAGTGCATCAGGCTCTCCATTGCCGATATGGAGAAGAATGAGAATATGATGATGGCGGCTTCTTATTTCTGGTCCGATATAATGAACGCCTTTTTATTCAGACACGGACTGGCCACTCCCACTCTTGCCGATGTGCATATGCTTACCGGCCTCGATGTCTCCTCTGTCGATACCCCCGCCTTGTTCAATAGGAAGGCTGGGTATAAAGTGAACACGCGCAATATCGGCGGCTGGACCGGTTACATCCAGGAATACCAAAAGACTGGATTGGTAGGTCAGAGGGAGCACGTCACATTTTTGAATATGTGGCTAGAAAAGTTTATCTTCTGTGGCAAATCCGTCAGACCTACCACAATGTACCTCCCTGCAGCAGAACTCTTGGCCAATGGAACACGACTCCCTCTTGGCCGATACCTCCTTGGATCGGTATACCGTCTCCTACACCAAGTGTCCAAGAAGCTATTGTTGGGCGAGTCCATCGGCAATCTTGGGGGTCCTTGGTGGTTCATAAACATGTGGTTAAATGCACACATGTACAAAGTTCTCCAATTTGACTTGTTCAATCAGCAATTCCCAAGGGACATATCAGAAGATTATGTATTTGATGAGGATGAATCGACAACCCGTCCCCCACTCAACTTCGGGGAGGCTATCATAGTACTGCCAGGTACCGATGCCAATGCAGACAAGTTTGGCAGATTCTTTCAAAAGCTCTACAACAGAATCCCTGCTGCAGAACGGTTTTGGTGGCCCTATATTGATGAAGACAACCGATTCCCTCTGTTGTTCAACCTTACCGATGGGAATGTACCTCAGAACGAAATAATCATGAAGGCCAGTATTGTTCCCCGAGCTATTCCAGTCAACATTTTTGGAACTGGGAAGAATGCTCCTCCATCCTTTGAGTTCTATTACCCATCGGTAGCAGCAAGACAACTGGCATTCGGCCAACTACCGATCAAGCTCTGCTACGCCAAGGTGATAAAACCAAGACAAATCTTCTCCAGCGCCATGGACTGGAATAAGATTGTAAATCTCCCTCCCGATGCCGATGCATCAGACATCGACCTATCCTCCTGGGCACCAACATCTTTCATTACGGAGGAATACAAATTTTGGTGGCAAGAATGGAGAAATCAACTATTCGCCAAGTCATCGCACTACTATCGGCATTTGATTGACGCCGATTACGTCATTCCCGATGATGCAGTAAGTTTTTTATTCCAATGAATTTTTTATTATTTACTTCCATCGGCATCGGCATCTAACCCTCCTTTAATAGGTTGATGATCCAATCCCCAAAATGAGCAAGAGTGGCAAACCTTTCCGTCTTCGAGTAATGAGCCCTGTATCAATCATCGGCAACAATGCTCCTACATTGGCTGCTTTCACTCCTCAGAAGACACCTAAGGTCACTCTGAAGCCAAGGTCGACGCCTGCAACGACCAGTGCTACTCCATCGGCTGCCGCTGCCATCTTGGCACGAGCTTTCGCAATAAGTTTCACTTTTACTTATACCAATCACAAACTGCTCATCGGCAATATTTATTCCATGTAACTCGCATCAAACATTTTTCAGGCAGCGAGGTCATCGGCAACTGCTCCAGACGCACAAGCTTCTCCAACTCCTGCTGCCGATGGCCCCCAGGCTTCACAACCAAAACGGGCCGGTTCACCAACTGCTGCTCCGAGGAAGAAGAGGCGTCTGAGGCTAGCCACTCCATCCACGCCACCAACTCCAGTCGCATCACCAACCGTTGATGTACCAACAGCAGAGCCACCGTCGGCATCTATTCCTGAGAAGCCAATGGATGAAACTCCCGACTAGGGGACAATACCACCACTGCAGGATCTAGCTGCAACAGTATCGGCATCGGTACCAGCACCTACACCGAATGAAACTCCTGACCAGAGGACGGCAACATCGCCACAAGAACCAGCCACCACAGCAGAGGCAGCACCAGCAACAGTACCATCAACACCAATCGTTCCTCCCATGGAGGCAAGTTCATCGACAACCATTGCCGATCTTCAAGATGATGCCACGCCAGCTGTCTTCCCAGCCCCTGAACAAGAAATCCGTTTCAAGATGGTAAGCCGACTGTCATAAAACCCATAATATAAACTTATAATCGGCAAGCCCTAATCTTCTTCCTTTTCAGGCCCAAGACTCTCCGAACAGCCTGTTCTCCTTCGCCGTTGACCTTCCCGATGAAGAGGGAGATGAAGAAAGCTCCGCCCCAGCTCCTGGCACTATATCAGCAGACATCAAGTCTAAGCTCGGAGTGCTGCTACTTTCACTGCAACAAAGCACACCTCTGCTAGTCCAAGATTCCACTGCAGCAAAAGTGGCTTTCAAGGAGATTCAAGGTCATCTGCCTGCCGATATCGAAGAAATTCTCTTCCAAGCAGCATTCCTCGAGAGCCGACAACTCCAATACCAACGGGCCTCACATCGTATTGCCGACAGAAGCGCTCAATCAAAGCTTGAAGAGGAAATGCTCAAGTTCAAGCAAGTTGCCGATGAGAAGCACAAGGGCATCGGCCATCTAGAAGCTTCTGGCATTACTCTCGAGCAAGAAATCATCCATTTATCGGCAATGGGGGAAGAATTACTGGCTGAACTGCAAAAAGTCGATGAATCTCTGAATGTGGCTAGCCAAAAGAAAGTTCAACTGCCTGATGCCATTAAAGCCCTGCAACAAGAAAGGGATGCAAATGCTCGGCAAGCTATCTTGCTGAAGGACCGAGAACGGCGACCAGAGGGGGGGGTGAATGGGAGCCTCAAATTTCTCTCGAAATATTCAGGCCACTCTTCCCAAAAAACAAACCCAGTTGCTGGGTGCTCAGCCTCCCCCGAGCAACGCGAGCAGGGATTCAGACGAAATCAGAGAATTGAGAGCTCACCGACAGTGGAGGAAAACTCACCGGAAACCCCCAAGATAGAGTTCTCAACCCCTATGAGAAAGAGGCAAAAACCCTAAGCAAAACAGCCAGAAAAACAGGCGACGGACGCTGGAAGACAATGCGACGGACGCTCCAGGACAGGGCGACGGACGCTGGCGACGGACGCAGAGAGATCGTCCGTCGACCTTCCAGAGAGCACTGCAGAAGAGAAACAGAAGGCAGGGCGTCGGACGCTGGGCGACGGACGCTTGGGTGAGCGTCCGTTGGCGTCGGACGCTGCGCGACGGACGCTTAGGCGAGCGTCCATCGGCCTTCCAGAGAGCCACACAGAAACTCGGAAACAACAGAGGCGACGGACGGTCGGCGACGGACCCTGAGGAGCGTCCGGCGCCAAACCAAAAGCTCAGACACACCGAGCGACGGACGCTGACGTCAGCACACACCATCGTCCGACGCGAAACCCTTGGAGCGTCCGACGCCCCCGATATTCGCGCAGAAACCCCGAAAAGCGATTTTCCTCCGCCAAATCTTCCCAAATCTCGACCAAATGATCACCAACTGCAACCAAACTTTGTAGACATGATCCTAGTGCAGTTGGGGAGCTATCCCGAAGAAATCATCGCTCAATTTGGGTCGGATGAGCGGGAACACTCGGATTTGAGGGAGAAAAGGGAAAAAAGAAGAACGTCGCAAAGAAATCGCCCGATCTGAGTACTCGAGAGGTTTGAGGATGGATCCTTCGGTGCAAAGATGCTCCTCTCGAATACGAACAACTTGATTCAAACGGATTTGCAAGAGCTACTCCCAACAAAGAGAAATCATCTCGGGAAAAAGAGAGAGCAAAAGCAAAACGCGAAGAACACAAGCAAAACTGGGACACGATCAAGAAATCGAAGCCGCCATGGCTTACGGAGGTTACGGCCTCCGATTCCTTGCAACAAACTCGAGTTCTTACAAAGGTTGGTGGGATCAACCTAGGGATCTCATGAACTAGAGAGAGGTTAGAGAGAGAGAGAGAGTTGGGGCAAATGATTAGGGTTCAAGTGATAGGATGAGGATACCCCTTCATCCTCTATTTATTAGAGGCTTTGGCTATTTCCCAAAGACCCCCCTAGATACAATGAGTGAACTACCTAGCCTAAGCATTGCAGTCCAAGCTCCGGTAAATATCTCCCTCGATTTGAATGGATGGCCCCGCTTCCTACCAGGAGTTGCCGTCGCCTCGACGCAACCTCCAGGATTCCGCCACGTGCCATCCCCGCTTCCTCGGAAGCTCCGCCCGGTTTTGAGGCCCAAACCCGCGAAACCCGCCACCGGTAGCTTTCGGCTCAACTACCGAACCCAGAGTTTTGCGGCCCAAACTCGAAAACCGACGCGGATGGTTTTGAGGCCCAAACCATCAAACCACTCGACGCGAGCCACCTTGTCTTCGCCCGGTCGGACTTCGAGTCCCCTGAGCCTCCGCTCGACTCGCGCGTCCACCGTCTTGACTTGGTCGACTCGATCTACCTCCATGTCTTCTCGCACTCGCTGGTGCCAAGTACTAGCCACCATAGCTAGTCCGCCGGCGCCCATGGTCCCTCAGTCCGAGCCCCGCTTCCGCCCTTCACCGCTCTCAGTCCATCGGCACGGCAAGCCTCTACTCGACCTTCTCCACGCCATTGACCACTGTCACTAGGCATAGCACCTGCACACCACAAGCAGATAGAAAGGCACACATTTGCTTTCGCAAAGATTAGTAGTAAGCCACTCAAACTGAAACGCTCAAGTGTTGTGCAATCACTCATCACAAAACTGAACATCATGGGTACTTATCCACCATGTGTTCGCAATCTCCCCCTTGATGAGTGCATTGTCAACACAAGTGCATTTCAGATTTGAGCCACAAGGTAAAGCTCTCCAAATGACCAAAAGCTAATAAAGCCAAAATGGGGTCACTTGAGAGAAGCAAAACACATCCAAAAACTTGGTTCCCAAAGACATGGGCAACGGCTCGACGCAACCAAGCAAAACAAAGCTAGCCCTCAAGAAGAGGCAGAAACGGGCTCAACACCGCTAGCAGGCCAAATACCAATCAAAGCTCTCAGAGCTCAGAAAACCAATTGAAGCACTAAGGGAGCTCAAAGATACCAAACAAAACGCATAAAGCTCAAGAAGCCAATCAAAACCTGTCGGAGCCAAAACACAAGCTAGACCCTCCAGAAGAGGCAAAGGCTCAACACATCTAGCAAAAGCTCCCCCTGGGCAAAAACAACACAAGATACCAAGGAAGGGTGAAAAGAGTAAAAGAAGCAAGAAAATTCACAAGAAGCACATTTTCTCCCCCTTGATCATATATCTCTCCCCCATGCTTTCTTCCCACAATGCACAACTCACCCCTTTAAGTGTAAATGGAGTGAAATGCACATCTCTCCCCCTTGTTGACACATGAATCTCATCAAAGCTCAAAACGCAAGAACCGGCCACAAATGCCATGATATGCAAAATGAGTGCTACAAGCTTCATACATAGAGCAAAGACAATGAAAGGATGCTCTAAATGATGTGATCCTGTGAGAATAGGAAAAGCTCTACGTGCCCAACTAAGACTCAGGTTGAGCTAAAGATCACTTTAGAAGCTATTTTAGAGAGCATTACATGTGTGAGCAAGGAATGGGTACACCTCCTAGAGACAACTATACATGGCAAACAAGATAGGACCTATCTCAAAGCAATCTCATGTATAGCAAGTAAAACTATCCCTAGCAAAGTTCATACAACAAACCAATGACCCAACTGAATGAATTTTTCAAATTTCAGAGTTTTGCAGCCAAATTTCAGTTTTAGGCACATTTAAGTTGTATGCGAGTGGTTGTAAGCAAAGTGATGCCACTGCTTACCAACCGGGCGAAGTCAAAGGACTTAACACACCGGTTTTGGTCATACATGACACCGCTCAAGTATCAACCCAAATGGGAAGCAGTCTCGAACACACGGTGAAGTGCTCACAATGCAGACCCAACTCGATCTTCCCAATTCACAAAACAGTGAGAAATTTCATTTTCGATCAATTTTTAAGCATGGTGCTCAATGGAAGTGAATGAAACAATGAAGAGCCATAGATACAAGCTATATATAAGGCAGCCAAGAAGGATCTTCAAAAGCCTACACATGTTAGTGCCATTTTAGAGGTGACATGGGGAATTAAAATCAGTTTTAAAGCTTTTCTAACTTATCTCTATTGCATATCAAGAGATCAAAGAGAGTCTAAGTTAGGCAACACCATAGACACATAAAGCACCTCAAACAGAGCATAGATTCATTATATCGGCTATAGGTATGAAGCTTAATATGAATTATGTCACAAATGCAAATGAGATGCAAAATGCAATGACACCAATTAAAAGAAAAGACAAAAAAGAACAAAAAAGAAAAAGAAACACAAAGAGCTTCCCTCAACTAAAAAGGGAAGCAAACACCCAACTCACCCCGAAGGCGAGAAAACGCAACTTGATCGAGAGGTTTTGTGAGAATATCTGCAAGCTGGTTTTGGGTATCGACATGCTGGAGGTCAATGTCGCCCTTCTCATAGTGATCTCTCAAGAAGTGAAAGCGAACATCAATGTGCTTGGTCTTAGAGTGAAGCACGGGATTTTTGGCTACACTAATGGCAGTCGTGCTATCACAAAGCAGAGGCACTTTAGTAAGCTCAAGGCCAAAATCCTTCAAAGTCGCAATCATCCAAAGTAACTGCGAACAACAGCTAGCCGCGGCAACGTACTCAGCTTCGCACGTCGATTGTGCCACGCTAGACTGTTTACGAGAAGACCAAGACACAAGAGAAGAACCGAGAAACTGGCAAGTCCCAGAAGTCGACTTCCTATCAAGACGGCAACCGGCAAAGTCGGCATCAGAATAACCACAAAGCACAAGAGAGGAGGAGGCAGAAAACCAAAGACCAAATTCGGGAGTGAAGCGCAAATACCTCATGATGCGTTTCACCGCCTGCTTGTGCGATGTCCGTGGGGACGCCTGAAAGTGAGCTCACAGGCAGACGGCGAACTGAATGTCCGGCCGGGTCGCCGTCAGGTACAGAAGCGACCCGATCATGCTGCGGTACTCCGTCTGGTCCACCGCTTCTCCTTCCTCATCCGCATCCAAGGCAGTAGTAGTTGACATAGGCGTCGAGAGGGGCTTTGCCTCGCCCATGTCAAACTTCTTCAAGATATCCTTCGTGTACTTGCCTTGGTGCACAAACGTCCCTTCTCGGGTTTGCTTGATTTGCAACCCGAGAAAGAAAGTCAACTCTCCCATCATGCTCATCTCAAATTCCCTGCTCATAAGATCTGCAAACTTGGCAACAAGAGCATGAGAAGAACCACCAAAGATGATATCATCCACGTAAATTTGGACAAGGAGAGTGTCTTTGCCTTGCTTGAGGAGAAACAACGTCTTATCTACCGATCCCATTTTAAAACCCTTAGCAAGCAAAAGGTCTTTAGCCTATCCTACCATGTTCTAGGTGCTTGTTTCAAACCATACAAAGCTTTATGAAGTTTAAAAACATGGTTTGGAAACTTGGGATTTTCGAAACCGGGAGGTTGTCTAACATACACTTCCTCCTCTATGTAGCCGTTTAAGAAAGCACTTTTAACGTCCATTTGAAAAAGTTTAAAACCCTTAGAAGCCGCAAAAGCTAAAAGGATTCTAATGGCTTCTAAACGAGCTACGGGAGCAAAGGTTTCCTCATAGTATATTCCCTCCTTTTGACAAAAGCCTTGCGCTACCAACCTAGCCTTGTTACGCACTACCACCCCATCCTCACTTTGTTTGTTTTTGAAAACCCACTTGGTTCCAATGGGGTGGCAACTTGGTGGTGGTGGCACTAAGACCCAAACGCGGTTTCGCTCAAAGTTCTCTAACTCCTCATGCATGGCATTAACCCAATCCGGATCCATCAATGCGTGTCCAACATCTCGGGGCTCAAAAGACGCGACAAAAGCCGAATGAGCAAAGTGAGAGATACGATATGACCTGGAGCGTGTGGTACGCTCGTTGATGTCGCCGATCATAGTCTGAGGAGGGTGGTGATGCTGAATGTGTAGCGGTGCCTCACGTGAAGAAGTCGCCTCCCCCTCGACAGCAGCTGGAGCTCCCTCAGGTGCAACGGGCACCGACTGAGGAAGCTGCTCAAACGGCCCCCATGTAGAGGAAGTAGAAGGGTCCGGGCCGTGAGCCGAAGTAGACGTCACAGGATCGACTGGGGCAGCCGGTGGAGTCGGCTCGGGATCACCCCAATCGGCGTCGTCCTGCTCCTCCTCCACAAAAATGCTGGTGTTCACCTCATCATCACCTGCAAGCTCAAAAGCAGTGGAAACACAGGGCATAGTTTCATCGAATGTAATCTCACTAGTCTCCATCACTCGGTTAGTCTCAAGGTTAAGTGCACGATAAGCACGAGAGTGAGTAGAATAACCAAGAAATATACCGTCAGAAAACCGTGATTCAAATTTATCTAGCTTACCGCCCTTTTTGAGGATGAAGCACCTGCACCCAAACACCCGTAGGTGACTTACCTTGGGTGGTCTCCCAAATCGCAGCTCATAAGAGGTCTTTTTCTTAAAAGCCCGAAGAAAAATGCGATTGGAAACATAGCAAGCAGAATTGAGTGCTTCGGCCCAATACCGCCTAGGAGTCCTGTGCTCATCGAGCATCGTCCTGGCCATCTCAACAAGGGTCCGATTCTTGCGCTCAACAACACCATTCTGCTGGGGAGTGTAAGGAGAGGAAAATTGGTGATCCAAACCCAAAGAAGAGCAAAAAGATGCAAATTGAGCATTCTTGAATTCTGTGCCATTATCACTACGAATAGCTCTCATGGCATGCTTAGGTAGCTCATTTTGCAATCTCAAAATCAGATCACGCACATGCATAAAAGCCTCATCCTTACTCTCCAAAAAGAACACCCAAGAGTACCTCGAGTAGTCATCAACGACTACAATCACATACCACTTCCCTCCTTCCGACCTAACCCGAGCTGGACCAACTGTGTCCATGAGTAAGAGCTCGCCAGGTTGAGAGGTCATAATTTGAGTTACGGGAGAATGGGAAGCAGCAACCATCTTGCCATGTCTGCAAGGATGGCAAACCAAATCTTTCTCGAACCTCAGCTTTGGCAATCCTTGGATAAGGTCCATTGAGCTAAGCCTTGCAAGCAAGTCAAAACTCAAATGTCCCAATCTCCTATGCCACTTCCAAAGCTCGGAAGAAGAACCGGCAAGAAGACAACGAGAAGGTCCGGAAGAGATAGAAAAATCCGCACGAAAAACCTTCCCGAAGGGTAAAATCCGGCAAACAAGCTCACCACGAGAGTCCAAAATCCGAGACAAGTTTGGCTTAAAGCTCACTTCAAAACCATCTTCAAGGAGTTGCGAAACCGAGAGAAGATTAAAATGCAAATTCGCAACCAAAGCAGCATCCTTGAGGACAAAAGACGAATTGACTCGGATGGACCCCCGGGAGACAACCTTACCTTTACTCTTGTCCCCGAAATTGATGTACTCGGTGTGGCGCACGGGGTCGAGGCTGGAGAACCACTTGGCACTTCCGGTCATATGGCGTGAGCATCCAGAATCCACAAGCCAAGTCTCCTCCAGTCCTCCTTCCTACATCAATAAAAAGACATAGGGTGAGCAAACGGCGCAACACTGGGGTTAGTAAACTGTGAAGGATACCAGTGTTGTCCCATTTGCCCAAAGAAAGGGTTAGGAGAAAAACCAAACATCTCCTGCCCCACGGGAGGATAGCGATCACCACGATAGGGAAAACGTGGTCCGCTAAAGAAGGGTGGAGTAAAACCACCGCCACGAGGCCCGTAGTCGTATGGGTCACGACCGGTACCCCGCCGGGCATGACCACCACGTGGTCTCGCCTCCTGAGGCCTAGCACCTTGAGGCATTGTACCTCTAGGCCTAGAAGTGCGCCTCTGAACTTCCGGTTCACGCGCCCCAACTCATGGGTGGTACATGTCCCGGTTGTTCAACTCAACCTGCCTCCGATCATCTCTCTTCCTCCTAAAGCAAAACTCAGCCAAGTGCCCATCCCTCTCACAATACTCACAATGGTACCTCACCACACTCTTGGTAAGCACTCTCTTGTTGGGTTGGGTGGCTCTAGCTTTCTTAGGAAGGGGATCACTAGAGATGTCTGGCAGTGTGTCAAGTGGGTTGCGAAGGTGGTTTGGTTTGGCAATCCACACTTGCTTCTATGGAGTTGTTTTGGGTGGCTCTTCAAACACACCATCTCTCATAGGAAACTTGGAGGGGTCGGTAGGCTTAGGTGGAGTGATCTTGATAAGCTTGGGTGTTGTGGTGGGTTTCTCATTCTCGCTCAGACCACTGCACTCACCGATCTTACCGAACATGCTATCGTCCATCCCACCTACAGCAAAGCCTACTCCCGTGCTGCCAGCTCGCTTGCACTGGCTAAGCATCATCCCCAACTGCGGCTCTCGGCAAGACACCCAGCTCAAGACGGACCGAAGGTATGTGTTTTCTTCCTCGGCACGCATCTTGTCATGTCTGCACGATGCGATCTCAAGCTCCAAAGCCTCAAAGCGATCCGACTCTCTAGTGCTATCTGAGCTGACCTTCTCTAACACAGCAATCCTAGCATCCTTCTGTGCCAGCTCAGAACGCAAGCCTAAGCAAGACTTGCACGCACCAAGTAAGCTAGGCCTAGCCTTCAGATCACTAATCTCCTCAAGTAGAGTGCCATACTTGTCCTGAAGTGTGACAAGATCAGACATGTGGATGGCACAAGCATCACACTCTACCTCCTCGGTAACCACCACTTGTGCCTTAGCAAACTCTAGCTCATGAAGCGTGCTAAGGTACTTTGCTTTGAAATCGTTTCTCTCACAAGCGGCACGCTTGAGCAAAGCATCCTGACTAAGCAAGGTATCGTTCAGAGACTCAAGCTCAAGAGAGAGGGATTCGATGGTGGGTGATACCTCGGGTGTGTCGGAGTCGTAGTCGGGGCCATCCTTGAACTTCCCGACCTTGCCTTCTTCAATCGCCATGGTGCAGAAACCACCGTGCTTGGCGTTGGCGTAGAAGCAGAGGCCGTTGAGCTTGTCCTCAACCTTTCCCTTTGACTCATCGTCGCTTGAGGAAGAACCCCCGTCGGAGGAGGCATCGATGTCGTTGAGGGAGGCGAGGAAGGCTCGGTGCTTGGCCTTCACCTTGTCGATCACCTTCTTGGAGGACTTTCGGTTGTAGCCGCCCTTGGCCTTGTGCTTGTCCTCGAAGCGGTGCTCGCGCTTGTCCTTGCGCTTGGTGAAGTCACCCGCAGATTTCTTGGGGCAGTTTGCGATGAAGTGATCCTCATCACCGCAACGGTAGCACCCCTTTGCTGAGCCACCACGCCGACGGTTCAAACGGTTGTTGTGAAACCGTGAGAACTTGGTGATGACCAAAGCCAGCTCATCATCTCCAAGCGCCTCCACTTGTTCCTCTGTCACAGACATCAAAGACAAAGCGAACGAAGAGTGTGAAGGGTTAGAGGAAGAAGAAGACACACCGCCGGGGCCGGAAACCAACGCCATGGATGGGTTCGACGGGTTCTCAAGCTTGGCCCGGGTCTGGTGGTCAATCTCCGAGGACTTGAGCTTGCTGAATAGCTCGTCCACGGTCAGGGCGTCATAGCCCGGTGACTCCTGGATGGCAGCCACCTTCATCTCCCATACCTTCCGATCAAGAGCATGCAGAAGCTTGATAGCCATCTCATGATCAACATAAGGTAAGTTGGTCCGATTAGCACGCATCTTGTTGACGATAGATTGGAAGCGAGTGAACATCCCGTCAACAGATTCGCCGGCCAACTGAACGAAGTTCTCGTACTCCCTACGGTACGTGTCGAAGAGTCTGGACTTGATCTGAGGGTTTCCCTCATGATATCGCACAAGTGTTTGCCAGATCTCTCGTGCCGTAGTGAGACTCGAAACCCGCTCAAACTCAGGAAGAGACAAACTCGAGAAGAGGATGCTACGGGCTCTTGCGTTTGAAGCATGTTGTGTAGCTTGGAGCTCAGTGATCCGAGCACCAAGAACCACGTAGTCCTCATTCTCACAAATCTCCCATATCTTCGAATCAAGCCCTTGAAGGTAAGCGGACATGCGCACCTTCCAATAGGCGAAATTCGTTCCATCGAAGAACGGAGGTTTGCCAACACCTCGCTCCATGTCGCCTTCGCGGATCAAGAACCGTTTAAGGTGGAATGATCCTTAACCAGCTCTGATACCAATTGAAGGACCGAGAGCGGCGACCAGAGGGGGGGGTGAATGGGAGCCTCAAATTTCTCTCGAAATATTCAGGCCACTCTTCCCAAAAAACAAACCCAGTTGCTGGGTGCTCAGCCTCCCCCGAGCAACGCGAGCGGGGATTCAGACGAAATCAGAGAATTGAGAGCTCACCGGCAGTGGAGGAAAACTCATCGGAAACCCCCAAGATAGAGTTCTCAACCCCTATGAGAAAGAGGCAAAAACCCTAAGCAAAACAGCCAGAAAAACAGGCGACGGACGCTGGAAGACAATGCGACGGACGCTCCAGGACAGGGCGACGGACGCAGAGAGATCGTCCGTCGACCTTCCAGAGAGCACTGCAGAAGAGAAACAGAAGGCAGGGCGTCAGACGCTGGGCGACGGACGCTTGGGTGAGCGTCCGTTGGCGTCGGACGCTGCGCGACGCTCGCTTAGGCGAGCGTCCGTCGGCCTTCCAGAGAGCCAGACAGAAACTCGGAAACAACAGAGGCGACGGACGGTCGGCGACGGACCCTGAGGAGCGTCCGGCGCCAAACCAAAAGCTCAGACACACCGAGCGACGGACGCTGACGTCAGCACACACCATCGTCCGACGCGAAACCCTTGGAGCGTCCGACGCCCCCGATATTCGCGCAGAAACCCCGAAAAGCGATTTTCCTCCGCCAAATCTTCCCAAATCTCGACCAAATGATCACCAACTGCAACCAAACTTTGTAGACATGATCCTAGTGCAGTTGGGGAGCTATCCCGAAGAAATCATCGCTCAATTTGGGTCGGATGAGCGGGAACACTCGGATTTGAGGGAGAAAAGGGAAAAAAGAAGAACGTCGCAAAGAAATCGCCCGATCTGAGTACTCGAGAGGTTTGAGGATGGATCCTTCGGTGCAAAGATGCTCCTCTCGAATACGAACAACTTGATTCAAACGGATTTGCAAGAGCTACTCCCAACAAAGAGAAATCATCTCGGGAAAAAGAGAGAGCAAAAGCAAAACGCGAAGAACACAAGCAAAACTGGGACACGATCAAGAAATCGAAGCCGCCATGGCTTACGGAGGTTACGGCCTCCGATTCCTTGCAACAAACTCGAGTTCTTACAAAGGTTGGTGGGATCAACCTAGGGATCTCATGAACTAGAGAGAGGTTAGAGAGAGAGAGAGAGTTGGGGCAAATGATTAGGGTTCAAGTGATAGGATGAGGATACCCCTTCATCCTCTATTTATTAGAGGCTTTGGCTATTTCCCAAAGACCCCCCTAGATACAATGAGTGAACTACCTAGCCTAAGCATTGCAGTCCAAGCTCCGGTAAATATCTCCCTCGATTTGAATGGATGGCCCCGCTTCCTACCAGGAGTTGCCGTCGCCTCGACGCAACCTCCAGGATTCCGCCACGTGCCATCCCCGCTTCCTCGGAAGCTCCGCCCGGGTTTTGAGGCCCAAACCCGCGAAACCCGCCACCGGTAGCTTTCGGCTCAACTACCGAACCCCGAGTTTTGCGGCCCAAACTCGAAAACCGACGCGGATGGTTTTGAGGCCCAAACCATCAAACCACTCGACGCGAGCCACCTTGTCTTCGCCCAGTCGGACTTTGAGTCCCCTGAGCCTCCGCTCGACTCGCGCGTCCACCGTCTTGACTTGGTCGACTCGGTCTACCTCCATGTCTTCTCGCACTCGCTGGTGCCAAGTACTAGCCACCATAGCTAGTCCGCCGGCGCCCATGGTCCCTCAGTCCGAGCCCCGCTTCCGCCCTTCACTGCTCTCAGTCCATCGGCACGGCAAGCCTCTACTCGACCTTCTCCATGCCATTGACCACTGTCACTAGGCATAGCACCTGCACACCACCAGCCGATAGACAGGCACACATTTGCTTTCGCAAAGATTAGTAGTAAGCCACTCAAACTAAAACGCTCAAGTGTTGGGCAATCACTCATCACAAAACTGAACATCATGGGTACTTATCCACCATGTGTTCGCACTTGCTGAAAAGAAAGATCAAGCCAGTTGAAGGGTCTGCCGATGACGACACCAGGGAGATAGAAGAAGCAGATCAGATTCGCCTGCGTGCGATAACATCCATTCAATCTCTGTTGTAATCCATTATATCGGCAAGTGTAACACTGATACTTGATTTTGGCTTGTAATATAATGCCAGTATGTTTTTACCGATGTCTTATAACTTTTTCTTTCATCGGTATTCAAACGGATACCTTATGCATCTACCCAAATACTAGGGTAATATTTCTTCAAGTATTTTCTGTTGATTGCTCTAGGAAACGCAACTCCTTCGAGAGTTTCCAAAATATAAGCATTGCCAGGAGCAGACTGTTTTATCCGATAAGGACCTTCCCAATTAGGAGACCATTTTCCAAACTTAGAATTCTTAGTTCCAATCGGCAAAATCAACTTCCATACCAGATCGCCGTCGGCAAATTGCTTCACCTTCACCTTCTTATCATACCATCTAGCAACCCTTTTCTTATTTTCTTCAATGCTGATTAGAGCTCTCAACCGATGACTTCTTAAATCTTCTAACTCATCCCTCATAAGAGTATCATACTCATCGGCTGTCAATTGATCCTGAGAAAACAATCGCCTAGAACCAGTTTTAATTTCCCAAGGCAGAACAGCATCGTGTCCATAGACCAATTGATATGGCAAAACTTTGGTTGCACCATTTAATACTATATGCCACCTTCTAGGGTTTTCTTCAATCTTGCGTTTGATAAGCTTAATAACTCTTTTATTAGTTGCTTCAGCCTGACCGTTAGCTTGAGCATAATAAGGAGAAGAATTCAATACCTTGAACCCCATACTAGCAGCAAATTCATCAAACTCTCCCGATGTGAACATGGTTCCTTGATCGGTAGTAATAGTTTGAGGAATACCGAATCGGTAAACAATGTGTTCTTTTACAAAATCCACCATGTGTGCCGATGTCACTTTCTTCAAAGGAATCGCCTCAACCCATTTAGTGAAGTAATCGGTAGCAACGAGTATAAACTTGTGCCCTTTGCTTAACGGCGGATAAATCTGACCGATGAGATCAATGGCCCATCCTCTAAACGGCCAAGGCTTGATTATAGGATTCATTGCCGATGCAGGTGCCCTCTGGACATTACCAAACTTCTGACAATCCTGGCACCCTTTAAAATAATTGAAGCAATCTTCAAGAATTGTCAGCCAATAATATCCATTCCGCCTAATCATCCACTTCATCTTGAATGCCGATTGATGTGCTCCACACACACCCTCATGGATTTCGCCCATTAACTCTTTTGACTCCTCTCTACCAAGGCATCTAAGCAAAACTCCATCAATTGTCCGATAATACAATTGATTGTCGAGGAGCACAGACTTAGTAGCTTGGAACCTTAGACGTCTTTCAACTTTCTTAGACGGATCTCTTAAATAATCGGCAATTTCCTTTTTCCAATCATCGGCAACCATTACCGATGTCATGACTTCTTGAATCGGCTGATATCCTAAAGCATTCTGTGCTAACCGATTGGCCTCTTCGTTATGCAACCTAGGAATATGCTCAAGGCGGTACTCTTTGAATTCTTTTAACAACTGCAAACACCTTTCATGGGTCGCAATTAAAGCTTCACTTCGGCATTCATATGTCCCAATCAATTGGTTAATTACCAACATAGAATCACCGAAGATCTCAACAACATCGACACGTACCTCCCTGAGTAATTCCAATCCCTTTAGTAGAGCCTGGTACTTAGCCTGATTGTTTGTTGAGGTAGCAACAATCGGCAGTGAAATTTCGTATTTCCGTCCACGGGGTGAGAGTAAAACAATGCCAACACCTGCTCCTTCCTTGCATGTAGACCCATCAAAGAACAAAGTCCAAGGAGCAATCTCCACAGAGCTTACCATATTGCAATGCTGAGTAACGAAATCGGCCATCACCTGACCCTTAACTGCCTTAGCCGATTCATACTTCAGATCAAACTCTGAAAGTGCCAAAATCCATTTACCGATTCTCCCACATAATATTGGCATCGACAACATATACTTAACCACATCATCTTTGCAGATAACAGTGCATTCAGCCGATAATAAATAATGCCTCAATTTTATGCAAGAGAAATATAAACATAAACATAATCTCTCTATGGCCGAATACCTGGTCTCAACATCCACTAACCTTCTGCTCAAATAATATATCACACGTTCATTCCCTTCAAATTCTTGAATTAAGGCTGATCCGATAACAACGTCATCGGCAGACAAATACAACCTGAAAGGCTTCCCGTGTTGAGGTGGAACCAGGACTAGAGGGTTTACCAAATATCTTTTAATCTCCTCCAAGGCTAACTGTTGTTCTTCTTTCCATGTAAACTCTTGATCGGCTTTCAACTTTAACAATGGACTAAAAGATTTAATCTTACCAGATAAGTTAGATATAAACCTGTTGACACAAAAAGCGTTAGGATCTGCGAACACCTCGGGCTATTACCCAAAATTTGATATCCAAGGTGTGCCAGTCGATTTGACCAGTTAATCGACAAGGACGATAACTAGAACAAGATTTGAACAGGACAACGGCGATACGCCCGGATGCCAAGACTCAGACTTGATCAGGATAACTAGAGCAGAGCTGAACGAGACAACAGCGATGTGCCCGGATGTCAAAGCTCAGAGGTACTCCCACGCGGAACTTACAAGGGTTTGACGGAGATCAAGGTGATGCAGCCTGTCGAAGCTTGAAGAACTCATAGATAGACTAAGACTAATGCAATAAAGGGTAAATTGCGGTAAAAGTAAAATAAGAGTAAATTGATTTGATTTTTATTGGATTGATTGTTTTTTCACGCAGCCCTTGGGCACATATTTATACTCCCGCATGAAGAGTTGTACACAGACACGACTCGTATCTTCCCTAAAACAAACTCCTACTTTAAAGGAAATAACTGACTCGCGCAGGAGTCGGATCCAAATAACAATATTATTTTCCTAAACCAACACCCCTATTTTAGAGGAAAACAAACGACTCGCGCAAGAGTCGGACTCAAACTACTATAATAATACTGGTATACAATCACCAGTTTCCTTATGTCCTTCCTTCGATGAAAACTTTCCATCGACAGATTCCTTCAATCCACGACTTCCTTCTTTCGCCACCGACAATCTTCTGCTGACGTCAACCGCCACATCACTCTGTGTCCATCGGCATCATCTCTTCATTGGCAATCGGCATCGGCAACATCTCCTCATCGGCAATCGGCATCGGCAACTTTGCATTTCTAGTTACTTTACCAATTGACCCTTATCGACAAGAACCATCCAGCTCCCATCGGCAATAAACTTGTCCTCTGATAACTTTCCGATGCCGATAGAAAACAACCACCGATTAACACAAGTCTTATCTCTTTCGACACGTGCCAAAAAACGGTGTCAACACATGCCCCCCAATTTCGGAGTGTATAATATTTTACGCACCGAAATTCTCTCTACTGTAGCCGTTCTTTCCGAGATAACTGCACAACTTCCTCGATCTCCGCGCCCAGAATTGCAATTTATTAATAAAATTCCTCGACTATAATGCAAACAGTTGCAAATCTAATCATATTTCCTTGATTATCGCGCACATCCACCGCAGGCCTCTCCACATTCCTGTACAGTACGAGCAGAAATTCCAAAATACCTCTGACCTAGGTCTATAAAAGTTACCACGATCCAATTTACTTTTTACCCTAGGCCTTCTTTCACTTTTCACCTGCTTCCGTCTTCAACCTCGGCATCTTCAACCTCGGCGTCTTCAACCCCGGCGGCGACTTCGAAGAACAATCTTGCGAGCCCAAGCAACAGTTCACTCCTCAAGCAGAGTACGAGCCGCAAGAACTCTTCCAACTCCAATGATGATCCACGTCAACATCCCCAAAGTAAGCCTACTCCTTCCTCATCCTCTCTTCTGCCAGTTCCTTTTTCGCATGAATTTCGCAATATTTTCCCCCTTTCTTTCTTTGACTCTTCTTTTCTCTTTCAAAACTTAGGAACTGTACAACAGAGTAGTAATCCGTATCGAGCAATCCAATTTCCACTGCTTAGGCCCAATGGGAAACCCAGATCCCATCAATCTGATCAATGCAGAAGCCAACCGCATCCCCTTTAAATCTAAGTGCTTCAACTTAGGGTTATGGAAGGATGCCTTCCGTTCATGGCCCAAACCAACCAAGGGGTGGAAGAACTAGTACCTTAGGGTAATTAGAACACAACAGGTTTATTGGGCAGAGCGCAATTTAGACCAATGCATCAGACTCTCCATTGCCGATATGGAGAAGAATGAGAACATGATGATAGCAGCCTCCTACTTCTGGTCCGAAACAATGAATGCCTTTTTATTCAGACATGGACCAACCACTCCTAGCCTTGCCGATGTGCATATGCTGACCGGCCTTGATGTCTCTTCTGTCAACGTCCCAGCCTTGTTCCATCGGAAATCTGAGTACAAAGTGAACACACGGAACATCGGTGGCTGGACCGGTTATATTCAAGAATATCAGAAGACTGGATCGGTAGGTTAGAGGGAGCATGCCATCTTTCTGAATATGTGGTTAGAAAAATTCATCTTCTATGGCAGTGCAGTCGGACCTACCACCATGCATCTTCCAGCAGCAGAACTCCTTGCCGATGGAACAAGACTCCCTCTTGGCCGATATCTTCTTGGATCGGTATACCATCTCCTGCATCAGGTGTCCAAGAAGCTATTACTGGGCGAGTCCATCGGCAATCTCGGGGGTCCCTGGTGGTTCATAAACATGTGGCTAAATGCACACATGTACAAGGTTTTCCAATTTGACCTATTCAGCCAGCAATTTCCGAGAGATATATCGGAAAACTATATATTTGTTGACGATGAATCGGCAACTCGTCCCCCACTCAATTTCGGAGAGGCCATCATAGTGCTGCCAGGCACCGATGTAGATGCAGACCAGTTCGGCAGATTCTTCCAAAAATTCTACAACGGAATCTCTGCCGCAGAACGGCTTTGGTGGCCTTACATCGACGAGGACAACCGATTCCCCTTGCTATTCAACCTTACCGATGGGAACGTGCCTCAGAATGAATCGATCATGAAGGCCAGCATTGTTCCCTGAGCCATTCCAGTTAACATTTTCAGAACTAGGAAGAATGCTCCTCCATCCTTTGAATTCTATTACCCATCGGTAGCGGCAAGACAACTGACATTTGGTCATCTACCGATCAAGCTCTGCTATGCCAAAGTTGTAAAACCAAGACAAGTCATCTCTAGTGCCATGGACTGGAACAAGGTCGTCAATCTATCTCCCGATGCTAATATGTCAGACATTGATCTATCCTCCTGGGCACCAACATCTTTCATCATGGAAGAGTACAAGTTTTGGTGGCAAGAATGGAGACATCAACTGTTTGCCAAGTCATCACACCATTATCGGCATTTGATTGACGTCGACTACGCCATTCCCGATGATGCAGTAAGTTTTTATCCCAATGCATTTCTTATTATTTACTTCTATCATCGGTATCTAACCTTCTTGTTTAACAGGCTGACGACCTGATCCCCAAAATAAGCAGGAGTGGCAAGCCCTTCCGTGTCCGAGTGATGAGCCCAATATCAATCATTGGCCATAATGCTCCTACACTGGCCGCCTTCACCCCTCAGAGGGTCCCCAAGGTCACCCTGAAGCCAAGGTCGATGCCTGCAACGACCAGCGCCACTCCATCGGTCGCCGCTGCCATCTTGGCGCGAGCCTTCGCAGTAAGTCTTACTTTTACTTTTACCGATCACAAACTATTCATTGGCAATATTTCTTTTATATAACTTGCATCAAACACTTCAGGCGGCAAGGTCATCGGTAGCTGCTACAAACGTACCAACTTCTCCAACTCCTGCTGCCGATGCCCCCCAGGCTTCTTAACCAAAACGGGCCGGTTCACCAACCGCTGCTCCGAGAAATAAAAGGCGTCTGAGGCTAGCCACTCCATCTTCGCCATCAACCCCAGTCGCATCGCCAACACCCAATGTTCTAACGGCAGAACCACCATCGGCATACATCCCCGAGAAGCCGATGGACGAAACCCCTGAAAGGATCAAGATGCCCAAGAGGGGGGGGGGTGAATTGGGCTTGTTTTAAATTTCTAAAGCAAATATAAAAACCTATCAAATGTCAATCACCCCCTAGTGCCTACCGTCCGCGTGTCTTAACTAGAAAGCGGTAGCAGTTCAAAGGAATTAAAGACAACCTAAGCAATTATAGTAGGAAATGTAAAAACAAGACGGAAATGTAAAGAGCTAGGGAAAAGAGAATCTCATGGACGCAACGATTTTTCCCGAGGTATCGAGGTGTCGACACACCCCCCCCTAGTCCTTGTTGGAGCACCTTGCAAGGTATCGCTCCCCCTCTACCCACGCAAGGGTAGAGTGCTCTCAACGGGCTGATTCTTCACCACTCCGGCTCGGTGAATCGCCCACAACCGATCACATGAGCTTGGAGAAGCGCCGCCGACAATCTTCCGACGGTCACTTCCTCCGAACACCACCAAACCGTCTAGGTGCTGTCGAACACCAAGAGTAACAAGCACAAGACCTTCACTTGACCCACTCAAGGCTAGGAAGGTGGATGGATGCACACAAGTCACTCCTAATCACTCTAGGAGGGAAGAACAAGATGAACTCTCTCTAATTTCTCCCTCACTAGACTCTTGGCTCTCCAAAAGATTTCTCAAGGTGTCACCAGCTGAAACAATGGCCAAGAAGACCTCTAAGGTCCAAGGGGGCAACTATAAATAGTCCCCACCTCCAAAACTAGTCCGGAGCTCATGCCACCGGACCATGCACACTGGTCCGGAGCTCACTCTCGTTCCAAACTCAGGCACCGTCGGACTACTCTGCTTGGTCCGACGCACTGGTCCGACGCTCTGGTCCAGAGCCTCGGTGCTCTCTGAGTGAAAACTGATCTCTCTTTTACACACCACAGGACCACTCTCCTTGGTTCGGTGACCTGGTCCGATGCTCTGGTCCGGAGCCAGGGTGCTCTCTGCATAGACCAAACTTCCTGTCTTGAGGCGTCGGACTAGCCGTCGGACACACCGTCGGACTAGTCCGGAGCCTTCTGACTCTCTGAACCAAGCCACCGGACCACTCTCTTATGGTCCGGTGCTTTCCAGACAGGTGGTCCGGAGCTCCTCGAGCTGAGAATCTGCCTAAGTCAGGGACCACCGGACTACTCTCCTTGGTCCGGTGCCTACTTAGCAGAGTGGTCCGGAGCCTCTTTCTCACTCTCTATCAACCGTTTTCGTTGAGGTTTCTCAAGGGATTTTTCTCCTACCACTTCTAGGGTTTTATCAAGGGCTGAAAGCAAGGTCTCTAGGACTAGTTGTGACAAGTGTGCATATACCCACTTTCCTAAACTCTCCTAGGTCAAGCTACTAACCTCATACCCCCTTTATAGTACGGTCAAAGGAAAAACAAAAGCCCTAGCTATACTTAGTGCCCTTCTCAACCTTATGGCACTAAGAACTAGCCTAGTCTTCGTCGAGTATCTCCATCCTTTGCAACCGAAACGATTTCCATCTTAGGGGCATGAAAACCATTAAGCCCATTCAAAATACATCACTCATGACCTAACATATATGACTTTGTCTCTACAAAACACACGTTAGTCATAGTGATCTAGTATTGTCGTTAATCGCCTAAACACAAGGGTCCATGATTCTACAATCTCCCCCTTTTAGGTGATTGACGACAATACAAGCTCGAGTAGAGAATAATGAGTGAATTTTGATAAGAGAAAACATGACTTGACATGAGATAGGCATGGGTTAGTAATAAGAAAGATAAGTACATGCCTAACCATTCAAGCCATGACAAGCACAAAAAAAATATGAAATGAATATAGTACTTGATTTCAAAAAAGGATATGCTATAGCCAAAAGATCAGAGATTAGCGCGGAAGCAACATAGCATAACCAAGTGACATGATATATAAATATAGTAAAGTCCACACATGTCACACAACCATCAAGTCTCAAACATCACACATATCATACAATGCAATAAGACAGTAAACGTGATGCTTGATGCAATAGAGTTTATACACAATCAAAAGAATGAGTCCTACTAGCTCCCCCTAAAGCTAGCCCATCTACTCGACTTTCCCTCTCCCCCTTTGGCGTCGAAACACCTAAACTAAGCATCTAGAGGTGGAGTGGAAGCAGCCGTGGAGCGGTCGAGAACCCTGAAAGCTGCCAGATATGTCTCATCATCTGAATCCTCCCCCTGAGTGTCGGTAGCTAGTAGTGAAGCGGTCTGGGGGTCGGTAGCTGACAGGTCTGCTGCAGTCGACGACTCGGGAGCAGTAGAGGGAGAAGTAGTAGGAGCGGTAACTGGTGCTGGTGTCTCTGCTGGAGCCTCTGGAGCTGCTGTGACCGGTGCCTCATGCATTGACTCATCTAGAGTCTGAAGAACCGGAGACGGCTGAGGCTGGACTGGAGTGGAGGAGACAACCGTAGCATCGGTAGCGACTGCAACTGTCGGAGGGGTAGAGACGGCTGGAGCCCGACTGTCATGAGTAGCCTCTGAGGAAGCTACTGAGGAGCGGTGCTGATCAGCTTTCGGTGCTACAACCTCGGCCTCGACCTCTGCTGCAATCTGAGGACCAGTGGGGGACGGCTGACCTGTGATATCACTGAAGGAAACTGACAGATCTCTAGCAGTAGCACCCAGTGTAGCGGTAAGAGGAGTGAAACCTGTAGTAAGTGGGGTGAACTGATGAGTAGGTCCAAAAGTGTCCAACCACTGAGTCACCTGAGTCGCCGGTGACTGGAACGGGGTGGTCAATCCAGCACCCTGAAGTCCACTGGACTGTATGGCTGGGGTGGGAGTGACTGTCTGACCGGCTGAGCTGATAGGGGCCACTGAGGGGCCAACTGAGGGTCCTACTGAGAACTGAGGCCCTCCAAGCTACCCAACTGACTGAGAGGGCTGTGAAGTGCTCATCATCTGAATCTGAGGAGCTGCTGGGAAATCTAGTGGAGGAGCGCCAGTCCACTTCATCACGTGAGCCATGAATGCCATGTTCTGCTACTGCAGCTGCTGGGACTGTAACTGAAGACGCTGAGACTCTAGCTGCATAGCAAGCATCTGTCGCTGCATCTCGAAATGGCGCTCCTCTGACTGTCGCTGCATCTCATCCTGACGCTACTGTATCTGAGTGACTGCAGTGACTAGAGAACTCTGCTGCTCATTCATTCTGTCAAGGATCTTGAGCATCATCGTCTCTGTGGCAGAGGCAGAACCGCCAGCCTCAGTGTCGTGCGCCTGTGGGGGCATCTGTGGAACCGGCTAGAAGTCTGCATCTGAGCTGTCTGATGTATCCTCTGGAGTCACATCCGCTCCTGTATCTAGACCATGGAGCTCCTACTGCTCAACACTCCGAATGGCCTCATCCTGAGCATCAACATCTGCCCTGTCAGCTGGTGATGTTCTCTCTCTGACAAGACGGAGGACCCGGTTTCCAAACCGGCTATCGAACGACCCCAAGACTCTGTACTCTGGGAAAGAAGTGGGCGCCTGATCCAATAGAGCACGGAGTCCAGGGGGTGCTCCCTCTAGCTCAATAGCAATAATCGCAGAGATCCAGTGAGCATAGGGAAACTGTCGTCGGGCCCTCATGCCATCTGCTATCACATCCTCTATCTCTGACACTAGAAAGTCTGCAATATCAAATGGTGTCTGAGATACCAGGGTCTGAAGGAGAAGCTGCTGCATGTTGGTCAATCCTTCCTTGTACCCTGTGCGAGGTAGCAGAGTACGACGGAGCACCTCGTTCAATCTATGAACGACAGGCCTGAGCTCAGCTGGAGTGCGCCTGGAGCCCTCTGAGAAAGGTGGCTTGAACAGAGGAGACACCTCCTGAACTGACAAAGTACGGCCTCCTCGAGCTCTGCGAGGCACTGAAGCTCCTCGGTAACACTCGTAGTGCAGGTCAAACTCACCACCCTCCTGACGGAAGAGAAAGATCTCTCTGAGTCTGGTCAAGTACAGCCTGTACCTCTCGCCTCAGAAGGTGTACTGCACAAACTTGTGCTCCGGGTCTACCCAAACTGATGCATAGAACTCTCTGACCCATCGCTCGATATAGTTACCGGAACGCCCGAACAAATCGGCGAGTCCTGGCTGGTAAGTCAGGAACGGACGGATCTCCTCACCTGCTAGCTCAACAATGCTCTCTAAGGAGCAAACCCTGTGTGGTCGAATCTGAATATTGGTCAACTGAGCTACTCGATAGAAATCCTCCATGAGAGGTGTATGCCAACCAGGTGAAGCTCTGGGGTCTCTTTGATCCGGACACCACTTCTCTAAAGTGACGAACCTGAGCTTCTTCACTTGCTTCGCTGTAAGGTTCCTCAGGTCAAGGTGAACTGAAGCTGAAGCTGCTGTGGGAGCCGCTGACTGCGGTGACTGAGCAGACTGGGAGCGGGTGGAGCGCCCCCAGGAAGAAGGTGCCAACGGTGTCCCAAGAGCCTCTGTGACAAGCTCTGGCTCCTGTGGAGTGTCCTCAGTATGTGACCCAGCTGGAGGAGAAGTGGGAAGATCCCGCGGAGGGGTGCCGAGTCTCACGGTACCTCGGCGACCGCCTCGCTTTGCGCGGTCCGCTGCATCGGCCACTACCTCGGCTTTCTCAGCCTCTGTAAGCTTGCGCTTCTTCTTCTTAGCTTTCTCAACCACTGGCTTCTTGCCCTTGTCTCCGGAAGGACGTGGAGGTGGAGGAGCATCACCACCAGACCCACCTGCCTGAGCACGAGTACTGCGAGTCATACTGAAACAAGCGAAGTATCACTGCCCACTGATAGTCACAAGATCCACTGTCCACTGTCAGAACCACTGATCTCTGTCACAAGAAACACTGATCGCTGTAAGAGTCAACTGATCAAACCAAGCAATCACTGACAGAGAGGGCCTCCAAGCCACTGGACTGAACCTCGTGAGGCTTTGCCTCAATCCCTACTCGCGAGCTTTGCCCCGAGTTTAACTGCCACTGACTGCTGCTGGATAGAATAGACAGGGTATTCATAAGCATATATAATATCTAGAGATAAGAAACCGTATGGAAGCAAGCATCTAGATAAGTGATAGAATGAAGTGCTGACAAAATACCTAAGGAAAGTGAGCGTAACTATTCAGAGCAATCTCAAGTACCAAAGCACTCTCCGAATGGGATATACCAGCTGCGAATTACAATTGGCAATTGAATTTAGTGGATTGGATTGAATTTCGTTTTTCAAGGAATAAACCTAGGGCATAATTCAATTAACGACTCGACAAAACGCGAAATCGGAAATCAAAATCATACCCTAGAAGCCAAGAGGTGAAGTCGACGGCGACGAAACGGTCGCGGACGAAGACGATGAACGGTCGAGGGCGAACGCGTCGAAACACGATTTCGTTCGAGGACGAACGTCGAAATCCTGAACCCTAGGGTTAGGGCAAACCCTAGGTCGGGAATGAAGCTCTTCTCGAACTTGGCTGTGGCAAAGCAAAGGGGGAAACCCTAGGGCTGGCAGGAGCACGGCAGGGCGGTGGAAGAGCAGAGCAAGGCGCCAGCGGCGAGGAGGTGAACGGCGGCGCGGCAGCGGTGCAGAGCGTGGGCGCAGTGGCGCGGCGAGGAGAGGTGGTGGAGTGGCGGCGGCGCTGCGTGGAGTGGAGGCTCTCCGACGGCAATGGCGTGGCGGCGAGGTTTAGAGCAGAGCAGCGGCGACAGCGTGACGGCGTACGAAGAAACGAAGGAAGTGAAGAAAACAGACGCGCACGCGGGGGGGTTATCGCAAAAAAACAAAGCGTCGGACCACTCCGCTTGGTCCGGTGGCTGGTCCGACGGGTGGTCCGACGGTACCAGAGAAGGAAACACAGAGAGCAACCGACCATCGGACAACAGCGCCGGACGACTCACCGGACTAGTCCGAAGGTAGCACCGGACTGGTCCGACGGTGAACAGATCGATATCACAGAGGCACCGGACAACTTGGCTTTGGACTAGTCCGGTGCAGTGTCGGACACTGGTCCGACGGATTTTTTTTTTGGCTGGAGATGATTTATGCAGTGAGGGACAGACCACCGGACAACTGCGTCGGACCAATGCAGAGTGGTCCGGAGGGTGGTCCGGTGCTTAATATTGCTCTGAATTTTCCTATTTTTCTCTCCAATGTTTTCTCTTAGCCAAGTACCAACACAAAAGAGCAAAGAGGAACACTTGTTGGACTTAACATAAGAACCATCTCTCAAACCCTCAATTTTAGAAGTAGTTTGCCATAGGCTAGAATTAGTTTACATAAGAAAATAGTTCAATAAAGCTCCAATGGTCACCTTAGGGGCACTAGAGGGGTATTAGCTGAAGCTAGAGCGTTGAATTGCTCCCCCTAAGTGTTGACCCTAATGATGACCAACAAACTTAACCGAAAAGAAACGAAGAGGCAACACTCATGCATATGCAATGCAAAACAGAATTTGAATCTAGGTTGCTTGCAAGTTTAAACCGCGGTTAAGCTTTGTCACACGCTTTGAGGGCGGTTATCTTAACCGCGTTAGCCAAGCCTATGTGCATTACCAAATTAAACATGTTATATTACATATGAATGCATGATTCACACAAGCTCATCTTTTAGTGAAGTTAGAGTGATCAAGCACATTCAACTCGCTTCTCAACCTACAAAAGGTTGTTTCATCGAGTGGTTTAGTGAAGATATCCGCCAATTGATCTTCGCTCTTAACTCCAACTAGTGTTATATCTTTCCTAGCCACATGATCTCTAAGAAAGTGATGGTGAATATCTATGTGCTTGGTGCGAGAGTGTTGAACCGGGTTGTTTGCAAGCTTTACGGCGCTTTCATTATCACACAAGAGTGGAACTTCTTTTAAAAACACGCCGTAATCAAAGAGTGTTTGGGTCATATATAAGATTTGTGCACAACTTGCTCCCATGGCAATGTATTCCGCCTCGGCGGTTGACAATGCCACACTATTTTGCTTCTTTGAGGACCAAGAAACAAGTGATCTTCCTAGCATGTGGCACCCACCGGAGGTACTCTTCCTATCAACCTTACACCTGGCGTAATCCGAATCGGAATAGCCAACTAGTTGGAAAGGAGCTCCTTTGGGATACCAAAGACCCATGCTAGGGGTGTGCCTTAAGTACCTAAGGATTCTTTTAACCGCACAAAGATGCGACTCCTTAGGGTTTGCTTGAAATCTAGCACACATACACACACTAAACATGATATCCGGCCTAGAAGCGGTGAGGTAAAGTAAACTACCGATCATAGAACGATATAGAGTTTGGTCGATCGGTTTACCTCCCTCATCGAGATCGAGATGCCCATTGGTAGGCATTGGGATCTTGATTGGCTTGCAATCCTCCATCTTGAATTTCTTGAGCACATCATAAGTGTACTTCTCTTGAGATATGAAGGTGCCCTCCCTCAATTGCTTCACTTGGAAGCCTAGGAAGAAGGTTAGCTCGCCAATCATCGACATCTCGAACTCCTTGGACATCAATGCACCAAATTCCTTGCTATGACCTTGGTTTGTTGACCCAAATATAATGTCATCGACATATACTTGGCAAACAAAGATCTCTCCATCTAGCACCTTGGTGAAGAGTGTGGTATCCACTTTCCCGATCTTGAAACCCTTCTTGAGTAGGAAGTCCCTTAGCCTCTCATACCAAGCTCTTGGAGCTTGCTTCAATCCATAGAGTGCCTTGGACAACCTATACACATGATTAGGAGAATTTGGGTCTTCAAACCGGGAGGTTGTGAGACAAAAACAAGTTCATTAATGAAACCATTAAGAAAGGCACTCTTCACATCCATTTGAAAGAGTTTCATTTTATGGTGTGAAGCATATGCCAGAAGGATACGAATGGCTTCTAGTCTTGCAGCCGGTGCAAAGGTCTCCCCAAAATCCAAGCCTTCAACTTGGGAGAACCCCTTTGCCACCAATCTTGCCTTGTTTCTCACAACCACGCCTTGATCATCTTGCTTGTTCCTAAACACCCACTTGGTGCCAATGATTCTTGCTCCTTTGGGCTTTTCTACTAGTGTCCACACTTCGTTCCGGGTGAAGTTGTTCAACTCTTCGTGCATGGCGTTCACCCAATCCGGATCCGCAAGTGCATCCTCCACACTAGAAGGCTCAACAAAGGAAACAAAAGAGTGATGTTCAACATAAGATGCAAGTCTAGAGCGAGTCATTACTCCCTTTGATGGACTCCCTATGATTTGATCATGGGGGTGAGCTTGAAGGATGGATGTTGATTTTCTATTTGTTTCTTGAGGAGGAGGATGTGATGCTTCAACATTGCTTGCTTCGGCCTCGGCTTGATCTTGAGGAATGTGAGTGTCTTCTTGAGCTTCTCTCACTTGATCTCCTTCATCAACTTGAGGCGTGTGAGGTGGAGAGGGATCTTGATTTGCTTCATCTTCAACTTCTTCCACCTCTTGCGGGTTGATAGCACCAATTGGCATATTCTTCATTGCCTCCCTCAAGGGTTCATCACCTACATCAATATCCTCAAGCGCTCCTTGGGAGCCATTAGTTTCATCAAACTCCAAGTCATACGTTTCTTCAACTAAGCCGGTGGCTTTGTTAAATACACGGTATGCCTTGGATTTAAGTGAATAACCGACAAGGAAACCAATGTCACACCGCCGTTGGAATTTACCCAAGTGTTGGCGCTTCTTGTAGATGTACACCTTGCAACCAAACACCCGAAAGAATGAAATATCCGGCTTCTTCCCATTGACAAGCTCATAGGGGGTCTTCTTTAATAGCCTTTGGACGAAGAGACGGTTTGCCGCATAGCAAGCGGTGTTGATTGCCTCCACCCAAAACTTCTCGGGAGTGTTGTACTCATCAAGCATAGACCTTGCTAGAGTTATGAGTGTCCGGTTCTTCCTCTCTACTACACCATTTTGTTGTGGAGTATATGTGGCAGACACCTCATGCTTGATCCCAACTTCATCACAATAATCTTCAATCTTTGTGTTCACAAACTCGGTGCCATTGTCACTTCTAATCTTCTTGATCTTCACATCAAATTCATTTTGAGCTCTTGTAGCAAACTTCTTGAAGATGCCTTGTGTCTCTCCCTTGTCTTGAAGAAAGAACACCCAAGTGTACCGAGAGTAGTCATCCACTACCACTAAGAAATAGAGATTTCCTCCAAGACTAGCATAGGTGGTAGGGCCAAATAAGTCCATGTGTAGCAATTCTAAGACTCTTGAGGTTGACATGAACGCCTTGGTTGGATGAGTGTTTGCCACTTGCTTGCCGGCTTGACATGCACTACAAAGTTTGTCCTTCTCAAACACCACATCCTTGATTCCTCTAACCATTTCCTTCTTGACTAGCTTCTTCAAGGTTGACATGCCCACATGAGCTAATCTTCTATGCCATAGCCAACCCAAAGAATTCTTGGAGAATAAACACGCTTGCAAGTTTGCTTCATTGGAAGTGAAGTCCACTAAGTAGAGGTTGTTGTGCCGGAACCCTTTGAATATCACTGATGAATCTTCAATCTTGGTCACAACCACCTCATTTGGTGTGAAGAGACAATGAAACCCGAGATCACAAAGTTGACCAACCGATAGCAAGTTGAAGCTCAATGATTGTACTAGCAAGACATTTGAGATTGATTGATCTTGGGAGATAGCCACTTTGCCTAAGCCTTGAACTTTGCCCTTTGAATTATCCCCAAAAGTAATCTTGTCTTGATTTGCACAATCCTCATCAAGTGTGGTGAACATCCGGGGGTCGCCGGTCATGTGTTGAGTGCAACCACTATCAATTACCCAATGGCTCCCACTGGTCTTGTAGTTCACCTACACACAAGCAACTTGGAGTTAAGCTTGTTGTTTGGGAACCCCCTTAGTGCGGGGCCCCATTGCCTTGTCAACCAACTCCTTAGCAACCCAAAGAACCCTAGGCTTGTTCTTCATTGGTGGTCCAAGGAACACCACAAGTGGTCTACCCTTGGAATCTTTGTTGATGACATAGTGAGCATCATGAGCAAATGGTCTAGTGTGCTTGGGCAAGGTCTTGGGAAGTGGAGTCTTGCATTGAAATGATAGATGACCAATTTGTCCACATCCAAAGCACCTCTTAGGCTTCGGCTTTGGCTTCTCTTGATTGTAGCCATTGTACTTGTTCTTGTAGTAGTTCTTGGCTTCAATCTTGACCTTGGCCTTCATCACTTGATTCTCCTTGTACCCAATACCGGTCTTGTCACTCTTCATGACGGTGCTCATTAGAAGCTCACTTTGGAGGTTGTGGCCCTTGGTGAACTTTTCAAGGCCACTTGTAAGCTTGGTCTTGTCATTCTTGAGCTTGGCAATTTCTTCTCGAAGAGAGTTGATCAAGGTGATGGCATCTTTGTCTTCTTCTAGAGCCGGCTTGATGGTGAAAGGCTTGTTTGCCTTGAGGTTGATGAGCTCTTCCTTGAGCTTTGAGTTCTCCTCACTCATCTTCATATAATCATCATACTTGTCGGCTTCTACAACTCTCTTGCCCTTGCACTTGGCGCTTTGCTCAAGAGCCACATCATCAAGCTCGATATCACAAGAGGTAGCACTTGCACACTTAGCACACGGGTTAGTAGCAACATGTGTAAGATCTTGAGTAAGTAATTCATTTGCTACCACTAGTGTACCATGATCACTTTTCACTTGATTGTAGTCATCTTTTAGCAAGTTAAACCTTGTGAGGAGCTCTTGGGATGACCTCTCAAGCTTATCGTGTTTCTCATTGGCTTGCTTAAGAGAGGCTTTGAGCTCCCTAGTGCTAGATGTGAGAGAGTTAATCTCAAGCTTCAAATCATCATTAGCACTAGACAAGTTATCAAGCTTATCATGCAAGTTTTCCTTGATTTCAAGAAGTTTGTCATTTTTACTCTTGTACTTCCTTATGATGCTAACATATTTGTTGCAAATTTTAATTAGTTCATCATAGGAAGGTGCTTCTTCATCATCACTATCATCACTAGAGAGGTCATCACCATCATCCTCTTTCTGTACCTTCTTGTCACCTTTAGCCATAAGGCATAGGTGTGTAGAGGATGAGCCCGGCGATGAAGGAGGAGGTGGCGGTGGAATCGAAGAACCAATCACCAAAGCGGCCACCTTCTCTTCTTCACTCTCATCATCGGAGGAGTCGCTTGATCATCAATGTCGGTGAGCCAATCACCCACAATGTAAGCTTTTCCATCCTTCTTCTTCTTGTGGAAGTTGAAGTTCTTCTTCTTCTTGTATGGCTTGTCTTGCTTCTTGTTGTCATCACTTGAGTCATCATTGCCGCCCTTGTTCTTCTTGAAGTTCTTGAACTTGTTGTTCTTGAACTTGTCTTTCTTCTCTTCGGGACACGCATGGGCTAGATGACCAAGAGTGCCGCAATTGTAGCACTTCATTTGGGAGATTGGCTTCCTTGAAGAGCTTGTGAAGAATTTCTTCTTCTTTGAGTCAAACTTGACTCCATTCTTGTTTAGCCTCTTCAACATCTTGGCGGTCTTCTTCACATGAGAGCGATGTTGTCTTCATCATCATCATCATCACTTGTGCTCTCAACAACATATTGAATCTTGCACTTCTCCTTGGAAGATGCCTTGAGAGCCAAGTCCTTCTTTTCTTCCTTCTCCTTCTTCTTGGAGGATGATGAAGTTCCATCATTGATCTTCATGTACATCTCATGAGCATTGATCTTACCTAACACTTGTGTTGGTGTAGTTGTGGAGAGATCACCTTGATGAAGAATCGTGACGATGTGGCTATACTTGTCTATTGGAAGGACACAAAGTATCTTGCGCACCACATCGGCCGGTGTCATTTGAGAAAGTCCAAGGCCATTCAACTCCTCTACAAGCACATTCAAGCGAGAATACATTTCATTAGCATTTTCATGAGATAGCATGGTGAAAGCATTTAACTTAGCAATGATAAGGTGATAGCGCTCTTCTCTTTCACATTTAGTGCCCTCGTGAAGAGCACAAATGTTTGTCCAAATCTCATGCGCGGTTTTGCAATTCCACACACGGTTGAAACACATCCTTGCAAATGCCACGGAAAAGAATATTCTTTGCCTTGGCATTGTTCTTCTCAAAGTAAGGGTCCTCGGCGAACACCGATCCACCTTGGGTGGCGGCTTTGTGAACGCCGACATCCACGGCCTCAAGGTAGGCCTCCATCCGCACTTTCCAATACGGAAAGTCATCCCCATCGAACATGGGTGGCGGTCCATCCCCATGGGACATCTTGCTCTAGGCGGTGAAGCCTAATTTAGAGCAACCAGGCTCCGATACCAATTGAAAGGATCAAGATGCCCAAGAGGGGGGGTGAATTGGGCTTGTTTTAAATTTCTAAAGCAAATATAAAAACCTATCAAATGCCAATCACCCCCTAGTGCCTACCGTCCGCGTGTCTTAACTAGAAAGCGGTAGCAGTTCAAAGGAATTAAAGACAACCTAAGCAATTATAGTAGGAAATGTAAAAACAAGACGGAAATGTAAAGAGCTAGGGAAAAGAGAATCTCATGGACGCAACGATTTTTCCCGAGGTATCGAGGTGTCGACACACCCCCCTAGTCCTCGTTGGAGCACCTCGCAAGGTATCGCTCCCCCTCTACCCGCGCAAGGGTAGAGTGCTCTCTACGGGCTGATTCTTCACCACTCTGGCTCAGTGAATCGCCCACAACCGATCACATGAGCTTGGAGAAGCGCCGCCGACAATCTTCCGATGGTCACTTCCTCCGAACACCACCAAACCGTCTAGGTGCTGTCGAACACCAAGAGTAACAAGCACAAGACCTTCACTTGACCCACTCAAGGCTAGGAAGGTGGATGGATGCACACAAGTCACTCCTAATCACTCTAGGAGGGAAGAACAAGATGAACTCTCTCTAATTTCTCCCTCACTAGACTCTTGGCTCTCCAAAAGATTTCTCAAGGTGTCACCAGCTGAAACAATGGCCAAGAAGACCTCTAAGGTCCAAGGGGGCAACTATAAATAGTCCCCACCTCCAAAACTAGCCGTTTTTCACTTTTTTTTTCTTTCTGCGTAGTCACCGGACTAGTCCGGAGCTCACGCCACCGGACCATGCACACTGGTCCGGAGCTCACTCTCGTTCCAAACTCAGGCACCGTCGGACTACTCTGCTTGGTCCGATGCACTGGTCCGACGCTCTGGTCCGGAGCCTCGGTGCTCTCTGAGTGAAAACTGATCTCTCTTTTACACACCACAGGACCACTCTCCTTGGTCCGGTGACCTGGTCCGATGCTCTGGTCCGGAGCCAGGGTGCTCTCTGCATAGACCAAACTTCCTGTCTTGAGGCGTCGGACTAGCCGTCGGACACACCGTCGGACTAGTCCGGAGCCTTCTGACTCTCTGAACCAAGCCACCGGACCACTCTCCTATGGTCCGGTGCTTTCCAGACAGGTGGTCCGGAGCTTCTCGAGCTGAGAATCTGCCTAAGTCAGGGACCACCGGACTACTCTCCTTGGTCCGGTGCCTACTTAGCAGAGTGGTCCGGAGCCTCTTTCTCACTCTCTATCAACCGTTTTCGCTGAGGTTTCTCAAGGGATTTTTCTCCTACCACTTCTAGGGTTTTATCAAGGGCTGAAAGCAAGGTCTCTAGGACTAGTTGTGACAAGTGTGCATATACCCACTTTCCTAAACTCTCCTAGGTCAAGCTACTAACCTCATACTCCCCTTTATAGTACGGTCAAAGGAAAAACAAAAGCCCTAGCTATACTTAGTGCCCTTCTCAACCTTATGGCACTAAGAACTAGCCTAGTCTTCGTCGAGTATCTCCATCCTTTGCAACCGAAACGATTTCCATCTTGGGGGCATGAAAATCCATTAAGCCCATTCAAAATACATCACTCATGACCTAACATATATGACTTTGTCTCTGCAAAACACACGTTAGTCATAGTGATCTAGTATTGTCGTTAATCGCCTAAACACAAGGGTCCATGATTCTACAACCCCCGACCAGGGAACAATACCACCTCCGCAGGAACCGGCTGCAACAGGATCGGCATCAGTACCAACACCTATACCCGATGAGATTCCTGATCAGAGGACAGCATCGCCACCACAGGAGCCACCCATTGCAGCAGAAATAGCGCCAGCAACAGCACCAATGGCGTCAACCCCTCCATCAACAGAAGCTTGTTCATCGGCAACTGCTACCGATCTCCAGGATGAGACTGTACCAGCCAACATGCCAAGTCCCAGGCAAGAAATCCGCTTCAAGATGGTAAGTTTGTTACCTAAAAATTTGCAGTATAAACTTACGATCGACAAACTCTAACTTTTTTCTTTTCAGGCCCAAGACTCTCCCGATAGCTTGTTCTCCTTTGGCGCCAACCTCCCCGACGAAGGCGAAAACCAAGAAGGATCTACTGCAGCAAACAACTTGTTTTCCTTCGCCGTCAACCTTCCCGACGAAGACGAAGATGAAGAAAGCTCCGCTCCAGCCTTATCGGTAGATGTCAAGTTCAAGCTCGAAGCACTGCTCTCTTTGCTGCAACAAGATACATCCCAGCTCGTCCAGGATTCAACTGCAGCAAGGACAACTTTTAAGGACATCCAAGGCCATCTCTCTGCCAATACAAAAGAAATACTCTTCTAGGCGGTTTTCCTCGAGAGCAAGCAACTCCAATATCAAAGATTATCTCGTCGCATAGCCGATAGGACTGCCCGATCGAAACTTGAAGAAGAGATGCTCAAGTTTAAACAAGTTGCCGATGAGAAACACAAAGACATCGGCCAGGCAGAAGCTTCTGGCGCCGATCTTGAGCAGGAGATCATTCAGCTATCGGCAAGAAAGGAAGAGCTGCAAGCCGAACTAAGAAGGGTTGAAGAAGCTTTAAACACGGCCAACCAGAAGAAAGCTCAGCTGCCCGATATCGTCAAAGTTCTTCGACAAGAAAGGGATGCAAACGCCCGACAAGCCATCTTGTTGAAGAAGAAAATCAAGGTAGTCGAAGGGTCTGCCAATGCCGATGCCAAGGAGATGGAGGAAATAGAGCAAATTCGCCTGCGTACGATATCAACCATCCAATCCTTGTTGTAATTTATTACAATTCATCATATCGGCAAATGTAACATTGATACTTGAATTTGCTCTGTAATGTAATGTCAGTACAACTTTTACCGATGTTTTATAACTTTCTCTTTCATCGGCATTCAGACGAGCATTCTATGCGTCTACCCAAATACTAGGGTAATATTTCTTCAAGTATTTACCGTTGATTGCTCTGGAGAACGCAACTCCTTCGAGAGTTTCCAAAATATAAGCATTGCCAGGAGCAGACTGTTTTATCCGATAAGGACCTTCCCAATTAGGAGACCATTTCCCAAACTTAGAACTCTTAGTCCCAATCGGTAAAATCAACTTCCATACTAGATCACCATCGGCAAATTCCTTTACCTTTACTTTCTTGTCATACCACCTAGCAACCCTTTTCTTGTTTTCTTCAATACTGATCAGAGCCCTCAACCGATGACCTGCTAAATCTTCCAACTCATCCTTCATAAGAGTATCATACTCATCGGTTGTCAATTGATCTTGAGAAAACAATCGCCTAGAACTAGTTTTAATTTCCCAAGGCAGGATAGCATCGTGTCCATAGACTAACTGATATGGCGAAACTTTGGTTGCACCATGACAAGTCATCCGATACGACCATAGAGCTTCATTTAACATTATATGCCACCTCCTAGGGTTCTCTTCAATCTTGCGTTTGATAAGCTTGATAACTCCTTTATTAGTTGCTTCGACCTGACCGTTAGCTTCAGCATAATAAGGAGAAGAGTTTAATACCTTGAACCCCATACTAGCAGCAAATTCATCAAACTCTCCCGATGTGAACATGGTTCCTTGATCGGTAGTAATAGTTTGAGGAATACCGAATCGGTAAACAATGTGCTCTTTTACAAAATCCACCATGTTTGCCAATGTCACCTTCTTCAAAGGAATCGCCTCAACCCATTTAGTGAAGTAATCGGTAGCAACGAGTATAAACTTATGTCCCTTACTTGACGGCCGATAAATCTGGCCGATGAGATCAATAGCCCATCCTCTGAACGGCCAAGGCTTGATTATAGGATTCATTGCCGATGCAGGTGCCCTTTGTACATTACCAAACTTCTGACAATCTTGGCACCCTTTAAAATAGTTGAAGCAATCTTCAAGAATTGTCGGCCAATAATATCCATTCTGCCTAATCATCCACTTCATCTTGAATGCCGATTGATGTGCTCCACACACACCTTTATGGATTTCACCCATCAACTCCTTTGATTCTTCTTTACTGAGGCATCTGAGCAAAACTCCATCAATTGTCCGATAATACAATTCATTATCCAGGAGCACATACTTAGTGGCTTGGAATCTTAGATGCCTCTCAACCTTCTTAGATGGATCCCTCAAGTAATCGGCGATCTCCCTTTTCCAGTCATCGGCAACCTCTACTGATGTCATGACTTCTTGAACCGGCTGATATCCTGAAGCATTCTGTGCTAATTGATTGGCCTCTTCATTATGCAACCTAGGAATATGCTCAAGGCAATACTCTTTGAACTCTTTTAACAATTGTAAACACTTCTCATGGTGTGCAATCAACACTTCACTTCGGCATTCATATACCCCAGTCAATTGATTGATCACCAACATAGAATCGCCAAAGATTTCAACGGCATCGGCACGCACCTCTCTGAGTAATTCCAACCCTTTTACTAAAGCTTGATATTCAGCCTGATTGTTTGTTGATGTAGCAACAATAAGCAACGAAATCTCATACTTCCGTCCTCGGGGTGAAATTAAGAGAACACCGATGCCTGCTCCTTTGCACGTAGATCCATCAAAGAACAAAGTCCAAGGAGCAATTTCCACAGAGCTTACCATATTGCAATGTTGAGTAACGAAATCGGCCATCACCTGACCCTTAACAGCCTTAGCTGATTCATACTTTAGATCAAACTCTGAAAGTGCCAGAATCCATTTGCCGATTCTTCCACTTAATATCGGCATTGACAGCATATACTTGACCACATCATCTTTGCAGATAACAGTGCATTCAGCCGACAATAAATAATGCCTCAATTTGATGCAAGAGAAATATAAATATAAGCACAATCTCTCTATGGCCGAATACCTGGTCTCAGCATCCACTAACCTTCTACTCAAATAATATATTACACGTTCTTTCCCTTCAAATTCTTGAATTAAGACTGATCCGATAACACCATCATCGGCAGACAAATACAACCTGAAGGGCTTCCCGTGTTGAGGTAGAACCAAGACTGGAGGGTTCACCAAATATTTCTTGATCTCCTCCAAGGCTAACTACTGTTCTTCTTTCCATGTAAACTCTTGATCGGCTTTCAGCTTTAACAATGAACTAAAAGATTTAATCTTACCAGATAAGTTGTATATAAATCTTCTAATGAAATTAATCTTGCTGATCAAGGATTGCAGCTCAGTCTTGTTCGTAGGAGCAACCACCTTATTAATTGCATCAATAGATTTTCTGCCGATCTCGATGCCTCTCTGATGTACCATAAAACCCAGAAATTGACCTGCCGATACACCAAATGCAGACTTGTTAGGATTCATCTTCAACCCATGCTCCCTTGTGCATTCCAATATTTTTCGCAAATCGGCAAGATGCTTCTCAAAATCTCCAGACTTAACCACCACATCATCAATATAGATCTCGACTATCATGTCGATGTACTTATGAAAGATAAAATTCATTGCTCTCTGATAAGTAGCACCGGCATTCTTCAAGCCAAAAGTCATGATGACCCACTCGAATAAACCGACATGACCTGGACATCTAAAAGCAGTCTTGGATATGTCTTCTTCAGCCATGAATATTTGATTATATCCAACATTACCATCCATGAAGCTAATGATTTGATGTCCAGCAGCAGCATCAACTAGCAAATCGACAACGGGCATCGGGTAACCATCCATCGGTGTATCCTTGTTGAGATTCCTAAAATCAATACAAACATGAAGTTTTCCATTCTTCTTATACACAGGAACCACATTAGAAATCCAATCGGCATATCGACACTGCCGAATAAACCCAGCTTCAATTAACTTTGTAATTTCAGCTTTGATGTCGGGTAGAATAGTAGGATTGCATCGGCGCGCAGGCTGCCGATGTGGTTGGAAACCGGACTTGATAGGTAACCGATGTTTGATTATCGATCGGTCTAAACCAGGTATTTCTGTATAATCCCAAGCAAAACAATCTTTGTATTCCTTTAATAAATCGGTTAACTGTTGTTTACATTGGGAATCTAACTTAGCACTAATAAAAGTAGGCCTATGTTTACTACCATCGCCGATGTCTATCTCAAATAAATCATCGGTGGATGTGAAGCCCTGTCCCAGTTTCCCATCATCAGCGAACCGATCCATTAAAACTCCTTTTTAGAACCGACTGCTTGGATCGGTGTAATGGGGTAATCGGTCCCTTTCAGGAACTCAGTGTCCCAAGCCTCACCTGATATGCACCTGGTTTGCTCGTAAGTCTCCGATTCTGCCGACACAACAATGGATGGGGCTTCACTTCTGACGACTTCAATCTTGTCTCCGACCCACTGCACAAGGCTTTGATGCATGGTGGAAGGAATACAACAATTGGCATGGATCCAATCCCTTCCTAGGAGCAAGTTATAGGTGCCTTTGCCACTGATTACAGAAAATGTCGTCGGCAAAGTTTTACTGCCGATGGTCAATTCAACGCATACGGCTCCAATGGCTGGCGACACATTGCCTTCAAAATCCTTGAGCTTCATGTCTGTTTTGACCAAGTCTTGGTCGCCTTTTCCAAGCTTTCTAAACATGACATATGGCATTATGTTGATTGACGCCCCACCATCCACCATCATCTTTGTCATGGGCTGTCCATCCACCTTGCCTTTAACGAACAGAGCCCTTAGGTGCTGCCTTTCATCATCGGCAGGCTTTTCGAAGACAGCCGCCATAGGATCCAAGACCAACTATGCCATTTCAGCAGTTTCTTCATCATCACTGACAGGTGTCATGAACTCCATCGGCAATATGACGACCATATTAATTTCTGCCGATGGATCCCTATCCTTGCGCTTGGGCCTCCACTACTTCTCCCCTGAAGGATTTTCACTGTCATATAGGTCGTCTTGGCGTTCGCACTGGATTCTCCTTTTCTGAGTCTTGGTTAGACCCTTAGGGCACCACTGAGGAAGCTTGGTTTTCCAAACAGGCTGGTGCTGCCTCTCATTGTCTGCATCGGCACCACTCCTAACGTTTGGATCTCTGGAGAATACTTCTTCATCAGGCACTCTTGCATTGGCCATCTCCTCCAGCTCCTCTTGATCAACACGCCTGCCAAGCCTGTTATGTGCGCTGAGCTTGCCCCCCAGTCGGTCATGTGCCGATCTCTTCTCTCTGAGCGGCCTGGCATACCTGGATGCTCGATCATCAAAACAAGGTTTCTTACCTGACCGATCGGCAGCGTAATATCCATTGCATTCAGGACAATTATCGGCAGTGGGTAGTTTAATGCCTTCCTCCCAACAGTGAACAAAGAAGGGACACTTCCAGTGGTCCTTATGCCGAAGCCACTCTTGGTGTTCTTCTTCCTGCCGATATCGCTCTTCACGCGATTGCCGATACTCCTGCCTTGGCTGCTTATGTGTGATTATAACACCAAGAGCCCTCCTTTCATCACGTTCAGCTACTTGATGGTTAGGATCTACCGATGCATTCTTCCTAGCAGCTACCGATGTCAGCACTTTAGTTTTTCCACTAGTTTCCACCATGTTATTTGGAAACGGGTGCTGATCAATCTTCATCGGTTTCTGGACTTTAGAATTTTCAAATTTGATTCGTCTAGATTCAATCTCTGACTGCAACTGCTGCCTGAATACCTTGTAGTCATTGGTACTGTGTGAAGTTGCATTGTGCCTTTGTAGTATCTGATCTTTTTGAGCTCTTCGGCCGATGGAATTACTTGGTTAGGCGCCAACTTGATTCGCCCTTCTTGAGGTAATAAGTCAAACATCCTATCGGCCTTGGTGATGTCAAAGGTGAACCTTTCAGCTTCTTTCAGGCCACATGGACAAGACCCAGACTTCTTATCTTTCACCCATTCGGCCGCACCGATGCTTAGCTCTTCATCTGACTCAGAATCTTCTTCTTGTCCGACGAAGGTCACCTTCTTGTTCCAAGTCTTTCTCGGCTCAAAAGCTTTGACGTCTTGATCAGCAATTCTCTACACCAGATGACTTAAACTTTCAAATTCTTGCGACGCATACTTATCTTTGATATGCGGCAGTAGTCCTTGGAAAGCCAAATCTGCCAGTTGCCGATCATCAAGTACTAGGCTGTAGCATTTGTTCTTTACGTCTCGCAGCCTCTGAACAAAGTTTTCCACCGATTCGTCATTACGTTGCCTCAGCTTGACCAAATCGGTAATCTTCTTCTCATGTATGCCAGCGAAGAAGTATTTGTGAAACTGCCTCTCTAGATCGGCCCATGTGATCACAGAGTTTGGAGGCAATGATATAAACCATGTGGATGCCAATCCAGACAATGACGAAGAGAACAATCTCACCCTTAATTCCTCTCTGCTGGCAGCTTCTCCACACTGGATAATGAAGCGATTGATATGCTCCATCGTTGACGTATCATCTTGGCCGAAGAACTTGGTAAAATCAGGCACTTTGTACCGATTTGGGAGAGGAATTAAATCATATGCTGGAGGATATGGTGTCCGATAAGAATATGTGTTAACTTTGGGTTTAATGCCGAATTGTTCTTTCATCACTTCGGCGATCTTATCGGTCCAATATGCATCCTGCTCTTGCCGACTCATTGGCTGGTTGTTGACTAGTGGAGTCGGCTGACGCCTCTTCAGGTCTTGGTAGAAGATGATGCGGAGTAGTTGTCACGGGCGCAGCACCAGTCATGTGGACGTCACGCATCGGCTGACTTGTCGATGGATAATTTTGCACACTTAGTAGATTTGATTGAGTCATCATATTCATCGGTCGCTGTACCGATGGTCCACTCTGAGTGCTTGCTGGACTTCCATACTGATATGTTAGTATGCCAGGCTGTTGAACCGGCGGCTAATTGGCCCATCTAGGATTACAAATCATCGACATGTGACTTACCTATGGCTGATAGTTAACTGGCACCTGCTGCTCCTGCACCTTAGAGTAATCAACAAATTGGTTACCTTGATGTGCTATTACCCCGGCCTGAGGACTTACCAGCATAGGTTGGCTTCCAGTTGCTATAGTGTGTTGCATCGGCACATAGCTTGCCGATGGTGGCATCAGAGGTATTTTAGGAATCACTTAGAAATCTTGTGATGGCACTTGTACAGTTGGAGAGAGTGTAGAGTAATGCATCATGGGGACCACCGGCTGTGATGACATTGCTGACGCCATGGAGCCCTTCCAAGCTGAGCTATCTCCCTGCACCAGATTACAACCAGCAGATGGATTTGAAGGCAAACCGTAACCCCACCAGTTGGCAGGAGCTGGCTGATTCTGGATAGCAGGCCCTGACATTGTCGACGCCGCTGAATCTGCATTAAGCTTGGTGACGCCTTCAGGACTTGGTCTTGGCGGTGTAGCCATATTAGCAGACGGATCCACAGGAGTAGAGGATGTTATTGGAGCCGCCGATGGGTTCATAGATGCTGATCCAGGTTGATGATACGCTGGACCAACATATTGAGGCGCATGTCCTTCTTTGAATGATTGCATAACAGCATTGTAGACAGTATTGGACAATACGCTGGAGTGGCTAATTAATGCTTGACTTAAGGCAGAATTAACCATCTCTTGTAACTTACCAGGATTGACATCATACGTGACCTGCGGCGGCAACGGCGGATCTTGCTTCTGGATTGCTTCGCCGCTCCTGCTTAGGCTGAAGGATTTGAGATACAACTGTTTGTATTCCTCCATAGCCCGCTCCATCGCTAGCCTCTGATCATCTTTCAGATCGGCCTCGGAGACTTCAACGACGTTCCTTTGGTTAATGTCGGAGTCATCACCCATGATAGATGTAAAAATTTGTCCCACCGGTTGTGCCAAAAGAGGTGTTGACACAAAAAGCGTTAGGATCTGCGAACACCTTGGGCTATTACCTGAAATTCGATATCCAAGGTGTGCCAGTCGATTTGACCAGTTAATCGATAAGGACGATAACTAGAACAAGATCTGAACAGGACAACGGCGATACGCTCGGATGCCCAGACTCAGACTTGATCAGGATAACTAGAGCAGAGCTGAATGAGACAACAGCGATGCGCCCGGATGTCAAAGCTCAGAGGTACTCCCACACGGAACTTACAAGGGTTTGACGGAGATCAAGGTGATGCAGCCCGTCGAAGCTTGAAGAACTCCTAGATAGACTAAGACTAATGCAATAAAGGGTAAATTGCGGTAAAAGTAGAATAAGAGTAAATTGATTTGATTTTTATTGGATTGATTGTTTTTTCACGCAGCCCTTGGGCACATATTTATACTCCCGCATGAAGAGTTGTACACAGACACGACTCGTATCTTCCCTAAAACAAACTCCTACTTTAAAGGAAATAACTGACTCGCGTAGGAGTCGGATCCAAATAACAATATTATTTTCCTAAACAAACACCCCTATTTTAAAGGAAAACAAACGACTCGCGCAAGAATCGGACTCAAACTACTATAATAATACTGGTATACAATCACCAGTTTCCTTATGTCCTTCCTTCGATGAAAACTTTCCATCGACAGATTCCTTCAATCCGTGACTTCCTTCTTTCGCCACCAACAATCTTCTGCTGACGTCAACCGCCACATCACTCTGTGTCGATCGGCATCATCTCTTCATTGGCAATCGGCATCGGCAACATCTCCTCATCGGCAATCGGCATCGGCAACTTTGCATTTCTAGTTACTTCACCAATTGACCCTTATTGGCAAGAACCATCCAGCTCCCATCGGCAATAAACTTGTCGTCTGATAACTTTCCGATGCCGATAGAAAACAGCCACCGATTAACACAAGTCTTATCTCTTTTGACACATGCCGAAAAATGGTGTCAACAAAACCTTCTAATGAAATTAATCTTGCTGATCTAGGATTGCAGCTCAGTCTTATTCGTAGGAGCAACTACTTTGTTAATTGCATCAATAGATTTTCTGCCGATCTCGATGCCTCTCTGATGCACCATAAAACCTAGAAACTGACCTGCCGATACACCAAATACACAGTTGTTAGGATTCATCTTCAACCCATGCTCCCTTGTGCACTCTAGGATTTTCCGCAAATCGGCAAGATGCTTCTCAAAATCTCCAGACTTGACCACCACATCATCAATATAGATTTTGACTATCGTGCCGATATACTTATGAAATATAAAATTCATTGCTCTCTGATAAGTAGCATCGGCATTTTTCAAGCCAAAGGTCATTACAACCCACTCAAATAAGCCGACATGACCTAGACATTTGAAAGCAGTCTTGGATATGTCTTCTTCAGCCATAAATATCTGATTATATCCAGCATTACCATCCATGAAGCTAATGATTCGATGTCCAGCAGCAGCATCAATCAGCAGATCGGCAACGGGCATCGGATAACCATCCATCAACGTAGCTTTGTTGAGATTCCTGAAATCAATACAAACACGAAGTTTTCCATTCTTCTTATATACAGGAACCACATTAGAAATCCAATCGGCATATCGACATTGCCGAATAAATCCAGCTTCAATTAACTTTGTAATTTCAGCTTTAATATCGAGTAGAATAGTAGGATTGCATCGGCGTGCAGGTTGCCGATGTGGTTGGAAACCAGACTTGATAGGTAACTGATGTTCAACTATAGATCGGTCTAAACCAGGCATTTCCGTATAATCCCAAGCAAAGCAATCTTTATATTCCTTTAACAAATCAGTCAACTGTTGTTTACATTGGGAATCTAACTTAGCACTAATAAAAGTAGGCCTATGTTTACTACCATCGCCGATGTCTATCTCGAGTAAATCATCGGCGGACGTGAAGCCCTATCCCAGCTTTCCATCATCAGTGAACTGATCCATTAAAACTCTTCTTCAGGACCGACTGCTTGGATCGGTGTGATGCGGTAATCGGCAACTTTAAGGAATTCTGTATCCCAAGCTTCACCTGATATGCATCTGGTTTCCTCATAAGTTTCCGATTCTGCCGACACAACGATCGATGGGGTTTCACTTCGGACGACTTCAATTTTGTCTCCGACCCACTGCACAAGGCTCTGATGCATGGTGGAAGGAATACATCAATTAGCATGGATCCAATCCTTTCCTAGGAGCAAGTTATAAGTGCCTTTGCCACTAATCACAAAAAATGTAGTCGGCAAAGTCTTACTGCCGATGGTCAATTCAACTCATACGGCTCCCATAGCTGGCGACACATTGCCTTCAAAATCCTTGAGCTTCATGTTCGTCTTGACTAAGTCTTGGTCGCCTTTCCCAAGCTTCCTGAACATGACATATGGCATTATGTTTATTGACGCTCCACCATCCACCAACATCTTCGTTACAGGCTGTCCATCTACTTTGCCCTTAACGAACAGAGCCCTTAGGTGCTTCCTTTCATCATCGGCAGGCTTCTCAAAGACAGCCGCCATAGGATCCAACACCAATTGTGCCATTTCAGCAGTTTCTTCATCATCACTGACAGGTGCCATGAACTCCATCGGCAATATGACGACCATATTGATTTCTGCCGATGGATCCCTGTCCTTGCGCTTTGGCCTCCACTGCTTTCTTTTGAAGGATCTTCATTGTCATACAAGTCATTTCAGCGTTCACGCTGAATTCTTCTTTTCTGCGTCTTTGTTAGACCCCTAGGGCACCATTGAGGAAGCTTGGTTTTCCAAATGGGTTGGCGCTGCTTTTCATTGTTTGCATCGGCACCACTCCTGATGTTTGGATCTCTGGAGAATATTTCCTCATCAGGCACCCTTGCATTGGCCATCTCTTCAAGCTCCTCTTGATGAACACGCTTGCCAAGCCTGTTATGCGCGCTGAGCTTGCCCCCCAGTCGGTCATGTGCCGATTTCTTCTCTCTGAGCGGCCTAGCATACCTGGATGTCCGATCGTCAATGCAAGGCTTCTTTTCTGACCGATCGGTAGGGTAGTACCCATTACATTCAGGACAATTATCGGCAGTAGGTAGTTTGATGCCTTTTTCCCAACAGTGAACGAAGAAGGGACACTTCCAGTGGTCCTTATGCCGAAGCCATTCTTGGTGCTCTTCTTCTTCCTGCCGATATCGCTCCTTTTGCGATTGCCGATACTCCTGCCTTGGCTGCTTATGCGTGATTATAACCCCAGGAGCCCTCTTGGCACGACTGCCTTCATCGGCAACTCCCTTGCCCTTTCTGTCATCGGCAAACCTCCTCGCGTCGCGCTCAACTACTTGATGGTTAGGATCTACCGATGCAGTCTTCCTGGCAGCTTCCGAGGTCAGCACTTTAGTTTTTCCACTAGTTTCCACCATATTATTTGGAAACGGGTGCTGATCAATCTTCATCGGTTTTTGGACTTTAAAATTTTCAAATTTAATTCGTCCAGATTCAATCTCTGACTGCAACTGCTGCCTGAATACCTTGCAGTCATTGGTACTGTGCGAAGTCGCATTGTGCCACTTGCAATACCTGATCTTTCTGAGCTCTTCGGCCGATGGAATTACTTGGTTAGGCGCTAACTTGATTCGCCCTTCTTGAAGTAATCGGTCAAACATCCTATCGGCCTTGGTGATGTCAAAGGTGAACCTTTCAGCTTCTTTCTGGCCAGACGGACAAGACACAGATTTCTTATCCTTCACCCATTCGGCCGCACCGATGCTTAGCTCTTCATCTGACCCAGAATCTTCTTCTTGCCCAATGAAGGTCACCTTCTTATTCCATGTCTTCCTGGGTTCAAAGGTTTTGACATCTTGATCGGCAATCCTTTGCACCAGATGACTTAGGCTTTCAAATTCTTGAGACGCATACTTATCTTTGATATGCGGCAATAGTCCTTGGAAAGCCAAATCCGCCAGTTGCCGATCATCAAGTACCAGGCTGTAGCACTTGTTCTTTACGTCTCGCAGCCTCTGAACAAAATTTTCCACCAATTCGTCATTACATTGCCTTAGCTTAACCAAATAGGTAATCTTTTTCTCATGTATGCCAGCGAAGAAGTATTTATGAAACTGCCTCTCTAGATCGGCCCATGTGATTACAGAGTTTGGAGGCAATGATATAAACCATGTGAATGCTGATCCAGACATTGATGATGAGAACAACCTCACCATCAGTTCCTCTCTGCTGGCAGCTTCTCCACACTGGATAATGAAGCGGTTGATGTGCTCCATCGTTGATGTGAAGTCTTGGCCGGAGAATTTGGTAAAATCAGGCACCTTGTACCGATTTGGGAGAGGAATTAAGTCATATGTCGGGGGATATGGTATCCAGTAAGAATAGGTATTGACCTTAGGTTTAATACCGAATTGTTCTTTCATTACTTCGGCAATCTTATCGGTCCAGTACGCATCCTGTTCTTGCCGACTCATTTGCTGATTGTTGACTGGTGGAGCCGGCTGATGCACCCCTTCAGGTCTTGGTAGAAGATGTGGAGTAGTTGTCACGGACGCAGCACCAGTCATCTGGACGTTATGCATCGGCTGACTTACCGATGGATAATTCTGCACACTTACTAGATTAGATTGAGTCATCATATTCATCGGTTGATGTACCGATGGTCCACTCTGAGTGTTTGCTGGACTTCCATACTAATACATTAGTACGTCAGGCTATTGAACCGGCGGCTGATTGGTCCATCCAGGATTATAAATCATTGGCATGTAACTTACCGATGGCTCATAGCTAACTGGCACCTGCTGCTCCTGCACTTTAGAGTAATCAACAAATTGGTTACCTTGATGTGCTAGTACTCCGGCTTGAGGATTTACAACCATAGGTTGACTGCCAGTTGCTACACTGTGTTGCATCAGTATAGAGTTTGCCGATGGTGGCATCAGAGGTACCTAAGAAATCGCCCCCTGGAAATCTTCTGATGGCACTTGTACAGTCGAAGATGACGTAAAATAATGTGTCATAGGAATCATCGGTTGTGACTGTATTACCGATGCCATGGAGCCCTTCCAAGCTGAACTGTCTCCCTGCACCAGGTTAGAACCAGCAGATGGATTTGAAGGCATACCGTAATCCCACCAGTTGGCAGGAGCTGGATGATTCTGGATAGCAGGCCCTGACATTGCCGACGCCACTGGATCTACACTAAGCTTGGTGACGCTTTCAGGACTTGGCCTTGGTGGTGTAGCCGCATCGGCAGACGGATCCACGGGAGTGGAAGACGCCATTGGGGCTGCCGATGGGTTTATAGATGCCGATCCAGGTTGGTGATACGCTGGACCAACATATTGAGGTGCATGTCCTTCTTTGAAAGATTGCATAACAGCATTGTACACGGTATTGGACAGCACATTGGAGTGGCGAATTAATGCTTGATTTAAAGCAGAATTAACCATCTCTTGCCACTTACCAGGATTGGCATCATACGTGATCTACCGTGGCAACGGCGGATCTTGCATCTGGATGGCTTCGCCGCTCCTGCTTAGGCTGAAGGACTTTAGATACAATTGCTTGTACTCCTCCATAGCTCGCTCCATAGCCAGCCTCTGATCATCTTTTAGATCGGCCTCGGAGACTTCAATGATGTTCCTCTGGTTAACGTCGGAGTTATCACCCATGATAGATGTATAATTGGTCCCACCGAGTGTGCCAAAAGAGGTGTTGACACAAAAAGCGTCAGGATCTGCGAACACCTCGGGCTATTACCCGAATTCGATATCCAAAGGTGTGCTAGTCGATTTGACGAGTTAATCGACAAGGACGATAACTAGAACAAGATCCAAACAAGACAACGGCGATACGCCCGGATGTCAAGACTCAGACTTGATCAGGATAACTAGAGCAGAGCTGAACGAGACAACAGCGATGCGCCCGGATGTCAAGGCTAAGATTACTCCCACGCGGAACTTGCAAGGGTTTGACGGAGATCAAGGTGATGCAGCCCGTCGAAGCTTGAATAACTCGTAAATAGACTAAGACTAATGCGATAAAAGGGTAAATTGCATTGAAAGTAAATAAGAGTAATTGATTTGTTTGATAGATTGATTGTATTTTACACGCAGCCCTTGGGCACATATTTATACTCCCACATGGAGAGTTGTACAGAGACACGACTCGTACCTTTCCTAAACAAAATTCTTATTTAAGGAAATAACTGATCCGCGCAGGAGTCGGACCCAGATAACAATAATATTTTCCTAAACAGACATCTCTATTTTTAAGGAAAACAAATGACTCATGCAAGAGTCGGACTCAAACTTCTATAACAATACTGGTATGAGATCACCAGTTTCCTTATGTCTTCTCTTCGATGAAACTTTCCATCGGTAGACTCTTCAATCCGCAACTTCCATTTATTGCTATCGGCAATCTTCTGCCGACAATAAGACGCTATGTCATCCAGTGCTCATCGGCACTCCATGCCCATCGGCATCGACAACACTTCCCAATCGGCAACCTTGTACTTCCGGTACCTTGTCTTCACTGATTAATTCTTATTGGCAAGAATCGTCCAACTCCCGTCGGCAATAAACTTATCTTTCTTGCAGCATTCATTCTCATCGGTAAACTTGACTGATGACTTTCCGATGCCGATAGAAAACAACTACCGATCAATGCAAGTCTTAGCTCATTTGACACGTGCCGAAAAACGGTGTCAACAGTTGTTAATCTTGAGCATGCTACACAAGGATATATTAGGAATGAGTTTTGGAAACTGATCTCTGGAAAAGATAGTTCTAGACATCCACGAACAAGTGAAATTCATAATCCTACTTTAGGTTTTATGCATCGCTGGGTAGGAATAACCTTGTTCCCTAGAGATGATGTAAGGCCTATAACAAATGTTGAGCTAATAATACTTTTTGCCATGGTAAATAAAATTCCTGTCTCTCCTGTTAGAGCCATGGTAGATCACTGGTGCTCAGCCAATAGCAGAAAAGGACCCTTTGAGTAAGGTCACACATTGATGCATGGTCTGCATGAATCTGTCATATATATGAATAATGATCCTATAAAAAGAGTTCAGCTCCCTTGTGAAAGACTTAAACTATATAGGTGTAGCAACTAACCTTTACTACAGACACATAAGAAGGGCGTAGAAGTTTTGCAGGTCGAAGGACGACACACAGCATGACATATGCAGCTCAAGAAGAAGGCACATCCCTAGGTTCAGATTTTGTGGATGAAACCATGAGCGTCACATGCTTCTCCAGCTCAAGCAGCAGACTCCAGAGGTCAGCATCACAAAGTGCACGATTCTCTTTTTCTTCTTCGCGGGGAAGAGAGGACCGTGAGTTCCGTCGCGACGTGGATTTACTCACTACCCAAGTAGATGAACTACGGGTAAATCATGGGATCCTCCATCAGAACGTGATCCAAAATCAGCAAAGAGTCCAAGAAATGAGAGATTTCCAGACCCAGCAGTGGTCTCAATTCTATGCTTATCATGGGATAGACCCAACATAATTTCATCCACAGGAACCATGAAAAGAATAAGCTTGGGGGAGGTTCCCTTCCCCACTAAGGTATGTTTTTAATTTTCAGCATTTCAATTCGGTATTTAAATTCCGCATTTTTCAATTTCAGCATTTTAATTATGCATTTTAATTCCCAGCAAATAAAAATAATAATAAAAAAAACTTGTCTCTACTCTCACATGTACCATGGATATTTATCCCTTATGGAAATGATGAATAGTTGCTCTGCTAAATATTTCTCTAGTACTTAGTTTACAGCTCGATATTTCTCTAAGTATGAATTACTCGGCTTAAAAGAAATCATCATGAACCTCAAACTTTTGTGGGTTGCAAATACTGTAACTAAGTCTAAGTTGTTGTGAGACATGATATGACGAGATAAGAGCTGCTATAATATTGTTCTAAGCAATAATGACTATCGGAGATTTATTTCTTAAAATAATAAAACACTTTTTGTTCCTCAATGGTGAAAATTCCTACCAAAGTCATACATGATCTTTCATGATATAAGCTTTCTACATAAGCTACTTGCTTTGTGTTGAGTTTGGTCAAGTTTTGTGACCCTCGTTGAAAGATTTATCATGCTCCCAAGATCAAGATCACGTACACGCCACATATACATGCTGCTTCTACACTGGAAGTACGCAGAAACATGTCTTACATTTCCACATAGTTCATACTCCATGCTCTAAGTAGAAAATCTCTCTCTAGTTTGTTACTAGTAAATGAGACATAGACTATGCAAAATTATGAAAAATATTCAAAGACATTCTGTAGTCCTAATCCTTTATGAGCACTCCAAAGCTCTCTCTTGAAAAAAAAATATTTATCATGAGCATTTTCAAAGCTCATAGAAAAAAATAAATAAAGATAGCTATGTCTCAATTTCATAAGATAGGAAAGAGAGATCATTTATAAGAGTATTGATCAATTATCATGTTTCCACACACTTGCACATCTTGATCTAAGAGTATGACATTTCTCTCCTTAGATCCAGAATTTGACTTTACAATATATGCGGGGTAAGTTTGCTACATCTTTGATCTATAGCTGCACATAAGCTTAGAGATAGGATGAAAAAGAAGGCAAACTTTGATATATGCCTTGGTAAGGAATCATACACCTTATGAGCGATTCGAGAGTACCATTTGAGGAACATTAAGTCTTTCTTTTACAAAACTTTACAAAACCTCTGATATGAAACTTGTGAAAGAATGAGAAAACTAGTGCTCAAGTCAAGTTGTTCTATCTCTCAATCGCCCAAGACAAAGGATAAAGTTATAAGCCCCATGGAAGACTAAGGTAATATGGGTGAGTCTTTATTGTTGAATTTTTCATACAAAAGAGAAGTATGATTGTTGTAAGCTTAGTACTCTTGAAATATGAAGCATAGTAGCAGCTCCTGATCCATCGAGCTAAGTTCAATTGTTTGCTCGGGACGAGCAAAGGTTAAGCTTGGGGGATCTTGTTGGCACAAATTATGATCAATTTTATATAACTAAAATATTGCCAACAAACTCAGGATCAAGGAGAAAACAATCATTGCATGAGCATTCTTTATTAAATAACAAAGTTCCACATGTCCATGAATATTTTAATGCAGATAAGAAGAAATGGAACAAAAGAGACCCAGTGGGACCAACAGAGGGGGTCGGCCGACCCCACTGTGGGCCCACCAGGTTTCCCCCTCGGCCATGATCCAGAATAAACCCCTCAGAGTGATTCTCAACCATCAGATCACTTTGTGTTTTCTCCCAAACGGCTCACAAGCAATGTACAAGGATCCATGGGCCCACACCAAAGAGATCAACACGACAAACACTTCAGAATGAACAACCACTTCACATGACAGGTGGGACCAGCACCAGGATGGACGAGGTGGGCCAGGGACCCTTAGGGGGGATCGACCGAACCTCCCTAGGCCCAACTGGCTCCCACTCAGACCCTGATCAGTTTGGCTACACCCACAAAGCCAGGGGATGGCCCACTGGCCATAGTGTGGATCGGCCGATCCATCCCCTAGGTCGGTTGGGTCCCCCCTTAACCGCCATACCAAGTTACACATGTTGGAAATCCAAGCCATCCATTCTAGGCGGTTGTATGACGGTTTGATCCAAGGGAGGAGGATTGAAGCCCCTGGATCGATGACGTGGCGCTGGAGTAGCCCCTACTCCACCCCCCTCTATAAATAGAGGCTAGACCTCCCTCTCTAATCATGATGTAATACATACAAACCACTGTTGTTATCAAGTGGAGATTAGTCTAGTGGGTGTTCTCTAGTGTGGGAGTTAGAGTTGAGTTGAGATTTGCTCGGGCTTTCCGGAATTGTCTTCCCAGAGGATCTGGTATAAGCTCTTGTATCTTTTCTCTTTTGTAAGACTTTACTTATTTAATGCAATATTCCTTCTTTACTTTACTTAGTGCAATATTATACTTGCTATAGTATTGTTGTGTGGTTTATCTTGTCAATTAGTTGTTATAAACTAAATTGAGATCCTTGTGGCCTTTCCTGTATGCGATCATCGCCTATCATAGCGTGCTCTAGTTGACCGTATACACGATTAGAGTAGTAAGAATAGGTGTAAGCGTGGTGCTTATACTTAATCTTGCCTTTGGTTATTGCTTGTTGCACGGATTGTTTATGGTAGCTAGCAAGAGGTGACAACCTTGTCTAGTCGTTGTATTCCACCACGTGTTTATAGGCAAGTTCTTAAAAGATAAGGCCCCCGTAAGAAGAGGGCGCGGTCCGGTAGAAGTTTTGTCCTCCTACTGATCTATCCCCTCGCCTAACATACTTGTATTGAGGAATCAATCAAAGTTTGTCTCAGCTAAATGCCATAGTTAAACCCACAGAGGTAGAGTTGGAATCATAGGAACCCTTTTGATTCTCTCGTTGTCCTCCCACATAGTTATACTCACTAGTCATCTCTTACTTATCTTTACCGGTTTGTTACATCATCACCACCTTCCTATCATTATATCATTTACCCCCTTACACTAGTTGATACTAAATTGAGGTGATCTCTAGGATCTCTCTTTTATTATGATTTCTAGCTTCGCTTTCCCTTGGGAGAATATAAATTACGATACACCGGAATACTCCAGGGTGAAGTGCTACAACGGTATAATCTGTGCGCTTGCGGATTTATCCAATAGTCATAAGAAATACCGACAAGCATTTCTAGCGCTGTTAACAGGGATAGGGACTTATCTCTATTTTTTTGGTTCGGCGCTAAGAAGTGTCAACAACTATGTCAAGATGAGGGATGAGAACTCAAAGCTCAAGGAAGAGCTAATCAACCTCAAGTCCAACAAGCCTATTGTCATCAAGCCGACTCAAGAAGAAGACAAAGATGCTATCACTTTGATCAACTCTCTTAGAGAAGAAATTGTCAAGCTCAAGAATGACAAGACCAAGCTTTCAAGTGGCCTTGAGAGGTTCACCAAGGGTCACAACCTTCAAAGTGAGCTCTTGATGAACACCGTCATGAAGAATGATAAGACTGGTATTGGGTTCAAGGAAAATCAAGTGATGAAGGCCAAGGTCAAGATTGAAGCCAAGAACTACTACAAGAACAAATACAATGGCTACAATCAAGAGAAGCCAAAGCCCAAGCCAAGGAGATGCTTTGGATGTGGACAAATTGGCCACTTTGAGTTTCAATGCAAGACTCCACCTCCCAAGACCTTGCCCAAGCACACTAGGCCATTTGCTCATGATGCTCACTATGTCATCAACAAAGATTCCAAGGGTAGACCACTTGTGGTGTTTCTTGGTCCACCAATGAAGAACAAGACTAGAGTTCTTTGGGTTGCTAAGGAGTTGGTTGACAAGGCTATGGAACCCCGCAAATTGTGGGTTCCCAAACAACAAGCTTAACTCCAAGTTGCTTGTGTGTAGGTGAACTACAAGACCGGTGGGAGCCATTGGGTAATTGATAGTGGTTGTACTCAACACATGACCAGCAACCCCCGGATGTTCACCACACTTGATGAGGATTGTACAAATCAAGACAAGATTACTTTTGGGGATAATTCAAAGGGCAAAGTTCAAGGCTTAGGCAAAGTGGCTATCTCCCAAGATCAATCAATCTCAAATGTCTTGCTAGTGCAATCATTGAGCTTCAATTTGCTATCGGTTGGTCAACTTTGTGATCTCGGGTTTCAATGTCTCTTCACTCCAAATGAGGTTGTTGTGACCAAGGTGGATGATTCTTCATTGATATTCAAGGGCTTCCGGCACAACAACTTATATCTAGTGGACTTCACTTCCAATGAGGCTAGCTTGCAAACATGTCTATTCTCCAAGAATTCAATGGGTTGGCTATGGCATAGAAGATTAGCTCATGTGGGAATGTCAACATTGAAGAAGCTTGTCAAGAAGGAGATGGTTAGAGGAATCAAGGATGTGGTGTTTGAGAAGGACAAACTCTGTAGTGCTTGTCAAGCTAGCAAGCAAGTGGCAAACACTCATCCAACCAAGGCTTTCATGTCAACCTCAAGAATCCTAGAGTTGCTTCACATGGATCTATTTGGCCCTACCACCTATGCTAGTCTCGGAGGCAATCTCTTTTGCTTGGTGGTAGTGGATGACTACTCTCGGTACACTTGGGTGTTCTTTCTTCAAGACAAAGGAGAAGTGCAAGGCATATTCAAGAAGTTTGCAACTAGAGCTCAAAATGAATTTGATGTGAAGATCAAGAAGATTAGAAGTGACAATGGCACCGAGTTCATCAACACAAATATTGAAGACTATTGTGATGTAGTAGGGATCAAGCATGAAGTATCTGCTACATATACTCCACAACAAAATGGTGTTGTAGAGAGGAAGAACCGGACACTTATCACTCTAGCAAGATCTATGCTTGATGAGTACAATACTCTCGAGAAATTTTGGGCGGAGGCAATCAACACCGCTTGCTATGCGGCCAACCGCCTCTTCATCCAAAGGCTATTGAAGAAGACCCCCTATGAGCTTATCAATGGGAAGAAGTCGGATATTTCATTCTTCTAGGTGTTTGGTTGCAAGGTGTACATCTACAAGAAGCACCAACACTTGGGTAAATTCCAACGGCGGTGTGACATTGGTTTCCTTGTCGATTATTCACTTAAGTCCAAGGCATACTGTGTATTTAACAAAGCCACCGGCTTCATTGAAGAAACGTATGACTTGGAATTTGATGAAACTAATGGCTCCCAAGGAGCGCTTGAGGATTGTGAAATAGGTGATGAACCCTTGAGGGAGGCTATGTAGAATATGCCAACTGGTGCTATCAACCCGCAAGAGGTGGAAGGAGATGGAGATGAAGACGAAGCTAACCAAGCACCTCCTCCACCCCGCACGCCTCAAGTTGATGAAGAAGAACAAGTGAGGGAAGCTCAAGAAGACTCTCATATCCCTCAAGATCAAGCCGAGGCGGAAGCTTAAAATGTTGAAGCACCACATCCCCCTCCTCAAGAGACGAATAGAAGATCAACAACAATCCTTCAAGATCACCCCCATGATCAAATCATAGGGAGTCCATCAAAGGGAGTAATGACTCATTCTAGACTTGCATCTTATGTTGAGCATCACTCTTTTGTGTCTTTTGTTGAGCCTACTAGTGTTGAGGATGCACTTGCGGATCCGGATTGGGTGAACACCATGCATGAAGAGCTCAACAACTTCACCCAAAACCAAGTGTGGACACTTGAAGAAAGGCCAAAGGATGCAAGAATCATTGGCACCAAGTGGGTGTTTAGGAACAAGCAAGATGATCAAGGCGTGGTTGTGAGGAACAAGGCAAGATTGGTGGCAAAGGGGTTCTCCCAAGTTGAAGGCTTGGATTTTGGGGAGACCTTTGCACCGGTTGCAAGACTAGAAGCCATCCGTATCCTTTTGGCGTATGCTTCACATCACAAGATGAAACTCTTTCAAATGGATGTGAAGAGCGCCTTCTTAAATGGTTTCATTAATGAGCTTGTTTATGTCTCACAACCTCCGGGTTTGAAGACCCAAATCTGCCTAATCATATGTATAGGTTGTCCAAGGCACTCTACGGATTGAAGCAAGCTCCAAGGGCTTGGTATGAAGGCTAAGGGACTTCCTGCTCAAGAAGGGCTTCAAGATCGGGAAAGTTGACACCACAATATTCACCAAGAAGCTTAATGGAGAAATCTTTGTTTGCCAAGTATATATCGATGACATTATATTTAGGTCAACAAACCAAGATCATTGCAAGGAGTTTGGTGCATTGATGTCCAAGGAATTCGAGATGTCAATGATTGGCGAGCTTACCTTCTTCCTTGGCTTCCAAGTGAAGCAAATGAGAGAAGGGGCCTTCATATCTCAAGAGAAGTACACTCAAGATGTGCATAAGAAATTCAAGATAGAGGATAGCAAGCCAATCAAGACCCCCAACCTACTAATGGACATCTTGACCTTGATGAGGGAGGTAAACCAATTGATCAAACTCTCTATCGTTCGATGATCGGTAGTTTACTTTACCTCACCGCATCTAGGCCGGATATCATGTTTAGTGTGTGTATGTGTGCTAGGTTTCAAGCAAGCCCTAAGGAGTCGCATCTATGTGCGGTTAAAAGAATCCTTAGGTACTTAATGCACACCCCTAGCATGGGCCTTTGGTATCCCAAAGGAGCACCCTTCGAACTAGTTGGCTATTCTGATTCGGATTATGCCGGGTGTAAGGTTGATAGGAAGAGTACCTCCGGCGGGTGCCACATGCTAGGAAGATCACTTGTTTCTTGGTCCTCAAAGAAGCAAAACAGTGTGGCATTATCTACCGCTGAGGCGGAATACATTGCCATGGGAGAAAGTTGTGCACAAATCTTATACATGGCCCAAACATTTCTTGATTACGGCGTTGTTTTAAAATAAATTCCACTCTTGTGTGACAACGAAAGCGCCGTAAAGCTTGCTAACAACTCGGTTCAACACTCTCGCACCAAGCACATAGATATTCGCCATCACTTTCTTATAGACCATGTGGCTAGGAAAGACATCACACTAGTTGGAGTTAAGAGCAAAGATAAATTGGCGGATATCTTCACTAAACCACTCGATGAAACAACCTTTTGTAGGTTGAGAAGCGAGTTGAATGTGCTTGATCACTCAAACTTCACTAAAAATGAGATTGTGTGAACCATGCATTCATTGTACAAAAGAACATGTTTAATTTAGTAATGCACATAGGCTTGGCTAACGCGGTTAAGATAACCGCCCTTAAAGCGTGTGAAAAAGCTTAACCGCGGTTCAAACTTTCAAGCAACCTAGATTCAATTTCCGTAATGCATTGCATATGCATGAGTGTTGCTTCTTGCTTCCTTTTCGGTTAAGTTTGATCATCTTCTAGGTTCGTCACTTAGGGGAGCATTCAAAGCTCTAGCAGTTGCTAATACCCCTCTTGTGCCCCTATGGTGATCCTTGGAGCTTTCTTGAACTATTTTCATATGAAAACTAAGTTTAAGCCTATGGCAAACTATTTGAAACTGAGGGTTTGAGAGATGGTTCTTATGCTGAGGCCAACAAGTGGTTCTTTCTGCTCTTTTGTGTTGGTCCTTGGCTAAGAGAAAGACTTGAGAGAAAACTAGGAAAAATTCTGAGCAAAACAAGCTTCGGACTACCCTCCGGACCACTCGTCATAGTCCGGTGCTACCCTTCAGACCAGAGTCTGAAGCCTGGTGCCTTACTGTTTTCCAAACTCAAACACTTGTCATAGTCCGACGCCAACCTCTGGACCAGAGTCCGGAGCCTGGGTCCTCTCTGCATCAATCCTAAAATTCCTCCGGATGGACCGTCGGACCACCTCAGGCTGAGACCATCGGACCATTGGACAAGAGTCCGGTGCTCTGGTCAGCTTTCCACAGTGCCAGTCAAAGACCTCCGGACTACTTTCAATAGTCTGACGCTTGGCTTCGGACCAGAGTCCGGAGCTTGGTGACTCACTGCACAATTTCTTCTGAAGGGCGTCGGACCACCCTTCGGACCCGACCTCCGAACCATGGCAAGTAGTCCGGAGCATCGATTTCGCGTGTTTAACCCCCGTGGGTCCAGCGTTTCAGTCAGTTCCTCCTTGACAGTTCCGTACACCACGCCAACACTGCTCCACCACGCCGCCGCACAGCCGCACGCCCCTGCTCCGCCTGCTCGCCCGCACCCTCGCCGCCGGTGAGACTTCACCGGAGCACCGCCATAGCCCTCACCGCACCTGCATTGCGCCTTCCCCCGCTCGTTCCACAGCTCTATAGCGTAGAGCAGCGCCACCGCCACCCACAGCCTCCACTGCAGCTCGCCGCCGGTGACCTCGCCGACGACCACACCATCCTCTGCTACGCTTTTCTCCCTGCCAAGCTAGGATTAATCACCCTTTTAACCAGCCAAAGCAGTTCCCTCCCTTAGGGTTGCCCTAACCCTAGGTTTTGAGGTCTTCGACGGTTCGTTCAATTGCCAAATTTCAATTCGTTGTCGTCTTCGCTTCATCGTTTGCCTAGGGTATGTCTATGATCGTCCTTTTCGCGTTTCGTTGAGACTTCGATCTAGTTATGCCTTAGACCTTTCATTGATCATCCAATTCAAATCTCAATTCACTCCAATTCACTAAACTAACTTGTCAATTGTGAATCGCAGTTGGTAAACCCCCTTGAGGAGAGTAGCTCGGAGTTTGGTTTGCTTTGACTAGTTGCGCTCTCTTACCTCAGGTACATGGCAGTATTTCATTCTATTCTTTCCTAGTTGCTTGCTTCCATACGGTACCTCATCTCTAGTTTCTATATATGCTTATATATATCCTATCTATTCTATCCAGCAGCAGCAGCTTAAACATGGTGCAAAGCTTGAGAGTATGGATTGAGGTAAAGCCTCAGAAGGTTCAGTCCAGTCCTCTGTCAGTGGTTCAGTGGTTGATCATTGCAGTTGACAGATAGGCAGTGGTTCTTTGACAGTTGGGCAGTGGATTTCTGGTAGTAATTCTTTGGCAGTGGTTTTCTGGTAGTTGATCTTGACAGTATCAGTGAGTTCTTGATAGTCAAAGATGGGTCGTGCTCCTCAGGTCAGTGGTTCTGGAGGTGATGATGCTCCTCCCCCTCCTCATCCTCCTAAGGACAAGGGGAAGCGCAAGGTTGTTGAAAAGCCAAAGAAGAAGAAGCTCAAGTTGACTGAGGCCGAGGTTGCCGAGTAGTGGTAGATGCTGCAGACCGCGCAAAGCGAGGTGGTGGCCGGGGCTCTATTCATATCAGCTCCCCTCCGCGGGCTCTTCCTTCAGAGACAGGCACAATAGCTTCTCCAGCTCAGGCAGCATACATGGCACCTGCCGATGAGGTGCTAGCAGTGCCACTTGTGCAGTCCACTCGGCGCACCACCCGCTCTTGGACCGCTCAGCCCTCCACTCGTACTAAGGGCCGGAGGCATGGTGATCGTCCACCTCTGACACAGGCACCTGCACCAGCTCCAAAGGCCCCAGTTCACCTTGATCTGAGGGCCATTACAGCAAAGCAAGTGAAGAAGCTGAGGTTCATTGAGTTAGAGAGATGGTGCCCTGATGAGAGAGACCCCGGAACATCTCCAGGATGGCACACTCCACTTATGGAGGACTTCTACCAGGCTGCCCAGTTGACCAGCATACAGTTCCGACCACACAGGGTTTTCTCTTTGGAGAGTGTCATGAACATAGCTGGAGAGGAGGTTCGACCCTTCCTCACGTATCTCCCCGGCCTCACCGATCTCCTTGGTCGAGCTAGGAACTACGTTGAGCGATGGGTCAGAGAGTTCTATGCCTCCGTTTGGATCGAGTCCACTCACAGTTACTTGCAGTACACCTTCAGGGGCCGTCCTTACTGTCTGTACCTCAGCCATACCAGAGAGGTGTTCCACTTGGCAACTTCATACTATTGTATTTATGATGAGTGCTACACCAGTCTTCACCTGCCGTGTCGCGCGAAAGGTGGCAGCACACCGTCTGTAGAGTTTGTTGCTCCTATCTTCAGGCAACCATTTGGCGAAGGGAGTTGGCGTACTCCAACAGAGCTTCTTCCTGTGGTCAGGCGACTCAATGATGTGTTGAGGCGTTCACTCCTACCTCACATAGGATACAAGGAAGGGCTCACCAATCTCCAGCAGTACTTGCTTCGTGCCCTTGTCACTCAGACGTTGTTTGATGTGGTAGACTTCATCGTTGCTGAGATTGAGGATGTGGTAGCAGACGGGGTATGAGCCAGGCGACAGATGTTGTACGCCCACTGGATCAATTATATCCTTGCTACACGCTTGTTGAGGGCACACCCGGGGATCCTTGATGAGTATGAGAGCTCCCCGACCATCTTCCCTGACTACAAGATCCTATCTTCAGTGGACAGTCGGTTTAGCAGCCGAGTCCTTCGTCAGGTCCGACTGAGAGTAGCTCCTGCAGATATGGATACAGTGGATGCTGAGGATGAGGCCATTCGGGCCGTAGAGCAGCAAGAGCTTCGCGACCTTGACACATATGAGGCAGAGCGAGTAGCGGACGACACTTCTTCAGATAGTTCAGATGCTGACTTCCAGCCCATTCCCTCTATGCCCCCACGGGCACACGACGCCGAGGCTGGAGGCTCTAGTGTTGCCCCTGCTCCTGCTCCTGCTTCTGCTACAGAGTCTCTAGTGCTGAAGATAATTGATCGCCTATCTGAGCAGCAGGGTTCACTTGTATCTGCAGTCACTCATGTCCAACAGCGCCAGGACGAGATGCATCAGCAGATGATGTCTATGCAGTTAGAGTCCCAGAGGCTGCAGCTCTAGACATAGCAGATTCAGTCTCAGAACATGGCCTTCATGGCCCATATGATGAGGTGGACTGGAGCACCCCCACTTGAGTTCCCTGCTGTACCTCAGATTTAGATGATGAGCCAGACTCAGCAGACTCAGTCAGCTGGCCAGTCAGTGGCCCCTCTTCAGGCAGTTGGTCCCTTTGTGGCCCCCCAGCAGACCGGCACTACTTCAGTTGCACCCCAAGTGTCAGCCGGCCCCTCGGTCACTCCCACCCTAGCCTTACAGTCCAGTGGACTTCAAGGTGCTGGAAAGACCGCCCCGTTCCAGTCGCCAGCTACGCAGATGACTCAGTGGCTAGATACCTTTGGGCCGAGTCAGCAGTTCACGCCGCTCACGACCGGCTTTACACCGATGACAACTACTTTGGGTCTGACGTCGCGTGACCTCTCAGCCGGTTTCAGTGACATCACCGGCCAGCCCTCTCCAATAGCTGAGCAGATCACAGCAGACGTAGCTGCAGAGCTTCAAACGACCGAGCACGTCACTCCTACAGCGGGTCAGCACCGCTCCTCTGTCGCTTCGTCTGAGGCCGCTCTGGATAGCCATGCTCCAGCAGTGTCTACACCACCAGGGGCTATCCAGACCGAGGCTACTGCAGTCATAGCTACTCCACTTCAGCCTGAGCAGACACCGGTAGAGGAGACTCTAGGAGAGTCAGTGCCAGAGGCATAGCCGGGTTCAGCAGCTCCAGAGGCACCTACAGGCTCAGTAGCCAATGAGACACCTACTCCTGCCATAGTTATAGCTCCAGACACTTCAATGGCAGCTCCCGCAGACCCAGTAGCTCCAGACTCAGAGGAGACAGACAGCGACGATGACCTCTCAGACTTTCGTCGCCTTGATCGTGATCAGGCCGCTGCTGTTGCTCCTCCACCTCCTCCCAACGCTTAGTTTTTAGGTGTTTAGACGCCAAAGGGGGAGAGGGGTCGAGTTTGCTAGTGTCAGGGGGGGCTAGTAGGGTTTTGGTTCTTTTGATGAGTATATACTCTATCTAGCATCATGCATCATGTTTACCATCTTTTATGCATTGTATGATATGTGTGATAGTTGAGACCTTGATGTGTGTGACATGTGGTTGAATTCTATACATATAATGCCACTTGGATGTTGCTATATTGCTTCTGCACTAACTCTGATCTTTTGGCTATAGCATATCCTTTGAAATCAAGTAACTATTCTCAATTCCATATCCATATTGTGCTTGTCATGGCTTGAATGGTTTAGGCATGTATATGTCTTTCTTATCACTAACCCATGTCTATCTCATATCAAGTCATGTTTCTCTAATCAAATTCACTCTTATTCTTATAAACTCGAGCTTGTATTGTCGTCAATCACCTAAAAGGGGGAGATTGAAGCATCTAGGCCCTCTTGGTTTAGGCGATTAACGATAATGCTAGATCACTATGACTAACGTGTGTTTTGCAGAGGCAAAAGTGATTAAGTTAGGTCATGAGTGATGCTAGTGAATGGGCTTAATGGTTTTCATGCCCCCAAGATGGAATTCGATTTTGGTTTCAAAGGATGGAGCTACAAGGTGAAGACTAGGCTAGGTCTTAGTGCCATATGGTGTGAGAAGGGCACTAAGTATAGACTAGGACTTTATTTTTCCTTTGACCGTACTATTAAGGGGGGTATGAGATTAGTAGCTTGACCTAGGAGAGGTTGGGAATGTTGGTGTATGCACATTTGTCACAACTAGTCCTAGAGACCCTGCTATTAGCCCTTGGTATACCTAGAGTTGGTAGGAGCAAAACCCCTTCAAAAGACTTAGTGAGAAAAGCTGAAGAAGGAGGTGTTAGAGGCTCCGGACCAATTTGCCTAGGAGGCTTCGGACCATTGGAAGGGGTTCGGTGGTCTTGCCTTATGCAAAGGCTGGTGGAAGAGGCTCTGGACCACCTGTCCGGAGGGCACCATAGTAATGGCCATTGGTCCAGTGGCCCTGCCTTTCTGAGTGAGCCAGAGAGGAGGCTCTGGACTAGTCCAATGGGTAGTCCGGAGGTACTCAGCAGAGGCATTTTTCTATGCAGTAAGCTCCTAGGCTCCAGACCAGAGGCTCCGGACTAGGCACCGGACTATGCAGAGTAGTCCGGTGGTCTCTGGCTTCAATGAGATTTTGTTCTGAGAGTGAGCTCCGGACCAGGTTTCATGGTCTGGTGGTATAGGCTCCGGACTAGTCCGGTGCTTTCGCAAAAAAGAGAAAAGGCAAGAAACGGCTAGTTTTGGAGGTGGGGACTATTTATAGTTGCCTATTTCGTCCAAACCAGCTCTCTTGGCCATTGTTACACCTGGAGGAACCTAGAGAGAGTTCTTGGAGAGCCAAGTGCCTAGTGAGGGAGAGATTTGAGAGATTCTATCTAGTTCTTCCCTCCTAGAGTGATTAGGAGTGACAAGTGTGCATCCATCCACCTTCCTAGCCTAGAGTGGGTCAACTGAAGGTCTTATGCTTGTTACTCTTGGTGTTCGATAGCACCTAGATGGTTTGGTGGTGATCGGAGGAAGGTGATCGCCGTAAAGATTGTTGGTGGCCCTTCTTCAAGCTTCTATGATCGGTTGTGGGCGATTCACCGAGCCGGAGTGGCGAAGAATCAGCCCGTAGAGAGAACTCATCCCTTGCGCGAGATTGAGGGGGAGCTATACCTTGTGAGGTGCTCCAACGAGGACTAGGGGGGACTGTCGACTCCTCGATACCTCGGGAAAACATCATCGTGTCACCGTTTCTCTATCCCGAGCTCTTTACTTTCCGCATTTACATTCCGTTGAGTTCTTACCTTTCCACTAGAATTGCTTAGGTTGTTTTTCATTTCTATGCACTGCTACCTCTTTCTAGCTAGGACACACATTCAGTAGGCACTAGGGGGTGATTGGCATTTGTAGGTTTCTAATTCTGCTGTAGAAAATTAAAAGAAGCCCAATTCACCCCCACCCCTCTTGGGCATCTTGAATCTTTCAAGGCCCCCGTAAGAAGAGGGCGCGGTCCGGTAGGAGTTTTGTCCTCCTACTGATCTATCCCCTCGCCTAGCATACTTGTATTGAGGAGACAAACTATAGTGTTTAGACTAGTTAATTGGCTAAGTATATTGAAGTAGAGTGAATTGCATAGGAGTCCCTTGTACTCTCTCGTTGTCCTCCCACCTAGCTATCTATCTAGTCTGTTCTAAGTATCATTTACCTTGGCTTATTCATTCATCAACCCTTCCTATCACATATATCGTTTACCCCCTATACTAGTTGGTACTAAATTGAGGTGCTCTCTAGGATCTCTCTCTCTAATTATCATTTCTAGCCCAGCTTTCTCTTGGGAAAATATAAATTATGATACCTTCGAATACTCCTAGGTGAAGTGCTACAACGGTATAATTTGTGCGCTTGCAGATTTATCCAATAGTCATAAGAATAACCAACAGTTCCTCACACTCACTTTTTGTGCCTTCATGAAGCGCACAAATAGTGGTCCACAACTCATATGCGTCTTTGGCATTACGCACACGGTTGAAGACATCCTTGTATATGCCGCAAAAGAGGATATTCTTCGCCTTGGCATTACGCTTCTCAAAGTAGGGGTCCTCCGCGAAGTAGGAACCTCCCTTAGTGACGGCTTTGAGAACTCCAATGTCCACGGCCTCTAGATAGGCTTCCATCCGGACCTTCCTATAAGGAAAAACCTCACCATCGAACATAGGTGGTGGACCAACCCCATGGGACATCTTGCTCTAGGCGGTGAAGCCTAATTTAGAGCAACAAGGCTCCAATACCAATTGAAAGGATCAAGATGCCCAAGAGGGGGGGTGGATTGGGCTTATTTCAAATTTCTAAAGCAAATATGAAATCCTAAAAAATGCCAATCACACCCTAGTGCCTACCAGTAGTGTGTCCTAGCTAGAAAGCGGTATCAACGCATAGAAAGGTAGAACACCCTACACAATTCTAGTAGAGAAAGTAAGAACAAGTGCGGAATGTAAATGCGCTATGAAAGGAGCTAGGGATAGAAAAGCTTGACACGACGGCGTTTTGCCGAGGTATTGCTCCCCCTCAATCCCACGCAAGGGATGAGTGCCCTCTATGGGATGGTTCTTTGCCACTCTGGCTCGGTGAACCGCCCACAACCGATGAACAAGTCGATGGAGAAGGGCCGCCGACAATCCTTCCGGCGATCACCTTCCTCCGAGCACCACCGGACCATCTAGGTGATGTCGATCACCAAGAGTAACAAGTTTCGATCTTCACTTGACTCAATCAAGCTTCACAACTTGAGTGGATGCACACTTAAACTCTTGGATGAACTAGGGAGAGGATTGATGGATGGATTCGCAAATCTCTCTCTCTCTAGAGCTCTTGCTCTCTTCTCAAACCTCACAAGGTGTTTCTCAACTATCCAAATGAGCAAAGGCAGGTTGGGAAGGCAAGGGATGGGGCATAAATACCCCCCACACACAGCTAGCCCTCGGGCTAAAGAAAAACAACTTTTAAGTTGGCAATGGACGCTCCGTTGCCCAGGCAACGGACGCTCCGTCGCCCTACCCAACGGCTAGTTACTGTTTGAAAACCCCATTGACGGACGCTCTGTCGCTTGGCGCCGGACGCTGCACCCCAGCGTCCACTGCAAACTCTTAGCTCTCGGGTTTCTGGAAATTAATCCAACGGGCGCTGCCCAGCGTCTGATGGCTTGCCAATGGACGCGTCCGTTGCAAACTGAGCCTCTCTGGAACTCTCTGTAACATCGACGGATGCTCTGAGGGGCAAACCCTAGCGTCCGACGGATGATTCATTTGAGGTGTTTGTCATGTTGGTTCTCTTAATGTGGACCCATGGATCCTTGTGCGCTTGATCTAGAGCGTTGAATGAAAACACAAGTTTCATCCAAGGGTTGGAATAGCTTTGTCATGGATCGTCCTGGCTTGGCTAGCCAGAAGGGTCCAAACCACGATCGAGTGATCGTAATTTGGCTCCTTTGGAGCCAGGCTTTCTTGTGGGAGCTCCTGGACGTGCCAAGAGTCTCATGGTACAGAGATTCTAGAGTTTGGCTCCAATCACACATCGGGAGATGTGAAAATGGACCTTCCAGCACCCCTGATTGTCCTGAAATATCATTCCCTAAAAACAAAGGCTATCCAAGTACATGTGGAACTTAATAGTGGTAAATATGCTTATGTAGCCTTATTCTACCCTTGAAATTGAGGCTATTGATGGTATTTTGAGTATGTAAAAGTTTGCCATTATTACCGTCAACAGGCTCAAGGTGGAGCTCTCCTGTATTGATGACGTGGTGGTGGATTAGCCCCTACTCCACCTCCCACTATAAATAGAGGCTCACACCCCCCTCTTCACACATGGTGGACAAGCCTATAATCTCAATCACTTAGAATTATCTTAGTAGCTAGTCTAGTGTGGGAGTTAGAGTAGAGTTGAGCTGTGCTCGGGATTTTCGGAATTGTCTCCTGAAGAGTCTGGTATATCTCTTGTACCTTTCCTTTTCTGTAAGACTTTACTATATTCAATATATTACTTTTCCTCTACTTTACTTAGTATTTACTTTGAGCATTACTATACTTGTTATAGTATTGTTATGTGCTTTTGCTTATTACTAGCCTTTATATCAAGAGTTTGTGATCCTTTGTGGCCATTCTTATATGCAATCATTGCCTGTCATAGGGTGCTTTGGTTGTAGATCACAATTAAAGTAGTGAGTTGTGTGTAAGTGTGGTGCTTATACATCATCTTACCCTTGGTTACCTCTTGTCGCACGGATTGTTTGTGGTAGCTAGCAAGAGAGTGACAGCCTTGTCTAGTCTTTGTATCCCACCACGTGTTCTTAGGCAAGTTCTTAAAAGGTAAGGTCCCCATAAAAAGAGAGCACGGTCCAGTAGGAATTTTATCTCCTAGTGATCTATCCTCTCGCCTAGCATACTTTTTTTGAGGAGACAAACTGTTGTGTTTAGACTAATTAATTTGCTAAATACGTTAAAGTAGAGTGAATCACATAGGAGTCCTTATCTCTCTCGTTGTCCTCCCACCTAGCTATACTTACTAGTTATCCTTAGTTATCTTTTACCTTGGCTTGTCCATTCATCACCTTCCTATCACATTATTCCTTACCCCTCTATACTAGTTGGTACTAAGTTGAGGTGTTCTCTAGGATCTCTCTAATTATCGTTTCTCTCTACCACTTTCCCTTGGGAAAATATGAATTATGATACCTTGGAATACTCCTAGGTGAAGTGCTACAACGGTATAATCTGTGTGCTTGCGGATTTATCCAATAGCCATAAGAAATACCAACACCAACCCTGAAGACAGGTTCCAAGGTAGGCTCATCCTACCCGAGTATGCCAAGGTCATACTGGCATGGACGAACGATCACCACGAGGATGATGAACTTTATTTCACCACTTAAGAGGGAGCCAGGACCCTCGCCAGTGCTTTGGGAAATTATGTACTATGGAACAAGGAATACCTTCACTCCCCTCCACCATCGCCAAAGAGCTCACAGCGGTCACCGACTCCCCCAGGTGGCGGCCCAAGTGACAACGACAATGACGACAATGACGATGATGTTGGTGGCCACCAAAGCCCAAGTAGCCCATCACATAGCCCGCATCCGGACACGAGCAACCCACAGGTACAAACTGGAGATGAAGAATCATGCCACCAACACCACCTCAAAGCTAGAGAAAAGTGGAGTGTCCACCACCGCCGAAGAAGCCAGAAGAAGAGGGGGACAAACCCCCCACCTCACTGAGGTCGAATGGGCGGTGTGGAACTTGATAGAAAAGAACCAGTACACAACAGTGTTCCAAAGTTACAAATGGCAATCAAACATCGCCAGCAGAATATGTGTGCACATATATTTGATACTAACACACTCTTCTCTTGTATTAATAACAGGGAGCAAACCTTGCCTAACATTTGGACTCTTAGTCCAGATTGCCCTGCTAACTTTGAAAATGCCAAGTTCATGTTGCCGTTGGGCCAGCTTGTCGAGGAACCATGGGAGATTAGAAGCTTCCATCTCTGGTATATGCATGCTTCAAGGTGAGGCATGAAGGAATTCGTTTAAAGGGTCCCCAAGGAGTTCTTCCTCTTGGATGAGGACGCCTATTTCTCAATTGTTTTCCATGGCATGCATAGAATGCTGCAGCGCAAAGATCTCGATGTCGCCCAAGTCACCTTGTTTGTCATGTAAGTTATTGCACCTCTGCATCTCTATAGCTAAGAGTTCATTATAATCGAAGTAACGTATGCAATGATGACTACTGTTGCTTGCAGGATGCAATCATTTGTAAGCAAGGAGTTGTCGCAAAAGGTATTTACCTATCTCCTATGCATATTACCGAGAGGGCCATCATTGGCCACGAGATAATGGACACACATCCGGAGCTAGCGAGCTTGATAGGGATGGAGCGAGTGAACACCACATCTTTGATGCGAGGCGAGATCAAGTTGAGGAAGGGACACTACATTCTCAATGTCATGAAGTAGCTCAAGGGAGAAGGGTGTATCCTTACCGCTCACCAGTTTGGTTAAGTCCAAATGATACATGCATGTTGGATTCACCACGTTTCATATTTCAAGATCTTAGATCCTTATTGTTTGAATGGTGTAGGACGGGCACCATGGGGCATTGGAATGTATTCATAATCTATTCTCAGGATGGAATGGCTTGCATATTTGACTCCATGCGGAACACGCACATGCGAGGCTATAGACATTTTGAAGGATGTCTGTGATAGTATGTGACTACACATATTTTCTTTTAAGCACTCAAAGTATATGATTGTATCTGATGTTTGACACTAGTGGCATGCACATTCAGTGATTACAGGATGTACATGGAAGACCCCGACTGCATTGACCGTAGGTCCGATAAGGTGAGGGAGTGGGGCAAAAAAACTCAGGCTAAGGCGAGAATTCCCAGTAATACTCACTACTACAAGTACTACAACAACTCATACTACTGCTATCCTACTACCACTACTACAACCCTACTACTACTTACTGTTACATATATATGTATATCATACATGCAGTGTGCCAAGCAACCTGAAGGCTCACTCTTATGTGGATACTATGCTTGTGAGTATCTCAGGAGATGTGAGAAATTCAGCCAAAGCTAGCAGCAGCTCAAGAAAAGTGAGAATTGGTAGCAAAACGAAAAAGTAGATGAAAAGACCATCACTCAAACAATAGCCGACATTTGTAAGTTTTTCACCAATGAATGTGCTGAGTGGAAAATTCTTCTACTTGGGCAACGCGCTAGTGGTATTACCAAAGTACCATGCGCTATCCACTTAGAGAACCAACAGTTTAGACATGACTGACTATAAGCTGTCGGACATCTTCGATTAGATGAACTTGTAATGAACTTGTTTAATGAACCATTGGACATGCTTTTGTGTACGTTATGAACTTGTTCTAATATATGAACTTTGTGACATGGATTCTCTTGGAACAAGGCAACATATCCATCTAATATATCTGTTTATTATCTATGCTAAATGATTTGAAATTCAATTTAAAATTTTAAAAACATTTTGTCGGTGTTTCGACCTAGAGGGTCAATCACCAACTAGTAAATTTGAATATTGCGTGCTCCCACTCCCAGATGTGATGCAAGAAGAACACAGTATTTATCCTGGTTCGGGCAAAGAAGGCCCTACGTCCAGCGGGGAAGGAAGAATTGTATTATCTCGCACCGAAGTGCTCGTACAGGGCGGGTACAAGCTGGTTTACACGAGGGTGCTCGGAGTGAGCTGAGGCCTAGTACTAGCTGGGCTACCCTAAGTGAGTTGATTCATTGCTTGAGATGTTGGTCAAGCCATCCCTAGATTGTCTTGTGCTCGGAGGTGGCCCTCTATTGCGTATGCAGGGGGTTTGTGGAGAGTGCTAACGGATGTTGTTTAGACGGCAGCAAGTGTGAGCAGATGTCATGCTATTATGTTCTGATGTGGGAGGTTATGCCCCTGTTCTGTGTCTCGATGCCCTCCCTACTATCCCAGCGTCCCCTTTTATACACCAAGGGGAGACCTGAGAGTACAGAGGTCCTAGACTGTAGCGGCATGGGAGGCGTGTCCATGGCGCCATGCTTGTGGTGGGACGTCGATCGCTGTAGCGGTATGGCCCTCCGGTCCTTCTGGTGCTTCAGGGCATGGTGATAGCGGACTGGACGCTGCCGATCGTCATGGTTTAGGACGATCAACCTCCAGTGGACGGGTACGAGCTCTGTAGCCGATGCGGAGCGGATAGGACGGGTCCCAAGCCCGAGTGGTTGGAGGTGACAGTCGAGCCCCCGGGTCGAGGAGCGTCGAGCCCTGCGTGACCCTGACGCGCCCTTGTAAACACGGTCGAGGGCTATTCCGTTCATGGCTCGAGGGGGTGCCTTCGGGTTCTGTACTTGTGACGTGGCTACAGTGGCCGCACGATCGTCGGAGAGCCCGAGTATGGTAGACAAGTTGATAGATTTGACCATGGTAGTGGCCGCCCATGGCGTTAGGCAGGAGCAGGTAGGCGCATTGGATTCCTTTTACCCCATACCGGGAGTGGGTGAGTCGATCGAGCCTCCTGCTCGCGGGTCGTTCGATTGACCCCCTGTCCATCATTCGAGGGGTCGAGGTCGAGGGCCAATCGATCGACCCTCCTTTCGTTGATCGAGGGGTCGAGGCAAAGGGTCGTTCGATCGATCCCCTTTCCGTTGTTCGAGGGGTTGAGGTCGAGGGGGATCCTGCCTACTGTCCCCTTGGTAATGGGCCGGCCCATGACTGGTCATCTTTGATGGGGAGGTAGGCCCCTGCTTCATGGGCCTTCCTTTATAGGTTGGATAGCTTTTGGATTTTGCCTGAATATTAGCACTAAATCACCAGAGATTAGGGTACCCCTTACCTTTGTACCCGACAGTAGCCCCCGAGCCCCTATGCGGATAAGGTGAATCCGTATAGAGGCTGTTGCTGAGGATCTGTGGGGTTTGTTAACATGAAGTGGAGTTGAAGTACCTAGTCTCGAGGCACAGGGTTTTGTTACGTTATCTCGCTGAGGGGGCGCGCGAGCGTCCCCCACGGGGGTAGCCCCCGAGGCCCCAGAGGAGTGATTAAGAATTCCTCTGGGGGCTTTCGATTTGTGTCTTATCGAGGGGGATTGGTATTAACTGGAGTCATAGTGCCCCATCGAGGGGTCAACTTTGTCTGCCAGGCTCCGAGTGTTTTTGACCCTCTTTCGTCGAGGGGTGTCGTGCGTAGTCTAGCCCTCGAGCCTCGTGTGGCTGGGCTTTTGCTACCTCATAGCGTCCTTCCCACGGGTCCTTGCACACGGATTGTGGGGTGAAGGGCATCGTGCTATCCTCATTCGGACGGGCCTCGAAGTCCTCAGTGAGCTGGTAACGGGGAGATCCAAGTGAGAACTCATGCCCCCTTCGACAGGGGTCGACAGAAGCCCTGAGGCGTCCTCATTATGCAAAACCGTGTGGATTACCTAGGTGCCAACTCTATTCGATGAGAGTCGGTGACTCGATGCCTCCCGTCGTAGGGATCCTTGGGTATTCTCTGGTTATGCCTTGGATATGTCCCGTGGGGACTCGAGAGTTCGTTCTCAAGCTGGGCTTCATACTGGCTTCCTCTGGGTCATTCCTGACTCGGGTACTCGAGGGCGGCTATCGAACCCCGTTCGAGGGCCAGCCTTCGCCCCCTCGAGATTTCGGGGTGGACCGAAGTCCGTTTTACTTCCCTAGGAAGGAACTGCTCGAGAGCGGTTGTCGAAACCCTTTCGAGGGCCAGCCTTCACTCCCTTGAGAGTTCGATGGACGGGTCGATGCCCGTTGCTTACCTCCGAAGACAACGCCCATCATTTCCCGCCGTCCGCCGTAAACACGCCTTTTTAGGAGGTGTCCGTTCGACTGCAACTGTAGCAGGCGTAGGGTCCGGTGAGGAGTGCGGTGACATGACAGGTGCACCTTGTCCTATGGAATCTGAGTAGGTAGGTGCATTAAATGCGGAAATTTACCTACCTTTTTGATGGATCCGCCCGTTGTGCTTCCGGTTATAAAAACGGGGGCAGGGGTTCGGCTTCCTTACGCTTGCCTTTGCCTTCCTAGCCTTCTTTCTCTCGCCATTTCCTTCGTCGCCCTCTGAGCCTGATCTCTGCGTGTGCGAGTAAGGAGAGGAAAGATCAGGAATGCACCTTCAATCCATGCTTCCGAGCGCACCCGCTTTCCCGCTGCCATGGCCAGCTATACCCTGCGTGGCCCCGACGCTTGGCTCCCTTCGACGGCGACCGTGGAGCGGCTGGGAGACCTGGTGGAGAGCGGCCTTCTCCGGCCCGTCACTTCGATGGACCGACCGGAGTGGATGGTTCCGTCGGAGTCGGATAGCCAGCCCAACCCACCGGAGGGCTACGTGGTCAGCTTCGAGGCCTTCCACCGGGCAGGGCTGGGATCTCCCCCCAGCCATCTCTTGTGGGGGATCCTCCACCATTACGGCGTGGAGCTCCAACACCTCTCCCCCAACGGCGTCTCCCATGCGGCGGTCTTCACCGCCGTGTGTGAGGGGTACCTGGAGATGGAGCCCCACTGGGAGATGTGGCTCCACCTGTTCGAGGCGGGCCTGTTCCATGCTCCAGCCGAGACCGGGCGTCGGAGGATGGTCCAGGCGGGGTGCTGCAGCATTGGCCTCAAGAGACCGGAGGACTGGATCTCGGTGAAGATCAAGTCAAGCCATTCGGGGTGGCACTCCGGGTGTTCTACCTAAGGAATGACGACGACTTGCTTCCCCCTTACACCGGGAGGACAATCGAGTCGAAACCCTTCAACTGGAAGCACAGTGTCCCGCAGAAACAGCAGAAGCGCCTCGAGCACCTACTTAGCGTGATCTCCCTTCTGAAGCGGGAGGGGCTTATGGTGGCGATCGTCGCGTCAGCCTTCCACCAGCGGCGAGTCGTGCCGCTGATGGCTCGCCCGCTATGCCTCGACGAGATGCGCCCGGGGGTGGATCTCACGAGGTGTCGTCTCATGGAGGACGAGCTGCCCCTCGAGAGGGTGGTCCGTCGAGTGCGCGTCTCCTTCGCCGGCACGTTCGAGGGGGAGCACGTCGCCCGCGTCCCCATGGTGCTGGACAAGGGCCACGTCCATATGGTACGACACCTCTTTCTCCGTCAATGTCCACTTGTTCATCTTGTTTGCCTCCTTTGCCTGCCTCCTGACTGCCATGCATTCCTTAGGGGAACGTCGTCTTCCGGAAGTCGCTGCTACTGGTGAAGGAGGAGAGGAACGACTCCCAGGTGAGACGCCATCAGGACGAGCAATACAAAAGAGACAAAGATAAGGCCAAGGAGGAGAGGGGCAAAACGACCCGAGAGAAAGAGGCGCGTGACCGACGCCGGTCACGACAGAGGCAAGCCGGCCTCCCCGAGGAGGAGTCCCCCTCAGAGGAGGATGAGGATGAGGGGTTGAGTAGTGATAAGGTTATTAAGAACAATGGCATGGCGTAGTGGTATCAGGTTAGGCCTATCGCTTCCGTCCTGATGGATATCTTCCTTATGCAGGGAGAGGAGCAGGAGGAGGAGGTCGAGCCGCGGTGAGGGCTCGAGGAAGGAAGAGCGGCGCCCGAGCGGCAAAGGGCGGCCACCGGTAGAAGAGGGGAGAGGGGGTCGACATCGAGGTCGGCCTCGATCGTCGGGGTCGAGTCGGGGGGCGAGGGCCCCGCGGCTTCTCAGGGTGGAGTGGCGCTGCGGACGCGTAGCCGTTCGTCGCAGTCCCCGTCGAGGGGTGGGTCGAGCACGCCGTTGGTGGGTACTCGGGCGAGTGCACGGGTCTCGGGCCCATCGACCCAGGAGGATACTAGGACGGCGGCGACGAGGATGCCGTTAACCCCTGCCCCTACTGCGGCCAGTACTGGAGGGAGAAGCGGCTCCCGGGGTGCCTCGCAGAAGCCCCCAAGCTGCTCGAGGCCCGCTGGTCGGGGCCCCTGATTCCGCTAGGGCAAGTTGCTTCCCCTTTGGTCCCGAATTTCCTTTGCGTTGGTTACAATTTGCGCTTACGGTTGCGCATGCGTTCCTTTTTTAGGGTGAAGCGCTCGTTGGAGGGCGCGTCCCCCACCCCGGCCGAGAAGCTGAGGGTGGAGGCTGCGGCTAAGATGGCGGCCGGAGCCAGCCCTGCTATGTCGTCCCCCACGACCCACGCCCCAGGTGTGGCATGGATGGCCAGGGCGCGGGAGGTGATGGAGCGCGGGCAGGCGCAGTCGGCCGCGGAGCGAGCTCGGGTGGCGGAAGAGGTGGGTCGATCCGCCGCGTCGACTGGGTCTGCCGGCGAGGTGGGCGGGGCTGTTCCCACTGCCCGGTCGGAGGAGGGCGCGCCGGCGGCCTCGGAAGATGCAGGGCCGGCATTAGCTGCGGTCGTGGTGGAGGCGGTAAACCCCCAAACCTCCGTAGAGGTGGAGGCGGTCGACCTGACCGCCACCGGTGAAGGGGAGAAACCAGAGCAGCCGGCGCCATCGCGGTGGCCCGAGTGCCTGGTGTCGCTGGAGGCGCGCCAGCGGCTCGAGCGCGAGGAGAAAGCACGGCAAGAGGGAGATGCGCGGGCGAGCCCTCCTCCCCCGCAGTCGGTGTTGTCTGAGGAGGAGGGTCGCGCCCCGACCCTACCCCTCGAGGCGCCCGTAGCTTCTTCGTCGGGCTGGGGAGCGGCTGGCGCTGCGCCGGAGGTGCCTCCTTTGGTAGAGACCCCCATCGAGGAGGAGTGACGGGCCAAGGGGCTCGTGGAGACACTCGCGGTGGAGACGACGACGATGGCGGAGACGGCGACGGAGATAGCGGCGGTGATAGAGATGGTGGCGGTCCCCCGACCCAAGCCAGAAGGGACTGCTGCGATGTGGGAGGGAAGCGGTGCACCGGACGTAGTCATGTCTGAGGCGGCTGCTCGGCCTCGCCTCGAGGTCGGGCAGCCGTCTTCTTGAGGTGCTCCGCCCTCTGGCTTGGTTGAGGTGGAGGGAGGGGACGAGCTACCGGATTGTGGCGAGCCCACCGCGCTTGAAGCTAACATGCATTTCCTCTACCGCCCAGGACTGTTTCCACGGTGGGGGCCTCCTCCACCTCGAAGCGATGACCCAGAGGGGTCGATGGCGGTCTTACAAGACCGCTTCGAGGCCAGGATCGCCCAGCTCGTGGGGGCGACCTACTTCCCCAACCTCGCAGAGCGGGTGATGGGTCCACGGGGGTACCCTCGAGATGGGTCAGTCCATCATGGACGAGGTGAAGGGGAGGGTCGACCGCTCCAGCGATCTCTGGGGGCAGGAGGTGCTCGAGCTTCCTGACCCCAGAGATCCACGGCGCACTTTCTTCAAGCTCGATGATCAAGCCGAGCTCGGAGAGTGGGAGCACTTGGAGGAGTTTCGGGCATGACTCGACCACGTGACGCGCGTGGCGGTGGGAGTCGCGTCCGAGGATATGTACAAAGGGATGATGATAAGTTTCGTCCTCTCTTTCTAATTTATCTCGGTTCTTTCGCTGTCCTTTTTTGTGACTTTCCCTTTGGTCCTTGGTAAGCGCTGAGGGCGAGGTCGCATGACAAGTCCTAGTTCATCCTTCGGTCGCGGGAGCAGTGGAGCCAGCTCCCCATCCTCCGCGCATCGCTGGAGAAGGCGGAAGCCGAGGCCACCCAGGCGAGGGACGAGGTTGCCACCGCGCAGAGGGGGGCCAAGGCCGCTCAGGAGGAGGCCTCCCAGGCACGGTCGAGGGCTGCAGCCGCCCTCAAGGAGGCTGCCGAGGGTGGGCAGGAATGGGACATCGCCCAGGAGGCCTAGCGCAAGGCTGAAGAGGAGGCCACCAAGTTGAGGGAGGAGCTGGCTCAGGCGACAGAGCGTGCCCGGCTGCTCGAGGGCAATCTGACGCAGGTGGCTACCGACCGGGCCTCTCTCAAGGAGCGGGTCCGGGAGCTCCAGTCGGGCATTGACACCGTCTCCCGCGACCGCGACGCGCTGAACGTCGTGGAGCAGAAGGCTCGGGCCTGGATCGCTACTCTGGAGGAGGATGTGGCTGCCAAGACGACGGCCCTCGATGGCACCGGTAAGCTTATCGAGGAGCTCCAGGGTGTGAAGAATGACCAAGCTACGGCCCTCGTCGACGCCGGCCGCTGACTGCAAGAGGTTGAGAAGGCCTACGTCACCCTGGAAGCGCACGCCCAAGGTGAGTTTTTAGAAACATTACTGAAGTTGCTTGGTCTCGATCCTTCCCCTATTTTTTGGCTTTGACGGGATTCTCTATTTGTTCCGGCAGTCCTCGAGGAAGACAAGGCTTGACCCCATGAGGATCTGACTAGTCTCCAGAACCTCCACTAGGTGGAGGCGACCCTGAACAAGAGGCTCGAGGACACCATCGCCACCTTCTACGATGGCATGGGGGTCGAGATAGAGCTGGCGGTTGCGGGTGACGTGCGCGGGGACTCCCTTGTGCGCCACTTCTTCGCCATGACTCATGATATGACGGAGCAGGTTCGTACTGCTTTTCATATAGGCGTGAAGCGGGTTCTCGCGGTTGTTCGCTCGGGCTACGCCTATGACCTCAGCGTCGTCGCCCGCGGCTTCGTCGTCGACCCGGATCTGAGCGATGAAGAAAACATGGCGAGATGCCACAACCTTATCGACGCCACAGAGGTGTCTGGTGGTGAGCTTGCAAAACTCTTCGAGCCTGAGGTGCTTCCCTCGACGGACGGCGATGACGGCGGGAGCAATTGAGGCCTGTGAGCCAAATCTGGGGGATGACGACGGAAGGTCCATGTAATAGATTAGTTTTTGTGACAGTTTGATGTCGAACCCCTGGGGGCTTCAAAACCTTAATGCATTTTATTCGGGGTGCATCTGGGTGTTTTTATTTCTCGAGCCATCTCTATTTCTCTTTGCCTGAGTTGTTTCTTTTATACTAAGTGTTCGACGCGCGCTCGTATCCCTCGAGGGGGGAAACGAGTGGGGGTACCATAGCCCGAGGCATAGGAGAGCCCCCGGCTCGACAGCCCTCGACCCTTAGGGAGTTCGAGGCGTTTTTTACTTAGTTACGGAGCGTACTCAGGGCAAAGATGGAAAGAGAAGCGTCGAGTTTCGAAAAAACGTTCGGGTTTTTAAGGGACTTAGGGAGGGGGGTCCTCTCCTGTCAGCCCCCGAGGGAGGCTTGACTTTGCAGGAGCAGAGTCGAGGCTACCTCAGAGTCATGAACGAATCGTGAAATGTATTTCGAGAACATTTTATTCATTCATGATACGATAAATGTACATAATGTAGAGAATGTACACGGCCTTGAGGCCCTAGGGGTAAAAGCGATGTAGTTGTTCGATGTTCCATGTTTTGGTGAAGATCTCGCCCTTGTTGTTCTTCAGCTTGTAAGTCCCTGGCTTTAGCACCTCTGCCACGATGAAGGGGCCTTCCCAAGGTGGCGTCAGCTTGTGACGCCCCTTGTTGCTTTGTCGGCGGCGCAGTACGAGGTCGCCGACATCTAGGTCCCTTTTGCGTACGTGTTTGTCGTGGTAGCGCCGCAGCGTCTACTGGTACCTTGCTGACTTGAAGAGGGCTATGTCTCGGGCTTCCTCGAGCTGGTCGAGGGAGTCCTCTCGGGCTGCTGTGTTGGCTTGCTTGTTGTAGGCCTTTAATCGAGGGGACCCGTACTCGAGGTCAGTGGGGAGGACGGCCTCGGACCCATAGACCAAGAAAAACGGGGAGAACCCTATGGCTCGACTTGGTGTCATCCTGTTGACACCGTTTTTTGGCATGTGTCAAATGAGCTAAGACTTGCATTGACCGGTAGCCATTTTCCATCGGCATCGGGAGGTCGTTACCAATGTTACCGATGAGGGTAGATGCTGCGAAGAGGTTAAGTTTGTTGCCGATGGAAGCTGGACGTTTCTTGCCGATAAGGGTATTGCTGATAAGGATGTTGCCGATGGGAGTTGGATGACTCTTGCCGATAAGAATTAGTTGGTGAAGACAAGTTACTAGAAGTGCAAAGTGGCTGATTGGAAAGTATTGCCGATGCCGATGGGCATGGAGTGCCAATGGGCACAGAGTGACGTGGCGGTTGACGTCAGCAAGGGGTTGCCGATGGCAATAGAAGGAAGCTGCGGATTAAACTCTACCGATGGAAAGTTTCATCGAAGAGAAGATATAAGGGAACTGGTGATCTCATACCAATATTGTTATAGAAGTTTGAGTCCGACTCTTGTACGAGTCGTTTATTTACTTAAAAATAGAGGTGTCTGTTTAGGAAAATAATATTGTTATTTGGGTCCGACTCCTGCGCGAGTTAGTTAATTCCTTTAAAGTAGGAGTTTGTTTTGGAAAGGTACGAGTCGTGTCTGTGTACAACTCCTATTGCTGGAGTATAAATATGTACCTAGGGGTCGTGAGAAAAAGAATCAAGACATCAAACAAATCAATTACTCTTATTACTTTTACTGCAATTTACCCTTTCATTGCATTAGTCTTAGTCTATTTACGAGTTCTTCAAGCTTCGACGGGCTGCATCACCTTGATCTCCGTCAAACCCTTGCAAGTTCCGCGTGGGAGTAATCTGAGCTTTGACATCCGGGCGTATCGTTGTTGTCTCGTTCAGCTCTGCTCTAGTTATCCTGATCAAGTCTGAGTCTTGACATCCGGGCGTATCGCCATTGTCTTGTTTGGATCTTGTTCTAGTTATCGTCCTTGTCGATTAACTGGTCAAATCGACTGGCACACCTTGGATATCGAATTTCGGGTAATAGCCCGAGGTGTTCGCAGATTCTGACGCTTTTTGTGTCAACGCGTTCTGAGACTCCATAGGATGGAGGGCAACTCATCCACCCATCTCTTGCCATGTTTATTTAGTCGGTCGTAGATCCTTGGCTTGAGGCCCTGCAAAACCAAGCCATTGGCACGCTCGACCTAGCCGTTAGTTCGAGGGTGGGCAACTGCAGACCAGTTTAGCTTGATGTTGTGGTGGTCACAGAAGTCTAGAAACTTTTGGCCGGTGAACTGCGTGCTGTTGTCAGTAAGGATGACATTGGGGACCCCGAAGCGATGGATGATATCTGCGAAGAACAACACGGCTTGTCGAGATTGAATGTTGGTGATGGGTCGAGCCTCGATCCACTTTGAGAACTTGTCTATGGCCACGAGGAGGTGGGTGAAGCCGCCTTTTGTTTTCTTCAGGGGGCCGACCATGTCGAGCCCCCATAATGCGAATGGCCAAGTTATGGGTATCATCTGAAGAGCTTGGGACGGGAAGTGGGTCTGCCTGGCGTAGAATTGGCATCCCTTGCAGGATCGAACAAGTTTGGTAGCATCGGCGACGGCCGTCGGCCAGTAGAAGCCTTGTCGAAAGGCGTTTCCTACCAGAGTTCTTGGTGTCGCGTGGTGGCCACAAGCCACCGAGTGTAAGTTTTTTAGCAGTGCCCTTCCCTCCTCGAGGTGAGGCATCGTTGAAGCACACCAGTAGGGCTGCGCCGATATAGCTCGCGGCCATCTCCGTACAAGACGTAGGTTTTGGCGCGTCGGGCTATGCGTCGGGCTTCAGTGCGGTCCTCTGGGAGCTCGCCTCATATCAGAACTCGAGGTAGGGCGTGCGCTAGTCCGTCGTGGGGGTTTGGGTCGCGGTTGTTTCGTCAGTCTCCACGACCTCTTCCCCGTTCGAGGGGGGAGCGGTCGAGGGGGAGGGTTCGACCCCTTGCTCGGGGACGGGAGCCACCGAGCCTAGGTCAACAGACGACTTGTGAAGGTCCCTCGAGAAGACGTCGGGAGGTACCGTGCCTCGAGCGGATGCGATTTTGGCTAGCTCATCAGCGGCTTCGTTGTGCCGGCGGGCGACATGGTTGAGCTCGAGGCCGTAAAAATTGTCCTCAAGCTTGCGGACCTCCTTGTAGTAGGCTTCCATCTTGGGGTCGTAGCAGCTCGAGGCTTTCATCACTTGATCGATTACCAACTGCGAGTCCCCTCGAGCATCGAGGCGTCGAACCCCGAGCTTGATGGCGATGCGTAGACCGTTGATGAGGGCCTCGTACTCGGCTACGTTGTTGGAGGCAGGGAAGTGGATGCGGATGACGTAGCGCATGTGGACCCCTAAGGGAGATATGAACAGAAATCTAGTGCCTGCCCCTGTCTTCATCAACGATCCGTCGAAGTACATGGTCCAAAGCTCGGTCTGAACTTGCGCCGGGGGTAGTTGGGTGTCGGTCCATTCTGCAATGAAATCTGCCAATACCTGTGACTTGATGGCCTTCAGAGGGGCATAGGAGAGAGTTTCTCCCATGACCTCGACCGACCACTTGGCGATTCTCCCTGATGCCTCTCGGTTTTGGATTATCTCCCCGAGAGGGAAAGACGAGACTACAGTTACCGGGTGGCCTAGGAAATAGTGCTTGAGTTTTCGCTGAGTAAGAACGACGGCGTACAACAGCTTCTGAATGTGGGGGTATCTCACTTTGGTTTTTGAGAGCAACTAACTTATGAAGTAGACGGGCCTCTGCACCAGCAGGGAGTGTCCCTCCTCCGCCCTCTCGACTACCATAACCGTGCTGACCACCTGGGTAGTTGCAGCGACATAGAGCAAGAGGGGCTCGGTCGGGCTTGGGGGCACCAAGACAGGTGGCGAGGTGAGCAAGGCTTTGAGCTTGGAGAGCGACTCCTCGGCCTCGACGGTCCATGTGAAGTGCTCTGTTTTCTTAAGGTGGCAATAAAGGGGAAGTGCTTTCTCCCCGAGCCGCGAGATGAACCGGCTGAGGGCAGCAAGGCACCCTGTGACCCTTTGTACCCCCTTGAGATCCTTGATCGGGCCCATCCTAGTGATCGCAGTTACCTTCTCAGGGTTGGCCTCGATCCCGCACTGGGAGACTATGTACCCTAGGAGCATGCCTCGAGGGACCCCGAAGACACACTTCTCAGGATTTAGCTTTATATGATTTGCCCTGAGGCAACCAAACGCGATTTCGAGGTCCCTGACCAGGTTCCCGACTTTTTTAGATTTGACCACAATGTCATCGACGTAGGCCTCGACGGTCGGCCCTATATGCTTTCCAAAGACATCGAGCATGCATCGTTGGTATGTGGCTCCGGCGTTTCGCAAACCAAATGGCATCGTGAGGTAGCAAAACATGCCAAAAGGGGTGATGAAGGAAGTCGCGAGCTGATCGGACTCCTTCATATTTATTTGGTGATAGCCAGAATATGCATCGAGAAAGCAAAGAGTTTCACATCCCGCAATGGAATCTACTATTTGATCGATACGTGGTAATGGAAAAGGAACCTTAGGATATGCTTTATTTAGACTAGTGTAGTCTACACACATCCTGTCCTTCCCATTCTTTTTCTTAACAAGTACAGGATTTGCTAACCACTCGGGATGATGTACCTCCTTGATGAATCCGGCCTTCAAAAGCTTATCGACCTCCTCCCCGATGATCCTGCGCTTCTCCTCGTCGAAGCGGCGCAGCCGTTGCTTCACCGGTTTGGACCCGGCTCGGATGTCCAAGGAGTGCTCGGCGACCTCCCTCGGAATACCCGGCATATCCGAGGGACTCCACGCAAACATGTCAGTATTTGCGCCGAGAAAGTCGACGAGCACGGCTTCCTATTTGGGCTCGAGGGAGGCGCTGATCGTCAGCACCTTCCCATCCGCGTGGCTGGGGTCGAGCGGGATGGTCTTGGTGTCCTCCTGAAGAATCATGGCCCTAGTTGGTTTCGGTGATTAACGACAATTAGAGATTATTATGGCTAACGTGTGTTTTGCAGAGGCTATGCGTAGCCTAGCCATGGTGATCAAGGAAAATGGGCTCTAAAGGTCATCACTTTGCCCCCAAGATGGATATCGTTTCGGTTGTTAAGGAGACATGATGAAGACCCTAGAATGATAGGCTAAGTGCCATAAGGAGATGAAGGGCACTTAGAATTAGATAGGGCTTCTCTTTTTACCTTTGACCGTACTATTAAGAGGGGTTGAGACTAGTAGCTTGACTTAGGAAAGCTTCTTGTTTAGATGTGGTGCACACTTGACTTCCTTAGCTCTAAGCAAGCCTTTGGTGACCGTAAGATAGCCTAGAACAACTTCCATTCTCATCGCGACGAAAAACGGAGTTGTCAAAATCATTTTCTGGGCGACGGACGCTCCTGGCAGGGGCGCCGGACGCTGTCCGACGCGTCGAACAAAGTCGCCGGACGCTGGGTGGTCGAGTCCACAGCGTCCGTCGGCCTTCCAGAGAGGTTGTTTTCTGGCTAAGTTTTTAAGGGTGCGTCGGACGCTGTCCGTCGGCCAGGCGTCAGACGCTGCGAAGAGCGTCCGTCGGCCTTCCAGAGAGGTTGTTTTCTGGCTAAGTTTTTAAGGGTGCGTCGGACGTTGTCCGTCGGCCTTCCAGAGAGGGTGTTTTCAAACCTAGCCAGTTTTCAGCGTCGGACGCTGTGGCTGAGCGTCCGTCGCCCAGTGACGTAGCGTCCGTCGTTGGGAACACTGTGTCAGAACTAGCCGTTAGACAGAGGCGTCGGACCGTCCGTCGCCTAGGCGTCGGACCGTCCGTCGCCTCAATTATGAACAGAAACTAGCCGTTGGGCATGCGACGGACCGTCCGTCGCCTAGTCGACGGAGCGTCCGTCGCCAACTTAAAATGCCAGCCCGAGGCAATTTTCAGAGGGTCTATTTATAGCCCCTCCCACTTCTCTCCCACTAAGTTTTTGCTCATTTGAGTTGCTGAGTTCGCTAAGAAGGTTGGGAAGAGAGCAAGAGCCCTAGAGAGAGAGAGTGATTCGCGAATCCATCCATCCTCCCTCTAGTTCATCCAAGAGTTCAAGTGTGCATCCTCTAGTTGTGCAGCTTGAGTGAGTCAAGCGAAGATCGAGGCTTGTTACTCTTGGTGATCGACATCACCTAGACGGTCCGGTGGTGTTCGGAGGAAGGTGATCGTCGGAAGATTGTCGGCGACCCTTCTCCATCGACGTGTGTGATCGGTTGTGGGCGATTCACCGAGCCGGAGTGGCGAAGAATCAGCCCGTAGAGAGCACTCATCCCTTGCGCGGGATTGAGGGGGAGCTATACCTTGCGAGGTGCTCCAACGAGGACTAGGGGGGAGTGTCGACTCCTCGATACCTCGACAAAACATCGCCGTGTCAAGCATTTCTTTCCCTAGCTCTTTATTACCGCATTACTTCCCGCACTTGTCTTTCAATTCATACTAGAATTGTGTAGGGAGTTTTCGCTTTCCTTTGCCTTGTTACCGCTTTCTAGCTAGGACACACAAGCGGTAGGCACTAGGGGGTTAATTGGTTCTTTATAGGTTTAATTCTTGTTTAGAAATTAAAAAGAGCCCAATTCACCCCCCTCTTGGGCATCTTGATCCTTTCAATTGGTATCGGAGCAAGGTTGCTCTAAATTAGGCTTCACCGCCTAGAGCAAGATGTCCCATGGGGATGGACCACCTCCCATGTTCGATGGAGACGACTTTCCTTATGGAAAGTTCGTATGGAGGCCTACCTAGAGGCCGTTGACGTGGGCGTGCTCAAAGCCGCCACAAAGGGAGGTACTCTCTTCGCGGAGGACCTCAACATTGAAAAGCACAATGCCAAGGCAAAGAACATACTCTTTCGTGGCATTAGCAAGGATGTCTTCAACCGAGTGCGTAATGCCAAAGACGCATTTGAGTTGTGGACCACTATTTGTGCACTTCATGAAGGCACAAAGAGTGAGCGTGAAGAACGCTATCACTTGGTTATGGCTAAGCTCAATTCTTTCTCTATGCATGCAAATGAAAATGCAAATGAAATGTACTCACGACTAAATATTATTGTAGAGGAATTGAATGGGCTCGGTCTCAACCAAATGGAACCGGCTGATGTGGTACGCAAGATTCTTTGTGTCTTGCCCATTGAGAAGTATGGCCACATCGTCACAGTGCTTCACCAAGGAGATCTCTCTGCCGCTACACCAACACAAATTTTGGGCAAGGTCAATGCCCATGAGATGTACATGAAGATTGGTGATAGTGGCTCATCTTCATCCTCCAAGAAGAAAGAAAAAGAGAAGGAGGAAAAGAAGGACTTGGCTCTCAAGGCATCCTCGTCGGAGAAGCACAAGATGCAAGCCATATATGAGAGCACAAGCGATGACGATGATGATGATGATCTCGCTCTCATGGTGAAGAAAACAACCAAGATGTTGAAGAAGCTAAGCAAGAATGGAGTCAAGTTTGACTCAAAGAAGAAGAAATTCTTCACAAGCTCTTCAAGAAAGCCCCTCTCCAAGATGGATTGCTACAATTGTGGCAAACTTGGACACTTGGCTCATGCTTGTCTCGAAGAAAAGAAAGACAAGTACAAGAACAAGAAAACTAACAACAAGTTCAAGTACAACAAAGGCAACAAGGTTGAGTCAAGTGATGAGGAGAAGAAGGATGACAAGCCATTCAAGAAGAAAAGGAACTTCAACTTCCACAAGAAGAAGAAGAATGGCAAAGCCTACATTGTTGGTGATTGGCTCACCGACATTGAAGACTCAAGTGACTCATCCGGAGATGAAAGTGAAGAAGAAAAGGTGGCCACTTTGGTGATTGGTTCATCTACTCCACCGCCACCCCCTCCGTCATCTCCGGGCTCATCCTCTACACACCTATGCCTCATGGCTAAAGGTGACAAAAAGGTACAAAAAGAGGATATTGATGATGATGCTAGCTCTAGTGATGATAGTGATGATGAGTTTGAGGCACCTTCCTATGATGAGCTAATTGAAATTTGCAATAAATACACTAAGCTCATTAGGAAGTATAAAGGCAAAAGTGAATCACTAGAGAAAGCAAATGGTAACTTGCATGCTAAGCTTGATGACTTGACTAGTGCTAATGATGAATTGAAGCTTGAGAATAAATATCTCTCATCTAGCACTAGGGAGCTCAAAGCCTCACTCAAGCAAGTAAATGAGAAACATGATAAGCTTGAGAGGTCAACACAAGAGCTCCATTCAAGGTACAACTTGCTAAAAGATGACTACAACCAAGTTAAAAATGAACATGGCACACTTGTGATAGCTAATGAATGGCTTTCAAATGATCTTGCTACACATGTTGCTATTAACCCGGTTGTTAAGTATGATATAGCTACTTCTTGTGAGGACTTGCTTGATGAAGTTGCTAGTGAGCAAAATGCAAAGTGCAAGGGCAAGAAGGTAGTTGAGGCCGACAAGCATGATGACTATGTGAAGATGAGGCAAGAAAACTCCAAGCTCAAGGAAGAGCTAATCAACCTCAAGGCAAGCAAGCCACTCACTATCAAGTCGGCCAAACAAGATGACAAAGATGCAATGACCTTGATCAAGTCTCTCAAAGAGGAAAATGCAAAGCTCAAGGTTGAGAAGATCAAGCTTACAAGTGGATTGGAGAAGTTCACCAAGGGCCACAACCTTCAAAGTGAGCTCTTGATGAACACTATCATGAAGACCGACAAGACCGGCATTGGGTTCAAGGAGAACCAAATCATGAAGGCCAATGTCAAGATAGAAGCCAAGAACTATTACAAGAACAAGGCTATGAAAAGCAACTATGACACACCAAAGCTCAAACCCAAGAAGTGCTTTGGATGTGGTCAAGAGGGTCATCTTCAATCCCAATGCAAGACTCCACCTCCCAAGACCTTGCCCAAGCACATAAGGCCTTTCGCTCATGATGCACACTTCATCATCAACAAGGACTCCAAGGGTAGACCTCAAGTTGTTTTTCTCGGTCCAAAGATGAAGAACAAGCCCAAAGTACTATGGGTTGCTAAGGAGTTGGTGGACAAGGCTATGGGACCTCGCCAAGTGTGGGTTCCCAAACAACAAGCCTAATGCCAAGTTGCTTGTGTGTAGGTGAACTACAAGACCGGTGGAAGTCATTGGGTGATTGATAGTGGATGCACTCAACATATGACCAGTGACTCCCGGATGTTCACCACACTTGAGGAAGATTGTGAAGGGCAAGACAAGATTACCTTTGGGGACAATTCAAAAGGCAAAGTGCAAGGTCTAGGCAAAGTGGCAATCTCAAATGATCAATCTATATCAAATGTCTTGCTAGTACAATCATTGAGCTTCAACTTGCTATCCGTGGGACAACTATGTGATCTTGGTTTCCAATGTCTCTTCACTCCAAATGAGGTAGTTGTGTCCAAGATCGAAGATTCATCATTGATATTCAAAGGGTTTCGACACAACAATCTCTACCTAGTGGACTTCACCTCAAATGAAACTAGTTTGCAAACATGTCTTTTCTCCAAGAGTTCTTTGGGTTGGCTATGGCATAGAAGATTAGCACATGTGGGAATGTCAACTTTGAAGAAACTTGTCAAGAAGGAATTGGTTAGAGGTGTGAAGGATGTGGTGTTTGAGAAAGATAAACTTTGTAGTGCGTGTCAAGCCGGCAAGCAAGTAGCAAATACTCATCCAACCAAAGCTTTCATGTCAACCTCAAGAGTTCTAGAGCTACTCCACATGGATCTTTTTGGACCTACTACCTATGCTAGCCTTGGCGGCAATCTCTTTTGCTTGGTGGTAGTTGATGACTACTCTAGATACACTTGGGTGTTCTTTCTTCAAGACAAGGGAGAAACTCAATCAATATTCAAGAAGTTTGCAACTAGAGCCCAAAATGAATTTGATGTGAAGATCAAGAAGATAAGAAGTGACAATGGGACCGAGTTTATAAAAACCAAGATTGAAGACTATTGTGATGAAGTCGGAATCAAGCATGAAGTATCCGCCACATATACTCCTCAACAAAATGGTGTAGTAGAGAGGAAGAACCGGACACTTATCACACTTGCAAGATCAATGCTTGATGAATACAACACTCCCGAGAAGTTTTGGGCCGAAGCAATCAACACCGCATGCTATGCGGCCAACCGGCTATTTGTCCAAAGGCTTCTCAAGAAGACCCCCTATGAGCTTGTGAATGGAAAGAAACCGGATATATCCTTCTTCCGAGTGTTTGGTTGCAAAGTGTACATCTACAAGAAGCGCCAACACTTGGGCAAGTTCCAAAGAAGATGTGACATTGGTTTCTTAGTTGGGTATTCACTTAAATCCAAGGCATACCGTGTATTTAACAAAGCCACCGGCTTAGTTGAAGAAACGTATGACTTGGAGTTTGATGAAACTAATGGCTCTCAAGAAGAGCATGAAAATCTTGATGATGTAGGTGATGAACCCTTGAGGGAGGCCATGAAGAACATGCCAATTGGTGCTATCAACCCACAAGAGGTGGAAGGAGTTGAAGATGAAGCGAATCAAGATCCTTCTCCACCTCACACGCCTCAAGTTGATGAAGAAGATCAAGTGAGGGAAGCTCAAGAAGACACTCACATCCCTCAAGATCAAGCCGAGGCCGAAGCAAGCAATGTTGAAGCACCGCAACCTCCTCCCCAAGTGATTAATAGAAGATCTACACCTATGCTTCAAGCTCATCCACAAGACCTCATCATAGGGAGTCCATCAAGGGGGGTAACAACATGATCTAAACTTGCTTCTTATGTTGAACATCACTCCTTTGTTTCCTTTGTTGAGCCTTCTAGTGTGGAGGATGCACTTGCGGATCCGGATTGGGTGAACGCCATGCACGAAGAGTTGAACAACTTCACACGGAACGAAGTGTGGACACTAGTAGAAAAACCCAAAGGAGCAAGAATCATTGGCACCAAGTGGGTGTTTAGGAACAAGCAAGATGATCAAGGCGTGGTTGTGAGAAACAAGGCAAGATTGGTGGCAAAGGGGTTCTCCCAAGTTGAAGGCTTGGATTTTGGGGAGACTTTTGCACCGGTTGCAAGACTAGAAGCCATTCGTATCCTTTTGGCATATGCTTCACACCATAAAATGAAACTCTTTCAAATGGATGTGAAGAGTGCCTTTCTTAATGGTTTCATTAATGAACTTGTTTTTGTCTCACAACCTCCCGGGTTTGAAAACCCAAATTGTCCTAATCATGTGTATAGGTTGTCCAAGGCACTCTATGGATTGAAGCAAGCTCCAAGAGCTTGGTATGAGAGACTAAGGGACTTCTTACTCAAGAAGGGCTTCAAGATCGGGAAAGTGGACACCACACTCTTCACCAAGGTGCTAGATGGAGAGATCTTTGTCTGTCAAGTATATGTCGATGACATTATATTTGGGTCAACAAACCAAGGTCATAGCAAGGAATTTGGTGCATTGATGTCCAAGGAGTTCGAGATGTCGATGATTGGCGAGCTAACCTTCTTCCTAGGCTTCCAAGTGAAGCAATTGAGGCAGGGCACCTTCATATCTCAAGAGAAGTACACTTATGATGTGCTCAAGAAATTCAAGATGGAGGATTGCAAGCCAATCAAGACCCCAATGACTACAAATGGGCATCTCGATCTCGATGAGGGAGGTAAACCGGTCGACCAAACTCTATATCGTTCTATGATCGGTAGCTTACTTTACCTCACCGCTTCTAGGCCGGACATCATGTTTAGTGTGTGTATGTGTGCTAGATTTCAAGCAAACCCTAAGGAGTCGCACCTCTGTGCGGTTAAAAGAATCCTTAGGTACTTAAGGCACACCCCTAGCATGGGTCTTTGGTATCCCAAAGGAGCTCCCTTCCAACTAGTTGGCTATTCCGATTCGGATTACGCCGGGTGTAAGGTTGATAGGAAGAGTACCTCCGGCGGGTGCCACATGCTAGGAAGATCACTTGTTTCTTGGTCCTCAAAGAAGCAAAATAGTGTGGCATTTTCAACCGCCGAAGCGGAATACATTGCCATGGGAGCAAGTTGTGCACAAATCTTATATATGACCCAAACACTCTTTGATTATGGCGTGTTTTTAAAAGAAGTTCCACTTTTGTGTGATAATGAAAGCGCCGTAAAGCTTGCAAACAACCCGGTTCAACACTCTCGCACCAAGCACATAGATATTCGCCATCACTTTCTTAGAGATCATGTGGCTAGGAAAGATATAACACTAGTTGGAGTTAAGAGCGAAGAGCAATTGGCAGATATCTTCACTAAACCACTCGATGAAACAACCTTTTGTAGGTTGAGAAGCGAGTTAAATGTGCTTGATCACTCTAATTTCACTAAAAGATGATCGTGTGTGAACCTTGCATTCATATGTAATATAACATGTTTATTTTGGTAATGCACATAGGCTTGGCTAACGCGGTTAAGATAACCGCCCTCAAAGCGTGTGACAAAGCTTAACCGCGGTTTAAACTTGCAAGCAACCTAGATTCACTTTTCGTTTTGCATAAGCATATGCATGTGTGTCGTTTGCCCTTTCCTTTTCGGTTAAGTTTCTTGAGCATCCTCTATGATTGTCCACTTAGGGGGAGCATTCCAAGCTCAAGTTCCTCTTTTACCCCCTCTTGTGGTCATACGATGACTCCTTGGCGCTTCCATTTGAATATTTTGAGCTAAAAACTAAATTTAAGCCTATGGCAAAATAATTGTAAATGAGTGTTTGAGAGATGGTTCTCATATCATGTCCAATCAAGTGTTATTTGGATCTTATTGGGATTGGAACTTGGTTGGGAGAAAGACGCAAAAAGAAAATTTGAAAAATTCCACTTTTTAGGCGTCGGACGCTGCCGACGGACGCTCGGTGTCAATTGCCTCAGCGTCCGTCGCGATCGTCCGGAGATTAACCTTGCCCGCAAAAAGGGCGACGGACGCTCTCCCAAGCGTCCGTCGCGGTCAATGCGGCTGAGCGTTCCAAATCGGCTCTGGAAGCCCGACGGACGATGCCGTCGGACGCTCCCCGAGCGTCCGTCGCGAACTAATCGGCGAAATTTTTTTGAAAACCCCCGATCCTTTCTCTGTTTCGCTCGTTCGTTTCAGTCCGCCGCTGCGTTGTTCCCAAACCCTAGCCGCCGTCCATCCGCCGCCGTTGAGCTCCAGGGCTCTCCCTCGCCGGCGAGCTCCTCCGTCCTTCCAGCGCCGCCACCAGTCTAGCGTCAACACCAGCCCCGCGCCGCCATCTCCGCCACCTGCTCCACCGCCCTCTCCTCCTGCTCCACCCCGCACCTCTGCCACCCCTGCCGCCTTGCCTAGTGCCAGAGCTCCTCTCCACCGTCTTCCCTCTTCGATTCCCTGCAAGATTCGAGGTGTGGAGGACTCGGTGTGCCGGGCAAGCCCTCTTCCGAGGCTCTGTTGGTCGGTTGATCACCTTTGGGTGCTTAGGTGAAGTTTCTTGCCAACTCCATTTTATCCCATCACTTTGTCACTTGCCTTCTCCACCCTAAAAACCTACCAACCCTAATTCATCACCTCTCCATCTTGTTTTCAGTGCGGATTGGAGTTGCGAGTTGCAGTTGATAGGTCGGGGATTCTCTTCTCTTCTCCCTTCTTGGTCAGAGGCTCGAGGTATGACAGTGGATATCACGATTCTATTCTTTCCTATTTTCATGCTTCTATAGATTCGTACCTCTAGTTATATGCTTATGATATATATCTCTATCTATCTCTGACGAGCAGGGTCGGTTTGTCAGTTGATCAGAGACTCAGACAGTGGGCAGTGACAGATAACTCGGGGCAAAGCCCGCGAGTACGGATCGAGGCAAAGCCTCGCGAGGACAGTCCAGGGCCGGCGTGCCACTCTTTGATCTGCTTGGTTCCAGAGGATCAGGGACAGTGTCTGTTTGGCAGTGGAGCTGTGCTTTGGTTGTTGAGTTTTCCTGTTAGTGGTTTGTTTGCTTGAGTTTGGAAAATGGCCAGGACGAAGAATGCAGGTCCCGTCCCCGGTAGTGGTGGTGACCCTCCACCTCCACCGCGTCCACCCACTGACCGCGGGAAGGGCAAACAGAAGGTTATCTCGAGGAAGCGCAAGAGGCCGGCCATGGATCCGGATTCAGTAGCCGCTCTTGCAGTAGCAGAGGCAGCCGAGAGAGCTGAGCGAGGAGGACGTCGCGCCGGCTTGAGGCTCTCACCTCGCCGTGGAGCGCGTAGTGAGTCCCCTCCACCTCCAGTGTCAGAGCCAGTCGAGGCTACAGAGGCACCAGCTACAGAGCCAGTCCCAGCGACTGAGCCGACAGAGGCCGCGGGCCACTCTACCATTGGAGAGCTGATGAGCCGTCGTGTTACTCGTTCCCGAGGCTCAGGTGCACCACCCAGCCCTCCAGGACCCCGGCTCCCATACCCCGTGAGGCACCAGGTCAGGACACTTACAGTGAAGCAAGTTCAGATGCTTCGGTTCGTCGACTTCCAGTCCTGGTTCCCACCTCAGAGGGACCCCCGTGCCGGACCAGACTTCTATACCACAGTGCACGAGGACTTCTACCGAGCGTATGTTGACACCGATGCTCCCCTCAGGGCCCACAGAGTGTGCCCAGCTACTCAGATCGAGGGGATCGGCGGTCCAGAGATCCTGCAGCATCTCCAGTACATCCAGGGATTGACAGATCTGATGGGTCGCTCAGGGGCATATCAGAAGGAGTGGGTCTATCAGTTCTACGCCTCTCTGTGGATCTCACCTGATCACGAGTTCCTTCACTTCGCATATAAGGGACGTGACTTCAGGGTTACAGCTGCCAGGTTCCGAGAGCTCTTTCACCTCGGATCTTCTCCTACCAGGATCCACAGCCTTTGCTATGGGGATCAGGAGGCTCCTCGCAGACCTCACGATGGCATAGTACCATCCACAGACTTTGTCAGTCCGTGCTTTCAGCAGCCGTTCACTGAGGGTTCGAGCCGTACGCCACGAGACCTCACTCCTCTGGCTCGGATCCTCCACGAGGTTCTCAGACGGACCATTCTACCCAGGATTGGAGCTAGGGATACTATCACTCGACTTCAGCTTTGGCTCCTAGCTCACATTGTCCGGAAAGAGCAGTTCGATCTATGGGATCTGATAGTGAGCGAGCTCGAGGACATCATAGCTGTTGGATTTAGAGGTCATTGGCAGCTACAGTTCGCACATTGGATCTCTTACTTGGTAGTCGCCAAGACTGGGTCAGGGGTTATGAGAGTCACCCTCACGAGGTCAGCTACAGAGTTTCCTGTCTATTCGATGAGCCAGCTTGTGGCTCATGGGCAGCTCCCTCGCCCCAGCAGAGCTTACAGACCAGGCACGAGACAGGCCGGAGTGCCACCACAGTCAGCCGAGGTCGCCGATGCCACAGTTGAGCAGATAGCTCAGGCAGAGCTAGCTGGTTTGGATGCCGAGATCGATACAGCTGCAGAGACAGTGTTTAGAGAGGATCTCGACTCTGACAGCACGGACGAGGACTACCAGCCTATGCACGAGTATACACCTATGACACATGACCACGAGGCTGGTGGGTCAGGCACAGCTGCAGCAGCTCCAGCTCCAGGCTCCAGCTTCTCAGAGGCTACCTTGCTTTCTATACTCTCAAGGATGCAGGAGGAGCAATCCCGTCAGGCAGAGGAGCAGAGACGACAGGCTGCAGACCTACGGAGGCTCACTGAGCAGCAGCTGGCCGCTCAGGCACAGACACAGGCTAGGCAGGATGAGTTCCAGCGACAGTTCCTAGCCTACCAGCTCCAGCAGGCAGAGATCTAGAAGACTCAGACTCTTCTACTTGAGCGTCTTCTGGCCTCTAGCTCCGGGCAGACCTCGACGCCACACTTTCAGTTGCCCGCAGTCTCTCAGCAGCAGCAGTTCACCTCTCCGCCACCGCAGCCTCCAGTACTAGTGGTGCCCAGTCCAGTGTTACCGTCCAGAGGACAGCAGAGTCAGGCACCTGCTACACCTCCCTTCCAGCCAGTAGCCTCTCCAGAGTACCAGACTCCGAGGACCCAGGTGTCCTCTTGGATAGGTTCACCCGGAGAGTTCCAGACGGGATTCACTCCTACCCGGGGAACTACACTAGCAGAGGCCTCGCGAGATCTGTCTGCTTCATACCTGGAGATCACGGGAGAAGACTCCCCAGGAGCACCTCAGCAGGTCACACCAGCTCCAGAGACCGCAGTGGATCTTCCAGCGACAGGCACTCACCAGTCCTTAGTTGCGTCGTCGGAGATCGCACCTGAGCAGTCGGCACAGTCAGTCACCACACCTCCAGCTGCCGTTCAGACAGATGCCATATCATTAGCAAATGAGGTTACAGTGGCAGTGTCCTCTCCTGGTCAGACTCAGCCTGCAGAGGTTGCAGCGGCTCACCCTCGCCTCGAGTTTTCACTCGTCGGGCCCCCAGGCCCGCTACCACTGAGGCAGGACAGTCCGAGGCACTTGAGACCGCAGCTCCAGAGGTGCCAGTGACAGCTTCAGAGGCCACCCCAGTTGCACCTACACCAGCAGAGACCGTGTCAGATGAGTCAGACGAGTCCGACCTTCAGGACTTCATTATGCTGGATCGCCGAGCTGCTGCTACTTCGCCTTCTTCTCCAGCCCCAGACTCGTAGTTTATGGTGCTAGACGCCAAAGGGGGAGAGAGGGTCGAGTATAGGGAGGGATTTGGATCTTTGTATGCTTTATTTCCCCATACTCTTTCATCATGTCTCTTTTATGCATTTGTCTATATGTGTGTTGTAATGATTGTTGGTGTATATATGGTTGCATGTGACAAACTCTTGTGTTTCTCTAATATATCTTATGAGTTGTTTCATGTTCATGATATATCTCTTTGCCTAAACGATATTTGAGCTTCCGCGTTTTACTCCGATACATCCTTTGAGAATATCATCAGGTACCGCTTCTTCATTCATATCCGTAAGTACCATGTTTTGTGATTTGGCTTGTGTGAGCAAGTGTTCTTCATTACCTTCTTACTAACCCTTGCTCAACCATTCCAAGTCACCCTCGATTCTTAACCAAAACTCTTATCCATACTCGAGGTTCTATTGTCGTCAATCACCAAAAAGGGGGAGATTGAAGAATCATGGCCCTAGTTGGTTTCGGTGATTAACGACAATTAGAGATTATTATGGCTAACGTGTGTTTTGCAGAGGCTATGCGTAGCCTAGCCATGGTGATCAAGGAAAATGGGCTCTAAAGGTCATCACTTTGCCCCCAAGATGGATATCGTTTCGGTTGTTAAGGAGACATGATGAAGACCCTAGAATGATAGGCTAAGTGCCATAAGGAGATGAAGGGCACTTAGAATTAGATAGGGCTTCTCTTTTTACCTTTGACCGTACTATTAAGAGGGGTTGAGACTAGTAGCTTGACTTAGGAAAGCTTCTTGTTTAGATGTGGTGCACACTTGACTTCCTTAGCTCTAAGCAAGCCTTTGGTGACCGTAAGATAGCCTAGAACAACTTCCATTCTCATCGCGACGAAAAACGGAGTTGTCAAAATCATTTTCTGGGCGACGGACGCTCCTGGCAGGGGCGCCGGACGCTGTCCGACGCGTCGAACAAAGTCGCCGGACGCTGGGTGGTCGAGTCCACAGCGTCCGTCGGCCTTCCAGAGAGGTTGTTTTCTGGCTAAGTTTTTAAGGGTGCGTCGGACGCTGTCCGTCGGCCAGGCGTCAGACGCTGCGAAGAGCGTCCGTCGGCCTTCCAGAGAGGGTGTTTTCAAACCCTAGCCAGTTTTCAGCGTCGGACGCTGTGGCTGAGCGTCCGTCGCCCAGTGACGTAGCGTCCGTCGCTGGGAACAGTGTGTCAGAACTAGCCGTTGGGCAGGGCGTCGGACCGTCCGTCGCCCAAACTATGAACAGAACTAGCCGTTGGGGCATGCGACGGACCGTCCGTCACCTAGTCGACAGAGCGTCCGTCGCCAACTTAAGTTGCCAGCCTGAGGCAGTTTTCAGAGGGTCTATTTATAGCCCCTCCCACTTCTCTCCCACCTGGCCTTTGCTCATTTGAGTTGCTGAGTTTGTTGAGAAGGTTGGGAAGAGAGCAAGAGCCCTAGAGAGAGAGAGTGATTCGCGAATCCATCCATCCTCTCTCTAGTTCATCCAAGAGTTCAAGTGTGCATCCTCTAGTTGTGAAGCTTGAGTGAGTCAAGCGAAGATTGAGGCTTCTTACTCTTGGTGATCGACATCACCTAGACGGTCCGGTGGTGCTCGGAGGAAGGTGATCGCCGGAGGATTGTCGGCGGCCCTTCTCCATCGACGTTGTGATCGGTTGTGGACGATTCAACGAGCCGGAGTGGCGAAGAATCAGCCCGTAGAGAGCACTCATCCCTTGCGTGGGATTGAGGGGGAGCTATACCTTGCGAGGTGCTCCAACGAGGACTAGGGGGGAGTGTCGACTCCTCGATACCTCGGCAAAACATCGCCGTGTCAAGCATTTCTTTCCCTAGCTCTTTATTACCGCATTACTTCCCGCACTTGTCTTTCAATTCATACTAGAATTGTGTAGGGAGTTTTCGCTTTCCTTTGCCTTGTTACCGCTTTCTAGCTAGGACACACAAGCGGTAGGCACTAGGGGGTTAATTGGTTCTTTATAGGTTTAATTCTTGTTTAGAAATTAAAAAGAGCCCAATTCACCCCCCTCTTGGGCATCTCGATCCTTTCACCTCCGCAGGCTCAAAGTTGCCGGCGCGCCGTTTAGGGTCAGGGATCTCCTTGGAGAAGTCATCGAGGGCTGTGAGGATGGCCGATTCCTCGACTGCCTCGACGCTTTCCACGCACTCGACGTCGCAGTCATAGGCGTGCTCATAGGAAGTGTTGATGGTCATGACACCCTTGGGCCCTGGCATCTTTAGCTTGAGGTAGGTGTAGTTCGGGATCGCCATGAACTTGGCATATCCAGGTCGATCGATGATGGCGTGGTAGGTGCCGTGGAATCCGACCACATCAAAGGTCAGGTATTCCCTCCTGAAGTTCGAGGGGGTACCGAAGCAGACAGGCAACTCAACGCGGCCGATCGGGAGTGCCTTCTTTCCTGGGACGATCCCGTGGACGCCCCCCCCCCCCGCGCGCTGGGTAGGAGCAAGGTCCTTGGGATCCCCAGGAGGTCAAGGGTCTCGGCGTAGATGATCTTGAGGCTGTTGCCTCCATCCATGAGTACCTTGGTGAGGCGGGTGTTCAGTATGATGGGGTCGACGACGAGGGGGTAGACCCCTGCGTTGGGGATGTGCTCGGGGTGGTCGTCTCGATCGAAGGTGATCGGTATGTGAGACCAGTCGAGGTATCGGGGGGCCTGAGCTCGAACGGAGAAGACCTCTCGATGCTCCCTCTTGCGCTGACGCGCACTGAGTCAGGTCGAGGGTCCCCGTAGATCATATAGCAGTCGAAAATCTCGGGGAAGCCTTCCTTCTTGCCGTTGCCCCTGTCCTGTGGGTCCTCCCTCTTATCGTCTTTCTTGAGGCCAAGAGAGTCGAAGTACTTCTTGAGCATGCGACAGTCCTCGAGACTGTGGTTAGCCACTCCCTTGTGATAAGGGCAGGGCTCCTTCAGCATCTTATCGAAGACGCCCCCCTCTAGAGGGGGACCTCGAGGCTTCTTCCGGTCAGCCGCAGCCACAAGATCGTTGGGCTTGACGTCGCGTCGACCCTGCTGGTTCTTCTTCTTCTTGTTGTTGCTGTTCCTCTTGGGCCCATTGTTCGAGCCAACGGGCTCGTCCGCCTTGGCCTTCCCCTTGTCTGGGGATCCACAGAAGAATGTACCAACGGCCTCTTCACTAGCCGCATAGTTGGCGACGATGTCCATGAGCTCGTTGGCGGTCTTGGGGGTGTTGCGCCCCAGTTCCCGCACCAACTCCTTGCATGTCGTCCCGGCGACGAACGCCATGATGACGTTGTGGTCGGAGATGTGGGGTAGCTCGGTACATTGCTTGGAAAACCGTCGGGTGAATTCACGGAGGGTCTCCCCTGACTTCTGCTTGCAGCTGTGGAGATCCCAGGAATTTCCCGGTCGCACATAGGTGCCCTTGAAGTTCCCCTCGAAGATCCTGACCAGGTCGGGCCAGCCATGGATCAAGTCTGGGGGGAGTTCTTCGAGCCACCCTCGAGCGATGTCGGAGAGGAAGAGCGGGAGCTATCGAATGATGATGTCAGCTGACATGCCAACCTGAAATCAGCAAGCCAGAGATCTGGCTTGGTCTCGCCGTTGTACTTGACCAGGTTAGAGGGTGGACGGAAACGACTAGGCAAGGCGGTTTGCCGGATCGTCCTGCTGAAGACTCGTGGCCTTGGTGGTTCCGGGGATCGACATCGATCCTCATCGCTGTCGTAGCGCCCACCTCGATGAGCACTGTAACCGCGAGCCTCCGCGTCACCGCATCGGCGTCGTTTGTTGTCATTGATATCGTGTCGCGCGTCACGCGGCTGTCGATTGTCGAGGATGCGTTCCTGGGTTGGTTGCCGCTCTGCTTGGCCCCGGGGTGTCTTGTCTTGGTCGACAGATACCTCCCGATTTTGTCGAGGGGGCACGTCCTATCGCTCGGAGGCAGCCCCCCTATGACTCGAGGCCGAGCTCTCCGCCTGTTGTATGGCCACGGTTTGGAGGAGCCCCTAGACTTCATCTCTGATACGTCGCGCTTGGGGCATCGATGGTGTCGGCATGTCACGGAGCAGCATTGCGGCTGCCATGACGTTCTGACTAGCACGGTTGTAGACGTGGCCCTCATTCGCTCCTTCCTCGACGATCTGTCAATGGACTTCCCGGGCCCAGCCACGGGCTCCGCCGCCTTGTGGCCGCCCACGATCTCGCTCGAGGGCATGCTCGAGCTATTGAAGTCGTAGGCGTTCATCCTCGAGCTTGGCGAGCAGCTCTCGGACTTGCGCAATCTGGGCGTCCTGAGGTGGATCGGCTTCGTCTGGAATCGGGGTAACGGCGTCCCGCGCCAGGGTAGCGTTGCCCCCTCCTCCTACAGTCGCGGCGTCGGTGGTGTCATCCTAGGATCCAACCGGTTCGATGAGGTGGAAACACTCCCGCGTGGGATCGCAATCCTCATCGGGGGAATCTGGATCGGGGCGACTCTGGTAAAAGTTGGGTAAACATCCCCTGCGCTCCTCCTCCAGTCGTTGTCGTATCGTGCCCAAGGTGTAGTACCCGAGGATAGGGGCTCGTCGCGGCTCCGGGCGCTCACCTGGTGGAGGGGTGGTGATGAGGTTCATCGTCGCACGTAGCAAAATCCCCTGGGGACCCGTATTGTGCCCGCATCCGCGAGTCTATGAAGGCAAAAGAGAGTCTAGAGTTGTTGTAGAGCCCGTGCGGAAGTAGGTTGCGTACCGGAACGGCCGAGCGCATTGGAGAGGCTATGGGGGCCCTCCAAGATGGCGGCATGGCGAAGCCAAAGTCATGCTCGGCGAGGCGCCCTCCTCGACCCCCAAACGTGGGTCAAATAGGCTCCCGAATGGAGGAACTGTGTCGCCAGCTGAGGCCGGGGGAGTGGCGTCAGGTGTCACGTCGTCCGCGCGGGGAAGGCTGCGGCGGCGTCGTTCGCGCCTCCTCCTAGTCGCGGGCGAAAGGCGTGAGTGGTGGGACTGTCGTGAGGTCCTCCTTGGCCCCGGCGTACCGGAGCTGCTGCTACCCATACCACCTGTGGAGAGTAAAACCATATCATGGCTGTGGCCAAGGGACATGAACTCTAGGCTCCCGAACCAGATGATGGTGGTGAATGGAAGTGGCGGGACAGTGGATTCCATTTGGAAGAGAAGTTGGGAGTTAATCGATACGCAAAGCCCCCCTACCTAGCGCGCCAATTGTCGGTGTTTCGACCCAGGGGGTCAATCACCAACTAGTAAATTTGAATATTGCGTGCTCCCACTCCCAGATGTGATGTAAGAAGAACACAGTATTTATCCTGGTTCGGGCAAAGAAGGCCCTACGTCCAGCGGGGAAGGAAGAATTGTATTATCTCGCACCGAAGTGCTCGTACAGGGGGGGTACAAGCTGGTTTACACGGGGGTGCTCAGAGTGAGCTGATGCCTAGGACTAGCTGGGCTACCCTAGGTGTCGATTGATTGCTTGAGATGTTGGTCAAGCCATCCCTAGATTGTCTTGTGCTCGGAGGTGGCCCTCTGTTGCGTATGCTAGGGGGTTTGTGGAGAGTGCTAGCGGATGTTGTTTAGACAGCAGCAAGTGTGAGCGGATGTCTTGCTGTTATGTTCTGATGTCGGAGGTTATGCCCCTATTCTGTGTCCCGATGCCCTCCCTACTATCCCAGCGTCCCCTTTTATACACCAAGGGGAGACCTGAGAGTACAGAGGTCCTACACTGTAGCGGCTTGGGAGGCGTGTCCATGGCGCCATGCTTGCGGTGGGACGTCGATCGCTGTAGTGGTATGGCCCTCCGGTCCTTCCGGTGCTTCAGGGCATGGTGATAGCGGACTGGACGCTGCCGATCGTCATGGTTTAGGATGATCGGCCTCCAGTGGACGGGTACGAGCTCTGCAGCCGATGCGGAGCGGATAGGACGGCTCCCATGCCCGAGTGGTTGGAGGTGATGGTTGAGCCCCCGGGTCGAGGAGCGTCGAGGCCTGCGTGACCCTGACGCGCCCATGTAAACACGGTCGAGGGCTGTTCTGTTCATGGCTCGAGGGGGTGCCTTCGGGTTCTGTACTTGTGACGTGGCTACCGTGGCTGCACGATCGTCGGAGAGCCCGAGTATGGGCGACGAGTTGATAGATTTGACCATTGTAGTGGCCGCCCATGGCGTTAGGCGGGAGCAGGTAGACGCATTGGATTCCTTTTACCCCATACTGGGAGTGGGTGAGTCGATCGAGCCTCCTGCTCGCGGGTCGTTCGATCGACCCCCTGTCCGTCATTCGAGGGGTCGAGGTCGAGGGTCGATCGATCGACCCTCCTTCCATTGATTGAGGGGTCGAGGCAGAGGGTCGTTCGATCGATCCCCCTTCCGTTGTTCGAGGGGTCGAGGTCGAGGGGGATCCTGCCTACTGTCCCCTTGGTAATGGGCCGGCCCATGACTGGTCATGTTTGATGGGGAGGTAGGCCCCTGCTTCAAGGGCCTTCCCTTATAGGTTGGATGGCTTTTGGATTTTGCCTGAATATTAAGCACTAAATCGCCAGAGATTAGGGTACCCCTTACCTTTGTACCCGACACATTTTTTTGTTACTGGAAAATGTTCACCGTGGCGGTTGCTATAAGAAACCTCCACTTTTAATTTACATTAGCAAAGGCAGTTCCTATAAGGTAACCGCCTTGGTTAAAGATATTAACCGTGGCGGTTGCCCAACCGCCACGGTTAATGGTACTACTAACCGTGACCTTTGATCTGTGGCGGTTGGAAAAAACACCACGGTTAATGTATTTTAACCACCACCGAAAATAAATCTTGTAGTAGTGATAACTACACTTTTCTAAATGACCTTGACTGAAGAAATTATGAATACCAAAGTTGATTAACTCATCAAGCCCTACAATTTGTGAATAGTGTTTACTACCGCTTTGTTCGATGAAAAAATGATCAAAATAAAAGTTGTAGATCTTAAGTATTTATACAACTTTGGTAGTATATACTTTTTCAGCTCACATGATTTAAGGATTCAAAATATTTATTTGAAGTTTCCAATTTTTTAAATTCAAAATTTGAATTCAACAAACTTTGTCAAATGAGACTATGATAAACATAAAAGTTGTAGATCTTAAGTAAATAAACAACTTTGGTATTATAGACTTTTTCAGCTGATATGATTTAATGATTCAAAATCTTATTTAAAGTTGCCAATTTTTTAAATTCAAATTTTGAATTCAACAAACTTTGTCAAATGAGAATATGACAAACACAAAAGTTGTAGATCTTAAGTATTTAAACAACTTTGGTATTATAGACTTTTTTAGCTGACATGATTTAAGGATTCAAAATATTGTTTAAAGTTGCCAATTTTTTTAATTCAAAATTTGAATTCAACAAACTTTGTCAAATAAGCATATGAGAAAAATAAAAGTTGTGATCTTAAGTATTTAAACAACTTTGGTATTCTTCACATTTTCATTTGACATGATTTATGGATTCAAAATCTTTTTTTGATGTTGCCAATTTTTGAAATTCAAAATTTGAATTCAACAAACTTTGTCAAATGAGAATATGAAAAAATAAAAGTTATAGATCTTAAGTATTTAAACAACTTTGGTATTCTTCACCTTTTTCATTTGACATGATTTAAGCTTTGAAGATGGTTTTTTGAATTGGCTATTTCTTTAAATAAAAATATGAAAACTATTTGTAGGGGCGGTGAAAGGATCAAGATGCCCAAGAGGGGTGGTGAATTGGGCTTATTTCAATTTTCTAAAGCAAACATGAAATTCTTAAACAAATTCCAATTCACCCGTGCCTCTCGGAAGTGTGTCCTAGCTAGGAAAGTGGTAGCAAGTCATGGAAAGAAAGAACACCCTACTCAATTTTAGATCAAAAGTAAGAACAAGTGCGAAAAGTAATGCGGAATGTAAAGAGCTAAGGAGAGAAGCAAAATTGACACGGCGACGTTTTGCTGAGGTATCAAGGAGTCAACACTCCCCCTAGTCCTCGTTGGAGCACCTCGCAAGGTATTGCTCTGCCTCGATCTGTGCAAGGACCAAGTGATCTCTATGGACTGGTTCTTCACCACTCCGGCTCGGTGAACTGCCCACAACCAATCATAAGTCATTGGAGAAGGGCCGCCAACAATCTTCCGGCGATCACCTTCCTTCAATCACCACCAGACCGTCTAGGTGATGTCGATCACCAAGAGTAATAAGCTTTGAACTCTCACTTGACTCACTCAAGCCTCGTGAGATGGATGGATGCACACTTCAACTCTTGGATTCACTAGTGAGTGGATTCTATGGATTTATTCTCAAATCTCTCTCACTAGGGCTCTTGCTCTCTCTCCCAACCTCTCAAGGTGTTTCTCAGCACTTGGAATGAGCAAAGGCAGGTTTGGGAGGCAAGCCTTGGGGTATAAATACCCCCACTCAACTCTAGCTCGCGGGCAGGAAAAACTGGGCGTTTTAAGTTGGCATCAAACGCTCTGATGCCTAGGCAACGGATGCTCCGATGCCCTGCCCAATGGCTAGTTCAGTTCAAAACCCTGGGCATTGGACGCTCTGTTGCCTAAGCACTGGACGCGTCCGTTGCAAACTCGCTGCTCTCAGGTTTTTGAGAAATTCAACCAATTAAATCAACGGACGCACCCCAGCGTCCGTTGACTAGCCACCAAACGCGTCCGATGGCTTGAGAGCCTCTCTAGAACCTCTCTGCATTGCCAATGGATGCACTGTAGTTTTCAACTCAGTGTTTGTTGTCAACGTCCGTCGCCTAACCCTTGGCGACAGAGTGCACCGGACGCATCTGACGCCCACGTCTTGAGCGTCTAATGCCTAAATGAGGTCTCTCTCAACTTCAAACTTTGTCGCGATGAATATGGAAGATGTTCTAGGCTATCTTAGGGACAACTAGGGCTTTATACTTAGGGCTATGTTTGTCAAGTGTGCACCACACCTATACCATGAAGCTCTTCTAAGTCAAGCTACTCATTCTAAACCCTCTTGATGGTATGGTCAAAGGTAAAATAAAGCCCTATCTATACTAAGTGTCCTTCATCTCCTTTGTGGCACTAAGACCTATCCATTCTAGGGTCTTCATCATCTTCCTTTTAAATCCAAAATGATATCCATCTTGAGGGCATTAGATAACCATATGTTGCCCATTCATATTTGTCACTATGGCCTAACACTTTAATTGTCTCTGCAAAACACATGTTAGCCATAATAACATTGTATTTTTGTTAATCACCGAAACCATGGGGCCTAGATGCTTTTAGGCGGCTTACTCAAGAACTGCCCCTACAAATGTATTTGTAGGGGCGGTTTGTGTTTCCAGCCGCACCTAAAAATGGCCCTCAGTATATATATACATATATATATATATATATATATCAAAGCATGCCCAAGACTTACATTTGGCTAAGTCCTAGGCGCGACTCTCTTCTCCGACATTGGTAGGCTGCCCCTCTCTGCCGCTCTACCTCCCTACTAGCCTCTCCACCGCTGCCTCCCATCTCCGCTGAACCCTAAACCCTACTAGCCTCTCCGCCTCTTCCTCCCTATCTTCTCTCCGCAGCTTCCTCCCTAACCTCTCTGCCGCTTCCTCTCCCTATCCTCTCCACCGCGTGCCGTCGTCGTCTCTCTGTGAAGCTGCCGCCTCGGGCCTAACACTGGCGCTCGACCTCGTTACCCAAGGGCCAGAGCTCCCTAGGCTGCAAGAGCACTGACCCATCTCCATGGCGACTAGGGTTTGAGAGGCCATCTTTGACCTCGGCTGCTAGGGTTCGTCTCCATCCTTGGCGGCTCTGGTTCGAGGTTGCTCTCTGCCACCACATCTCTGACCTCGGCCTCATCTCCATCCACGGCGGCTGGCCCGGGGTTGAAAGGACCGTGATGCCTAAGAGGGGGGTGAATTAGGTCACTTAAAAACTACTCTCTAATTTATGGCCTCTTTTTCTAATCTTAGCAAAACCTATGCGAAAGATAAACTATCTAGAAGTGCAACTATGGTTTTGCTAAGTGTTGCTATCTCTACCGCAAAAGAGTTATGCAACCTAGTTTCCAAACCTACGACCTAGAAAGGTAAAGAACACAAGGTAAACAAAGTAAGTGCGGAAGGTAAAGAGCAAGGTAGAGATGCAAACTCCCGTCGACGACTCCGGTATTTTTACCGAGGTATCAAGAAGCACTCAAGCTTCCCCCTAGTCCTCATTGGAGCCCCTCACGAGGAATCCCGCGCAAGGGCCAAGCTCCCGATCGGGTAACTCCGTGGATAGCCTCGGGCTCTCCCCATGCTCAAGTGGGTCTCCGATGTGCCTTCTGGCAAGCCTCTCCCGGATGCTCCCCGCCGTCTTCACTATCAAGCTTCTGGCTGAATCGCCGTGGGCCTTGTTCCCTTCGGTACACAGAGGCGGCCACACCACAAACACGGTTGGTGTGATCTCGCAAGACTACAAGCCCCACCGAGTACAACCTTGGTGCGCGCAAGCACCTATGATCAAGAGGTATGCAAACCTCACTAAACACTAGGCCAACACCTAGAGCAAGTGCAATGAGCAATGGTCTAACTAACCTAAGCACTTCGCAAAGCACCTATGCTAATCACCAAGTGTATCACTAAGATCTATGCAAGTGGAGAGCACTAGAATGGTGTACCAACACCCTTGTATGTTTCCACAGGTCTCTCACACCCCCAAATTGCTGGTGTGGGGTCTATTTATAAGCCCCATGATGAAACTAGCCGTTGGAACCAAAAGGAGCAACTCTGCGTAGCATAGGACCAGATTCTGGGAGGAGCTCCGGACCATTCTCCAATGGTCCGACGCATATTTTTTTCTCTGAATTGATTTCCATCAGTTCAAGGTTGTAGATAATTTCATAAGCTTTCCAAAAAGTCCAAATTCATCCAAAACGGAGTTCTGAGCTAGGAGTTATGCCCAAAATACGAGCACAGGACCAGTCACTATTCATCTGGTCCGGAGCTCCCTTTTTGGTCCGGAGCTTCCTGTTGTCTTCACTCTGAAGAGCACAGGACCACTTGCAATGGTCCGGCGCTCACCTTTGAAACTGGCCAGGAGGTCCAAACCTTACTGGAACCTCTCTTGTTTAGCACAGGACCAATGTGATATGGTCCGGAGCTCACCTCCAAAACTGGTCCGGAGCTTCCAGAGCACACTGAAACCTCTCCTTATAGCACAGGACCATTGGCATATGATCCGGAGCTTCTTTGCAACTGGTCCGGAGGTCCTCTGAAGCTCTTTTGACTTTGTTTCTTCACGGGTTTTGCTTCCGGCTTGGTTCCATCCTTCATGCTTGGACTTTGCTTGATCTTGTAGGTCATGTTTCATGCTTCAAATGTCTTGCTTGATGTGTTGATCACTTGGATCACCATGTAGCCTTTGTCCAAATCATGTTTGCACCCTATTGGACTACAAACAAACATTTGCAAACACGTTAGTCCAATTCGGTCATGTTGATCATCAAACACCAAAATCTAAACTACATGGGCCATGGGTCCATGTTCCTTACAGGGGTTGCACCGCGTCCTCATCTCCAACCTCGACCTCGATCGTCTCCCTTCCACAGCAGCTAAGGGTATGCCAATCCCTTCCTCCATCCCTCATTGAGGCCTTGGTATGCCAATCCCTTTCTCTATGCAATTTGTTCGCTTCCTCGGTATGCCTCACTGAGGCCCTTGAACTACAATGTGTTCACTTCCTCGATATCCCTTTATCAGTGGTTAACTACAATGTGCTATGCCAATACTGCTATTGTGGTTAACTGAAATGCTATTGATGTTCAAATGCTTACTGATGGATATGACAGTAATGTGTTAAGGGTACAGTTAGGGGTAAGTAAACATCTTTGTCTGTTCAAAATGTGTTCCCTATCTTCCAAATGTAGTATTGATGTGTTCCCTGTCATTTCGAACTTAGCAGTAGTATTGCTTGGATGTGCTATGTAGTACAAGTATGCTTAGTAGAAGAGAGTAGTAGAAGAGAGGACTTAGATATACTTGGATGGTTAGTTCAAAATGTGTTAAGGGTACAGTTAGGGGTAAGTAACTTTATTTGCTACACATCCGTGCACAAGCATTATATTTTGGAATAATGGTTAACTGCAATGTGCTATGCCAATACTTTGTTAGTGGTTAACTGCAATCCTAGTGTTCAATAAGTATTAGTTTGGACAATAAAGCTTATCATGTGTTATACTTTGGTCAGTGTTATGCTTTGGATAGTAATCCTAGTTATACTTTAATCCTAGTAGTAAAGCTTATCATGTGTTAGATTCCAAGTATTGATATATGTATCTCATGTACTACATTTGTTGTCCTACCATAACTACTTCTACTTACTACTCCCCTCCTTTCCTCTACTCTATGTTTGGCAGCAGTTGCTCTATAACTGACAAATAATATGGCTCCAAAACTGAGGCAAAAGGCCACTATATATATTTTTTATCCTACTATAACTGAGCACAAGGCCTTTGCTAGTGATGTGGTTTCAAAACTAAGGCAAAGGGTTTCATGCAATGATGATATGCTCCTACTACTACCTACTTCTACTACTCCTCTCCTCCCTTCTACTACTACTCCTACTGCTACTACTGCTATGGTGTGGTCATGGGGTTACTACTCCTCCACTCCTCTCCTCCCTTCTACTACTGCCATGTTGGTGTTGTTCCTCTCCTCTCTTCTACTACTACTCTTCTCCTCCCTTCTACCACTCCTATTGCTCCTACTACTACTACTGATATGTTGGTGTTGTTCCTACTACTACTACTATGGTGTTGTCCTACCAATATATTGTTGTTGCTATGTTGGTGTTGTTCCTCTCCTCTACTTCTACTATTACTACTTGTCTCTTATTTATTTTGGAAAGAAGCAACTCCTATGTTGGTGCAATATGGGCCTCTATGCAATATGTTGGTGTTGTTCCTCTCCTCTACTTGTACTCCTCCTACTTATACTACTCCTCCTTATACTACTTCTACTGCTACTACCACTACTACTATGTCTACTATGGTGTTGTCCTACCAATATATTGTTGTTGCTATGTTGGTGTTGTTCCTCTCCTCTACTTCTACTATTACCACTTGTCTCTTACTTATTTTGGAAAGAAGCAACTCCTATGTTGGTGCAATATGTGCCTCTATGCAATATGTTGGTGTTGTTCCTCTCCTCTACTTGTACTACTACTACTTATACTACTCCTCCTCCTTATACTACTCCTACTGCTACTACCACTACTGCTATGTCTACTATGGTGTTGTCCTACCAATATATTGTTGTTGCTATGTTGGTGTTGTTCCTCTCCTCTACTTCTACTATTACTACTTGTCTCTTATTTATTTTGGAAAGAAGCAACTCCTATGTTGGTGCAATATGTGCCTCTATGCAATATGTTGGTGTTGTTCCTCTCCTCTACTTGTACTACTACTACTCCTCCTTATACTACTCCTACTGCTACTACCATTACTGCTATGTCTACTATGGTGTTGTCCTACCAATATATTGTTGTTGCTATGTTGGTGTTGTTCCTCTCCTCTACTTCTACTATTACTACTTGTCTCTTATTTATTTTGGAAAGAAGCAACTCCTATGTTGGTGCAATATGTGCCTCTATGCAATATGTTGGTGTTGTTCCTCTCCTCTACTTGTACTACTACTACTTATACTACTCCTCCTCCTCATACTACTCCTACTGCTACTACCACTACTGCTATGTTGGTGTTGCTCCTACTACTAGTACTATTTGAGAGCACCTTCTACTACTTCTACTACTAATCCTACTGCTATTGTGCTACCTATTTTATTGCCTATTTTGCCTGTCCTCTCCTCTCTTTTGCCTATGATAAAATTGTCCAACTCATATATTATCTAGAATATGATGGTCTGATGATTAAGAACTTGTGAGGAACTTGGCATAATTACTAGCTGCCCCTACACCACCTTCTCTGTTATGATGCCTTGATGCTCCAAGTTCATGATTAACTTGTTTCTGAGGCCTGTACTTCTGCCCTTCTTTATTCTTCCCTTTGTTAGTGATGTTGGATAATTAATTGAGAGCACCTACTAAACCTGGGCTCATCAAATGTATTGTGGTTTCAAAAACTAAGGCAAAGGGTTGACTACTACTACTCCTACTACTACATCTGCTACTGCTCCTACTTCTACTACTACTACTACTTGTCTTCTCTGCTCTCCTCTCTTCTACTACTTGTACTACTACTTCTCTCCTCTCTTCTACTACTTCTACTACTACTCCTACTGCTACTATTGTTATGCTGATGTGATGCTCCTCTCCTCTCTTCTACTACTTGCACTACCACTCCTTCCTCCCTTCTACTACTTCTACTACTACTCCTACTACTCTTGCTGCTATGTTGCCTATTTTATTGCCTATTTTGCATGTCCTCCCTTCTACTACTTATACTACTACTCCTACTGCTATGTTGCTGCTGCTGCCACTCCTCTCCTCCCTTCTACTGCTGCTATGTTGGTGTTGCTTGTACTACTAGTACTATTTGAGAGCATCTTCTACTACTTCTACTACTACTCCTACTGCTACTACTGCTATGTTGCTGTTGTTGCCACTCTTCTACTCTCTTTTGCCTATTTTATTGCTTATTTTGCCTCTCCTCTACTCTCTTTTGCCTATGACAAAATTGTCCAACATCATATATTATCTGGAATATGATGGTCTGATGATCAAGAACTTGTGAGAAACTTGGCATAATTAGTAGCCACCCCTACACCACCTTCTCTTTTATGATGTCTTGATGCTCCAAGTTCATGATCAAATGATGATTGACATGTTTTCTGAGGCCTGTAGTTCTGCCCTTCTTTACTTTGATGGTGTTATTTTGCTCAATGATACAAAAACAGTGTAGTATGCCAACATGACAGCAACCCGCTAAATTGAGAGCACACTTTTTCCACTCTTTATTGATGGTCACCTTATCCGCTCTTTCATTTGGTAAACCTTCTCGTATATCTAAAGCACACTTTATTTTTGCATGTAGTATAACAAAACACAAAATGTCACTAACAAGAGATAGTGAAACCCGAAGCCCTAAGCACGAGCCAACCCTTGAAGAGGAAGAACTAGAGGACCTTACCAAGGATCAGTTCAATGAGAAGATACACAAGGGTGTATCAAAGATTCTTACTCAGGAGCAGTCTAACAAAGAAGGCGAGGGAGGCGACAAAGAAGATGACAAAGACGACGAGGATGAAGAAGAGGATGAAGAAGAGGGATATGTAAGTCCGAAGGATCCTTTCCCGCAAGAAACCAAACATAGGCCAACCATGGACGAGTTGGATATGGATTATAACCTGAATGAGGTAGGGATAAAGCCTTAGCTTATACATTTTGCTAAAGCTTTGATGGTGTTATAATTACTTACACTCTGCCCTGTCATATAGGATCGTTCTGAAACTCCTAAAAGACGACATCGACGTCCGCGTCATCTTGTCGAATAAGACATAATAGAAGAAGGGAGAGTAGAGGGAATACAAACAGAGGTGGACTTTGACGCCTCTGCTCCACAACCCCAAACGACGACCATGGATTTGGTTACCAATCCAAAGAGGAAACGAGGCGAAAGAAAAGCAAACCAATATCCAAAGCATGCAACATATGTAATAATAAATGTGGGGCCTTTAGGGGATATCATTGCACCAAAGCATCTTAGAGGATGATTCCGTAATGCAATCGGGCCCTAGTAAGAGATGAGTTGAACCCTGCAATCCCTAATTGGAAAACAGTTCCAGAGGCAAAAAAGACAGAGCTATGGGAGAAGAAGTTAATGGTCAATTTCAGATTTCCTGTAGGAACCCATGATGCTGTAAAATGTCAAGCTCTTAAGATAATGGGAGAGTCATTCCGATGTTGGAGGTCTGAGCTCAACAAGAAATGTATACAAAAGGGATTAACCCCCTTCAACGAGTACGACAACATAAATCGTACTCAATGGGAGGAACTTGTGGCTCAGAAGACTTCACTAGAAGCATTGGTTCTCAGCACCCGTAACACCGAGCTAGCAAAGAAGAACCATCACCACCATCATCTAGGTCCCGGTGGCTACTATGGCAAGGAAGAGTAGTTTAGAAAGATAGAGGAAGCAGCTATCGCATGCGGGGATCACAGCTTGATGCCACTCTCCAAACGATCAAGGACCTGGATCCTTGGGAGGATGAAGAATCATTGCCCTAGTTGGTTTCGGTGATTAACAACAATTAGAGATTATTATGGCTAACGTGTGTTTTGAAGAGGCTATGCATAGCTTAGCCATAGTGATCAACAAGAATGGGCATTTATGGTCATCACTTAGCCCCTAAGATGGATATCATTTCGGATTTCAAGGAGACATGATGAAGACCCTAGAATGATAGGCTAAGTGCCATAAGGTGATGAAGGGGAATTAGAAATAGATAGGGCTTCTCTTTTTATCTTTGACCGTACTATTAAGAGGGGTTGAGACTAGTAGCTTTACTTAGGAAAGCTTCATGACTTAGGTGTGGTGCACACTTGACTTCCTTAGCTCTAAGCAAGCCTACGTTGACCGTAAGATAGCCTAGAACAACTTCCATATTCATCGCGACGAAAAACGAAGTTGATAGAACTGTTTTCTAGGCGTTGGACGCTCCTCACAGAGGCGTCGGACGCTGTCCGTCGCGTCGGACAAAGGCGTCGGACGCTGGGTGGTTGAGTCCACAGCGTCCGTCGACCTTCCAGTGGAGATGTTTTCTGGCTAAGTTTTTCAGGGTCCGTCGGACGCTGTCCGTCGGCTAGGCGTCGAACGCTGGGAAGAGCGTCCGTCGACCTTCCAGAGAGGGTGTTTTTTCAGCCCGAGCCAGAGTGTAGCGTCGGACGCTGGGATGAGCGTCCGTCGCCCCAGTGACGTAGCGTCCGTCGCTGGGAACAGTGTGTCAGAACTAGCCGTTGGGCAGGGCGTCGGAGCGTCCGTCGCCCAAACTATGAACAGAACTAGCCGTTGGGGCATGCGACGGACCGTCCGTCACCTAGTCGACAGAGCGTCCGTCGCCAACTTAAGTTGCCAGCCCGAGGCAGTTTTCAGAGGGTCTATTTATAGCCCCTCCCACTTCTCTCCCACCTGGCCTTTGCTCATTTGAGTTGCTGAGTTTGTTGAGAAGGTTGGGAAGAGAGCAAGAGCCCTAGAGAGAGAGAGTGATTCGCGAATCCATCCATCCTCTCTCTAGTTCATCCAAGAGTTCAAGTGTGTATCCTCTAGTTGTGAAGCTTGAGTGAGTCAAGCGAAGATTGAGGCTTGTTACTCTTGGTGATCGACATCACCTAGACGGTCCGGTGGTGCTCGGAGGAAGGTGATCGCCGGAGGATTGTCGGCGGCCCTTCTCCATCGACGTTGTGATCGGTTGTGGACGATTCACCGAGCCGGAGTGGCGAAGAATCAGCCCGTAGAGAGCACTCATCCCTTCCGCGGGATTGAGGGGGAGCTATACCTTGCGAGGTGCTCCAACGAGGACTAGGGGGGAGTGTCGACTCCTCGATACCTCGGCAAAACATCGCCGTGTCAAGCATCTCTTTCCCTAGCTCTTTTTTACCGCATTACTTTCCGCACTTGTTCTTCAATTCATACTATAATTGTGTAGGAAGTTTTCGCTCTCTATTGACTTGCTACTGCTTTCTAGCTAGGACACACAAGCGGTAGGCACTAGGGGGTTAATTGGCTCTTTATAGGTTTAATTCTTGTTTAGAAATTAAAAAGAGCCCAATTCACCCCCCCCTCTTGGGCATCTTGATCCTTTCAATTGGTATCAGAGCAAGGTTTGCTCTAAATAAGGCTTCACCGCCTAGAGCAAGATGTCCCATGGGGATGGACCACCTCCCATGTTCGATGGAGATGACTTTCCTTATTGGAAAGTTCGTATGGAGGCCTATCTAGAGGCCGTTGACGTGGGCGTGCTCAAAGCCGCCACAAAGGGAGGCACTCTCTTCGCGGAGGACCTCAACTTTGATAAACACAATGCCAAGGCGAAGAACATTCTCTTTCGTGGAATTAGCAAGGATGTCTTCAACCGAGTGCGTAATGCGAAAGATGCGTTTGAGTTGTGGACCACTATTTGTGCTCTTCACGAAGGCACAAAAAGTGAGCGTGAAGAACGCTATCACTTGGTCATGGCTAAGCTCAATTCTTTTTCCATGCATGCAAATGAAAATGCAAATGAAATGTACTCACGACTTAACATTATTGTAGAGGAATTGAATGGGCTCGGTCTCAACCAAATGGCACCGGTCGATGTGGTACACAAATCCTTTGTGTATTGCCCATTGAGAAGTATGGCCACATCGTCATGGTTCTTCACCAAGGAGATCTCTCCGCCGCTACACCGACACAAGTCTTGGGCAAGATCAATGCCCATGAGATGTACATGAAGATTGGTGACAGTGGCTCTTCTTCCTCCTCCAAGAAGAAAGAAAAAGAGAAGGAGGAGAAGAAGGACTTGGCACTCAAGGCATCCTCCTCGGAGAAGTACAAGATGCAACTTGTTTATGAGAGTGCAAGTGATGAAGAAGATGATGATGATCTCGCTCTCATGGTGAAGAAAACAACCAAGATGTTGAAGAAGCTAAGCAAGAATGGAGTCAAGTTTGACTCAAATAAGAAGAAATTCTTCACAAGCTCTTCAAGAAAGCCTCTCTCCAAGATGGATTGCTACAATTGTGGCAAACTTGGACACTTGGCTCATGCTTGCCCCGAAGAGAAGAAAGACAAGTACAAGAACAAGAAAGCAAACAACAAGTTCAAGTACAACAAGGGCAACAAAAATGAGTCAAGTGATGAGGAGAAGAAGGATGACAAGTCATTCAAGAAGAAGAAGAACTTCAACTTCCACAAGAAGAAGAAGAAGAATGGCAAGGCCTACATTGTTGGTGATTGGCTCACCGACATTGAAGACACAAGTGACTCATCCGAAGATGAAAGTGAAGAAGAGAAGCTGGCCGCCTTGGTGATTGGTTCATCTACTCCACCGCCACCCCCTCCATCATCTCCAGGCTCGTCCTCTACACATCTATGCCTCATGGCTAAAGGTAACAAAAAGGTACAAAAAGAGGATAGTGATGATGAGGCTAGCTCTAGTGATGATAGTGATGATGAGTTTGAGGCACCTTCCTATGATGAGCTAATTGTAATTTGCAACACATATACTAAGCTCATTAGGAAGTATAAAGCTAAAAGTGAATCACTAGAGAAAGCCAACGATAACTTGCATGCTAAACTTGATGACTTGTCTAGTGCTAATGATGAATTGAAGCTTGAGAACAAATCTATCTCATCTAGCACTAGGGAGCTCAAAGCCTCACTCAAGCAAGCTAATGAGAAACATGATAAGCTTGAGAGGTCAACACAAGAGCTCCATACAACATACAACTTGCTAAAAGATGACTACAACCAAGTTAAGAATGAACATGGTACACTTGTGATAGCTAATGAATTGCTTTCAAATGATCTTGCTACACATGTTGCTATTAACCCGATTGTTAAGTGTCATATAGCTACTTCTTGTGAGGACTTGCTTGATGAAGTTGCTAGTGAGCAAAATGCTAAGTGCAAGGGCAAGAAGGTAGTTGAGGCCGAAAAGCATGATGACTATGTGAAGATGAGGAAAGAAAATTCCAAGCTCAAGCAAGAGCTAATCAACCTCAAGGAAAGCAAGCCATTCACTATCAAGTCGGTCAAGCAAGATGACAAAGATGCAATGACCTTGATTAACTCTCTCAAAGAGGAAAATGCAAAGCTCAAGGTTGAGAAGATCAAGCTTGCAAGTGGATTGGAGAAGTTCACCAAGGGCCACAACCTCCAAAGTGAGCTCTTGATGAACACTATCATGAAGACCGACAAGACCGACATTGGGTTCAAGGAGAACCAAATCATGAAGGCCAAAGTCAAGATAGAAGCCAAGAACTAATACAAGAACAAGGCCATGAGAAACAACTATGACACACCAAAGCCCAAGCCCAAGAAGTGCTATGGATGTGGTCAAGAGGGTCACTTTGAATCCCAATGCAAGACTCCACCTCCCAAGACCTTGCCCAAGCACATAAGGCCTTTCACTCATGATGCACACTTCATCATCAACAAGGGCTCCAAGGGTAGACCCCAAGTTGTGTTTCTCGGTCCTAAGATGAAGAACAAGCCCAAAGTGCTATGGGTTGCTAAGGAGTTGGTGGACAAGGCTATGGGACCTCGCCAAGTGTGGGTTCCCAAACAACAAGCTTAACTTCAAGTTGCTTGTGTGTAGGTAAACTACAAGACCGGTGGAAGTCATTGGGTGATTGATAGTGGATGCACTCAACATATGACCGGTGACTCCCGGATGTTCACCACGCTTGAGGAAGATTGTGAAGGGCAAGACAAGATTACCTTTGGGGACAATTCAAAAGGCAAAGTGCAAGGCCTAGGCAAAGTGGCAATCTCAAATGATCAATCAATATCAAATGTCTTGCTAGTCCAATCTTTGAGTTTCAACTTGCTATCGGTGGGACAACCATGTGATATTGGTTTCCAATGTCTCTTCACTCCAAATGAGGTACTTGTGTCCAAGATTGAAGATTCATCATTGATATTCAGAGGGTTTCGACACAACAATCTCTACCTAGTGGACTTCACCTCAAATGAAGCTAGTTTGCAAACATGTCTATTCTCCAAGAGTTCTTTGGGTTGGCTATGGCATAGAAGATTAGCACATGTGGGAATGTCAACTTTGAAGAAGCTTGTCAAGAAGGAGTTGGTTAGAGGTGTGAAGGATGTTGTGTTTGAGAAGGACAAACTTTGTAGTGAATTTCAAGCCGGCAAGCAAGTGCCAAACACTCATCCAACAAAAGCCTTCATGTCAACCTCAAGAGTCCTAGAGCTACTTCACATGGATCTATTTGGACCTACCACCTATGCTAGCCTTGGTGGCAATCTCTTTTGCTTGGTGGTAGTTGATGACTACTCTAGGTACACTTGGGTGTTCTTTCTTCAAGACAAGGGAGAGACTCAATCAATATTCAAGAAGTTTGCAACTAGAGCCCAAAATGAGTTTGATGTGAAGATCAAGAAGATAAGAAGTGATAATGGGACCGAGTTTGTAAACACCAAGATTGAAGATTATTGTGATGAAGTTGGGATCAAGCATGAAGTGTCCGCCACCTATACCCCTCAACAAAATGGTGTGGTAGAGAGGAAGAACCGGAAACTCATTACACTTGCAAGATCAATGCTTGATGAATACAACACCCCCGAGAAGTTTTGGGCCGAAGCAATCAACACCGCATGCTATGCGGCCAACCGGCTATTTGTCCAAAGGCTTCTCAAGAAGACCCCCTATGAGCTTGTGAATGGGAAGAAACCGGATATATCCTTTTTCCGAGTGTTTGGATGCAAAGTGTACATCTACAAGAAGCGCCAACATTTGGGCAAGTTCCAAAGGAGATGTGACATTGGTTTCTTACTTGGTTATTCTCTTAAATCCAAGGCATATCGAGTATTTAACAAAGCCTCCGGCCTAGTTGAAGAAACATATGACTTGGAGTTTGATGAAACTAATGGCTCTCAAGAAGAGCATGAAAATCTTGATGATGTAGGTGATGAACCCTTGAGGGAGGCTATGAAGAATATGCTCATTGGTGCAATCAACCCACAAGAGGTGGAAGAAGTTGAAGATGATGCAAATCAAGTACCCTCTCCACCTCACACGCCTCAAGTTGATGAAGAACAAGTGAGGGAAGCACAAGAAGATACCTTCATCCCTCAAGATCAAGCCGAGGCTCAAGCTAGTGATGTTGATGCACCACAACCTCCTCCCCAAGTGATTAATAGAAGATCTACACCTATGCTTCAAGCTCATCCACAAGACCTCATCATAGGGAGTCCATCAAGGGGGGTAACAACTCGATCTAAACTTGCTTCTTATGTTGAACATCACTCCTTTGTTTCCTTTGTTGAGCCTTCTAGTGTGGAGGATGCACTTGTGGATCTGGATTGGGTGAATGCCATGCACGAAGAGTTGAACAACTTCACCCGGAATGAAGTGTGGACACTAGTAGAAAAGCCCAAAGGAGCAAGAATCATTGGCACCAAGTGGGTGTTTAGGAACAAGCAAGATGATCAAGGTGTGGTTGTGAGAAACAAGGCAAGATTGGTGGCAAAGGGGTTCTCCCAAGTTGAATGCTTGGACTTTGGGGAGACCTTTGCACCGGTTGCAAGACTAGAAGCCATTCGTATCCTTTTGGCATATGCTTCACATCATAAAATGAAACTTTTTCAAATGGATGTGAAGAGTGCCTTTCTAAATGGTTTCATTAATGAACTTATTTTTGTCTCACAACCTCTCGGGTTTGAAGACCCAAATTGTCCTAATCACGTGTATAGGTTGTCCAAGGCACTCTATGGATTGAAGCAAGCTCCAAGAGCTTGGTATGAGAGGCTAAGGGACTTCCTACTCAAGAAGGGCTTCAAGATCGGGAAAGTGGATACCACACTCTTCACCAAGGTGCTAGATGGAGAGATCTTTGTTTGCCAAGTATATGTCAATGACATTATATTTGGGTCAACAAACCAAGATCATAGCAAGGAATTTGGTGCATTGATGTCCAAGGAGTTCGAGATGTCGATGATTGGCGAGCTAACCTTCTTCATTTGCTTCCAAGTGAAGCAATTGAGGGAGGGTACCTTCATATCTCAAGAGAAGTATACTTATGATGTGCTCAAGAAATTCAAGATGGAGGATTGCAAGCCAATCAAGACCCCAATGCCTACTAATGGGCATCTCGATCTCGATGAGGGAGGTAAACCGATTGACCAAACTCTCTATCGTTCTATGATCGGTAGTTTACTTTACCTCACTGCATCTAGGACGGATATCATGTTTAGTGTGTGTATGTGTGCTAGGTTTCAAGAAAACCCTAAGGAGTCGCATCTTTGTGCAGTTAAAAGAATCCTTAGGTACTTAAGGCACACCCCTAGCATGGGCCTTTGGTATCCCAAAGGAGCTCCCTTCCAACTAGTTGGCTATTCTGATTCGGATTACGCCGGGTGTAAGGTTGATAGGAAGAGTACCTCCGGCGGGTGCCACTTGCTAGGAAGATCACTTGTTTCTTGGTCCTCAAAGAAGCAAAATAGTGTGGCATTGTCAACCGCCGAAGTGGAATACATTGCCATGGGAGCAAGTTGTGCACAAATCTTATACATGACCCAAACACTCTTTGATTACGGCGTGTTTTTAAAAGAAGTTCCACTTTTGTGTGATAATGAAAGCGCCGTAAAGCTTGCAAACAACCCGGTTCAACACTCTCGCACCAAGCATATAGATATTCACCATCACTTTCTTAGAGATCATGTGGCTAGGAAAGACATAACACTAGTTGGAGTTAAGAGTGAAGATCAATTGGCGGATATCTTCACTAAACCACTCGATGAAACAACCTTTTGTAGGTTGAGAAGCGAGTTAAATGTGCTTGATCACTCTAACTTCACTAAAAGATGAGTTTGTGTGAACCATGCATTCATATGTAATATAACATGTTTAATTTGGTAATGCACATAGGCTTGGCTAACGCGGTTAAGATAACCGCCCTCAAAGCGTGTGACAAAGCTTAACCGTGGTTTAAACTTGCAAGCAACCTAGATTCAAATTTCGTATTGCATAGCATATGCATGTGTGTTGTTTGTCGTTCCTTTTCGGTTAAGTTTGAGCATCCTCTGTGTTCGTCCACTTAGGGGGAGCATTCCAAGCTCAAGACACTTCTATACCCCTCTTGTGGCCATATGATGACTCTTTGGTGCTTCCATTCGAATATTTTGAGCTAAAACTAAAATTAAGCCTATGGCAAACTATTTGAAAATGAGTGTTTGAGAGATGGTTCTCATATCAAGTCCAATCAGGTGTTATTTGGATCTTATTGGGATTGGAACTTGGTTGGGAGAAAGACGCAAAAACAAAATTTGAAAAATTCCATTTAAAAGGCGTCGGACACTGCCGACGGACGCTCGGTGTCAATTGCCTCAGCGTCCGTCGCGATCATCCGGAGATTAAAATTGCCCGCTTACAGGGCGATGGACGCTCCCCCCAGCGTCCGTCGCGGTCAATGCGATCGGGCGTTTCAAATCTATTCTGGAAGCTCGATGGACGATGCCGTCGGACGCTCTCCGAGCGTCCGTCGCAGTCCGACGGAGCGTCCGTCGCTCCGCGTCGGAGCGTCCGTCGCGAACTTACAACGAATGTTTTTTTTTAAAAAAAGTCTCGTCTCCTTCTCTGTTTCTCCCGATCCATTTCGTCCACCACCGCGCCGTTCTCCAAACCCTAGCCGCCGCCATTTCGCCGCCGCGGGACTCTGCCTGCACCGCCGCCTCTCCCTGCGCCGCAGCTCCCCCGGTGCCGCCGCTCCTCCCTGCGCCGCCGTGCCAACACTCACCCTGCAACACCGCCACCAAAGAGCCAAAGCAGCGCCCCTCTCTGCCTCCCTAGGATTCCCCTCTGTCCTAGACTTTTTGGCCTTGCAAAAGAAGTTATTTGGTTTGCGGATTGCGGATTGTGGATAATCGATCGAGAGATCTTTCCCCTTCTCTCGTTTTGTTCAGGGTTCCAAGTATGGCAGTTGAAGCTTCGATCTATCCTTACCCGATTTCATGCTTCTATAGACCCTCTCCTCTATAGCTATGTGCTTATGGTTATACCTCTATCTATCTAACGAGCAGGCTCAATGTCTGAGGGGTTTGCTTGGTCAGTTGAGCAGTGACAGTGAACTCGGGGCAAAGCCCGCGAGTACGGATCGAGGCAAAGCCTCGCAAGGATAGTCCAGGGCCGGCGTGCCACTCTTGTAGTGTGTTTGTTCTGAGGATTGTCAGTGGTTGTTTTTCAGTGGTGACAGGATTCTGAGGGTGTGACCTTTGAGATTCAGCTTGTCAGAGACTGGTCGGCAAAGCTCGATACAATGGCGAGAACGAAGAATGCCGGTCCTATTCCTGGTAGTGGTGGTGATCCTCCACCTCCACCGCGTCCACCCACTGACCGGGGAAAGGGAAAGCAAAAAGTCATATCACGGAAGCGCAAGAGGTCCTTGATGGATCCAGATTCGGCAGCAGCGCTAGCAGTCGCAGAGGCCGCTGAGATAGCAGAGCGAGGGGGATGTCGCGCCGGTTTGAGGCTCTCGCCTTGCCGTGGAGCGCGTCGTAAGTTCCCTCCGCGTCCAGAGACAGAGCCCGTCGAGGACACTGAGGCAGAGGAGACAGAGCCAGTCCCAGAGACTGAGCAGACAGAGGCCGCGGGCCACTCTTCCATTGGTGAGTTGATGAGCCGCCGAGTTACCCGATCCAGAGGCTCTGGTGCACCACCTAGTCCTCCAGGACCTCAGCTCCCAGACCCAGTGAGGCACCAGGTTCGAGCGCTTACAGCGAAGCAATTCCAGTTACTCCGCTTCGTGGACTTTCAGTCCTGGTTCCCACCTCAGAGGGACCCTTGTGCTGGACGAGACTTCTACACCACGATACACGAGGATTTCTACAGAGGTTACGTCGACACTGACGCTCATCTGCCCATATAGAGGGGATCGGTGGTCCAGAGATCCTACAGCACCTTCAGTACATTCAGGGTCTGACAGATCTGATGGGACGATCATGAGCATATCAGAAGGATTGGGTGTATCAGTTCTATGCTTCTCTATGGATCTCCCCTGATCACGAGTTCATACATTTTGGATTCCAGGGACGTGACTTCAGGGTTACAGCTGCTAGGTTCAGAGAGCTTTTCCACCTAGAGTCCTCTCCTACGAGGATTCACAGTCTTTGCTATGGGGATCAGGAGGCCCCTCGCCGACCTCACGATGGTATAGTGCCATCTACGGATTTTGTGAGGCCGTGCTTTCAGCAGTCGTTCACTGAGGGTTCGAGCCGTACACCACGTGACCTCACTCCACTTGCTCGGATCCTCCACGAGGTACTCAGGCGTACCATTCTCCCTTGGATTGGAGCTCGGGACACTATTACACGTCTACAGCTTTGGCTACTTGCTCACATTGTCCGGAAAGAGAAGTTCAACCTCTGGGATTTGATTGTGAGCGAGCTTGAGGATATCATAGCCGCTGGGTTCAGGGGTCACTAGCAGCTGCAGTTTGCTCATTGGATCTCCTATTTGATAGTTTCCAAGACCAGGTCAGGTGCTATGAGAGTCACTCTTACGAGGTCAGCTACAGAGTTTCCCGTATATTCGATGAGTCAGCTCGTGATGCATGGAAACTTGCCTCGCCCTAGCAGAGCTTACAGACCAGGCACTAGGCAGGCCGGTGTGCCACCACAGTCGGCAGAGGTCACGGATGCTACAGTTGAGCAGATTGCTCAGGAAGAGCTTGCTGATCTAGATGCTGAGATAGATACAGCTGCCGAGACAATCTATCGAGAGGACCTCGACTCTGACAGTTCCGACGAGGACTACCAGCCGGTGCGTGAGTATACACCGATGCCTCATGACCACGAGGCAGGAGGGTCAGGCACAGCCGCAGCAGCTCCAGCTCCAGGTTCCAGCACCTCAGAGGCCACACTGCTTACCATTCTCTCAAGGATGCAGGAGCAGCAGTCACGTCAGGCTGAGGAGCAGAGGCGACAGGCTGCCGATCTACGGAGGCTTACAGAGCAGCAGCTGGTAGCTCAGGCTCAGACACAGGTTAGGCAGGATGAGTTCCAGCACTAGTTCCTAGCCTATTAGCTGCAGCAGGCAGAGATTCAGAAGACCCAGACATTGCTACTTGAGCGTCTTCTAGCCTCTAGCTCCGGGCAGACTTCCACTCCTCAGTTTCAGTTGCCCGGAGTCTCACAGCAGCAGCAGTTCACCTCACCTCCACAACAGCCTCCAGTAGTTGTGGTTCCGACTCCAGAGTTACCGTCCAGAGGACAGCAGAGTCAGGCACCAGCTACTCCTCCGTTCCAGGCACCAGCTTCTCCCGCGTATTAGTCTCCGAGGACCCAGGTGTCGTCTTGGTTAGCTTCGCCCGGAGAGTTTCAGACAGGATTCACTCATATCCGGGGAACTACCATAGTAGAGGCCTCGCGAGACCTCTCAGCCTCTTACCTAGAGATCACGGGAGAAGATTCACCAGGAGCAGCTTAGCTAGTCTCACCAGCTCCAGAGGTTGCAGTCGATCCTCTGGCGACGGGCACCCACATGTCTTCAGTTGCCTCATCGGAGATCGCACCTGAGCAGTCGATGCAGATAGTCACCACTCCTCTAGCCGCAGTTCAGACTGATGCTCTTTCACTAGCAGTTCAGATGGCAGTCACAGAGGCTCAGGATGAGGCAGTTATAGTGGCAGTCTCCTCTCCAGCTCAGACTCAGCCCGCAGAGGTTGCAGCAGCAGTGTCACTTGTTGCACTAGCAGTGACACCGTCCCCTTCGCCTCGAGTCTTCACTCGTCGGGTTCCCAGGCCAACCACTACAGAGGCAGGACCGTCAGAGGCACCAGCTGAGCCTCAGGGGGAGTTAGTTGAGACAGCAGCTCCTGAGGTTACTCCAGCTGCACCTACACCTGCAGAGGCCGAGGCAGACAATGAGTCAGACGAGTCGGATCTTCAATACTTCATCATGCTCGATCGCAAGGCTGCAACTCCTCCACCTTCTTCTCCGGCCCCAGACGCTTAGTTTTTTGTGCTCGACGCCAAAGGGGGAGAGAGGGTCGAGTATAGAGATAGGGGGAGGGATTTGGATCTTTGTATGCTAAATTTCCCCGTACTCTTTCATCATGTCTACTTCTATGCATTTGTTTATATGTGTGATGTGATGAATACTTTGGTTGATGTTTATATGGTTGGTTGTGACAAACTCTTGATTATCACTAATATACCTTGTGAGTTGTCTCATGTTTCATGATATATCTCTATGCTTAAACGTTAATTGAGCTTCCGCGCTATACTCCGATACATCTTTTGAGAATATCATGAGGTACTTCCTTTTTATTCATATCTATAAGTACCATGATTTGTGATTTGGCTTGGGTGAGCAAGTATGCTTCACTTCAAATTCACTAACCCTTGCTCAACCATTCCAAGTCACCATAATGTCTTAACCATAACTCTTATCCATACTCGAGGTTTTATTGTCGTCAATCACCAAAAAGGGGGAGATTGAAGAATCATTGCCCTAGTTGGTTTTGGTGATTAACGACAATTAGAGATTATTATGGCTAACATGTGTTTTGCAGAGGCTATGCGTAGCTTAGCCATAGTGGTCAACAAGAATGGGCATTTATGGTCATCACTTAGCCCCAAGATGGATATCGTTTCGGATTTCAAGGAGACATAATGAAGACCCTAGAATGATAGGCTAAGTGCCATAAGGTGATGAAGGGGAATTAGAAATAGATAGGGCTTCTCTTTTTATCTTTGACCGTACTATTAAGAGGGGTTGAGACTAGTAGCTTTACTTAGGAAAGCTTCATGACTTAGGTGTGGTGCACACTTGACTTCCTTAGCTCTAAGCAAGCCTACGTTGACCGTAAGATAGCCTAGAACAACTTCCATATTCATCGCGACGAAAACGAAGTTGATAGAACTGTTTTCTGGGCGTCGGACGCTCCTGACGGAGGCGTCGGACGCTGGGTGGTTGAGTCCACAGCGTCCGTCGACCTTCCAGTGGAGATGTTTTCTAGCTAAGTTTTTCAGGGTCCGTCGGACGCTGTCCGTTGGCCAGGCGTCGAACGTTGGGAAGAGCGTCCGTCGACCTTCCAGAGAGGGTGTTTTTTCAGCCCGAGCCAGAGTGTAGCGTCGGACGCTGGGATGAGCGTCCGTCGCCCCAGTGACGTAGCGTCCGTCGCTGGGAACAGTGTGTCAGAACTAGCCGTTGGGCAGGGCGTCGGAGCATCCGTCGCCCAAACTATGAACAGAACTAGCCGTTGGGGCATGCGACGGACCGTCCGTCGCCTAGTCGACAGAGCGTCCGTCGCCAACTTAAGTTGCCAGCCCGAGGCAGTTTTCTAGAGGGTCTATTTATAGCCCCTCCCACTTCTCTCCCACCTGGCCTTTGCTCATTTGAGTTGCTCAGTTTGTTGAGAAGGTTGGGAAGAGAGCAAGAGCCCTAGAAGAGAGAGAGAGTCATTCGCGAATCCATCCATCCTCTCTCTAGTTCATCCAAGAGTTCAAGTGTGCATCCTCTAGTTGTGAAGCTTGAGTGAGTCAAGCGAAGATCGAGGCTTGTTACTCTTGGTGATCGACATCACTTAGACGGTCCGGTGGTGCTCGGAGGAAGGTGATCGCCGGAGGATTGTCGGCGGCCCTTCTCCATCGATGTTGTGATCGGTTGTGGGCGATTCACCGAGCCGGAGTGGCGAAGAATCAGCCCGTAGAGAGCACTCATCCCTTGCGCGGGATTGAGGGGGAGCTATACCTTGCGAGGTGCTCCAACGAGGACTAGGGGGGGAGTGTCGACTCCTCGATACCTCGGCAAAACATCGTCGTGTCAAGCATCTCTTTCCCTAGCTCTTTTTTACCGCATTACTTTCCGCACTTGTTCTTCAATTCATTCTAGAATTGTGTAGGAAGTTTTCGCTCTCTATTGACTTGCTACCGCTTTCTAGCTAGGACACACAAGCGGTAGGCACTAGGGGGTTAATTGGCTCTTTATAGGTTTAATTCTTGTTTAGAAATTAAAAAGAGTCCAATTCACCCCCCCCCCTCTTGGGCATCTTGATCCTTTCAGAGGACTATGGATGTATATGACATGGCACTCTAGTTTAATAACCTAGAGACTAAACAAGTAGTATCAATGATACTAAAATATGGTGAAGAGAGGAAAAAGGGCTCATTCAATCCTTCTAGAGAAAGGGACGAGCTTAGCCTTGCCTTAGGAAACCTTGAGCACACAGGTCGCACTAGGGGCTTAGGGAAACGACAGTATCGAAACAAGGATTCAAAGAGGACAAACACATGTACAAGAAACATGGCAGAGACCAAAAGTCTAATCTTGAGCTCCAAGTAAAGGCTTTAGTTGCGAAGGCGCTAGAGGAGCAAGGATTATCGACAAAGCCACGGACAATAGTGCATGCACCACCAGGACTATTGGCATTAGTTGGTAGCCCTCTGTTGGCATTTCTAAATGTCACCACTAAGAATGGAGCTAGACCCCATCCTGAGCAATGGTGCAAGAAATGCCTATAGGGGTATTTCTTATGTCTATTGGATAAGATATACCGCTGTAGCACTTCACCCAGGAGTATTCCAAGGTATCGTAATTTATATTTAGCCCAAGGGAAATCAATAGCTAGGAAAGTTTAATAGTGAAGAGATCTTTATAGTTTCCCCAACTTAGCTATCAACTAGTGACAGGGGGTAAACGATATATATATATACATATATATATAGGAAGGTGATGAAGATAGATCAAGCAAGATAAAACAAAAGATAACTAGTAAGTATAGCTAGGTGGAAGGACAACGTGTGAGTATAGGACTCCTAAGATCCAAACTTTACTCCTATGACTTAACTTAGACACAAAGATGATATATTATAGATTGCATCCACACATCCTGAAAGTACTAGGCCGCAGACAAACAATAGGAGGACAAAACCCATATCCGAAGTGAACACTATTTTATGAGAGCCTTACCTTTTAAGAACATGCCTACAACACGTGGCAGGGATCAAAGGCACATACAGGGCTATCACTTCATGCTGGCATCCGCTCGAACTGTGCAACACATGGCAACCAAAGGAAAGCTAGTGTATAAGCACCACGTTTACAACCTATCTTACCACTCTAATTGAGATCTCAAGCCAACTAGAGCACCCTATAACAGGCGTTGATCGTACCAAGTGTGGAATCACAGGACAACAATTTACACTATAACAACTCTATAAACTAAGACAAGACACAACAATACTATAACAAGTATACTATTGCACAAGATAAGTAAAGTAAAAATGATATATTGATAAATGAACAACTCTTACTATAAAAGGAAAGGTACAAGAGCTATACCAGACTCTCTAGAAGACGACTCCAGAGACCCCGAGGCAAGCTCGACTCGACTCTAACTCCCACACTGGACTACACTACTAAAGAGTGGAACTACACTAATCTTCACTTGAGCCTTGAATCTTCATTCATGATATGAGAGGGGGGTGTGACCCTCTATTTATAGTGGAGGTGGAGTGGGGGCTACTCCATCACCACGTCAGCGATCTGCGTGATCTTCCATGTGCTCCCATGGATCAAACTGTCATTGTAACCGCCATAGATCAAGGGTGGAGATTACTCTGGTGCATGGAGGCATGTAGGAACACAGTGGAGAGCTCGGGGAGGTACAAGAGCACTTGGGCCAGGTCGGCCGACCCCCCTATGATAGGTGGGGACCTCCCCCTTCTTCTAGAAGGTGGCCCCACTAGTCAGGGGGGCTCCAGGTGGCCTCTGTGCCTATTTGCCAGGTCGGCCGACCTAGACTTGAGCCCCCATGCTCCTCCTCTCTCGTGGAGCATGGCCCACATGTCATAGACATCCTTTGGAAGTGTTACGGTAAATTGGTTACTTGTGGGCCCATGGATCCATGTGCTTTGATCTTGAACCGTTCAAAGAAAGCACAGAGTGGATCCAAGGGTGGATCTTCACTCTGGAGGATGTCACTTAGATCATGGGTGCATAGGAGCCCTTAGTGGGCCCTTCATGGGGTCAGCCGACCCCCCTAAGTGGGTCCCAGAGGCACCCAATGTCCCTATTTGTCATCACCTACGTAAATATACTCAAGGGACATGTTGAACTAGTTATTTGATAAAATTGTGTTCATGATATGTTGTTCTTCCTTCCAAACCGAGCTTGTTGACGGTGTTTTGATGGTGTAAAATAGGTCTTTCATAGCATCAACAAGATTGAAAGGTCCTATGCGATGGCTAGAGGGGGGGTGAATAGCTTAATTTAAATTTCTACAAAGAAACCTCAACAAGAATGTTAGATAACTAAGAAGTGAAGCGAATTTTGCGCTAGCCTAGTGGGAGTTGCGAAGCCACCTATCCACAATTTTTGTCCTAATAGCTCTAGGATCACTCAACTCCTACACAAGCTAACAAGCTAGAGAGCTAAGCTAATAGCACAACCTAATATCTCTACTAATCAAGTGAGAACACCACAACTCGTTGAACTCGTTAGAATCAAACCCTACAACTATATTTTGTAGTTTATTTCTTATCATTTCATGCAATAGTTGATGGCTGAAATTTGGTATTAAGAACCGTCAACAGGGGTATAGGCACTACGTTAACCACCACAAAGGGAGGCATCATCCTGGAAGGAAGGCGAACCTATACGTCAAAACAAAATGGCCAGTAAGTGTAGCTTCCTTTAGTACTTGTATTTCATTATTGTTGATGATGATTATTTAACTATATATGCGACACACAGTGCAATAAGCAGAAGTGCGAGAGTTTACATTGTGGATATTACATATGTGCTATCATGAGTACCACTCATGCCTACAAGAGACACCTAGGACGTGTAAGTTACAACTACTTCACTTGCAGTCAAAAACTTGATAATCTTAAGAAGTTATGCATGTGATATTGTCGACAAAATATGCTCGGTAGTCTACCTAGGGGGTACCCCAAGGTAGTAGATATGCGGCAGAGGTGTGGCGACGACGGTCAAGCATAACACATAGAGCATAGACACGACGGTTTATACAGGTTCAGGCTCACAAATCGCCGTATTACCCTATGTCCTTTTATTTTGGTGACTAGATTGATCTGAGATACAGAGTACATGATGTGTTTCGAGGGGGTCCCTGCTCGCCTTATATAGCCGGGGAGCAGGGTTACAATTTTCATATCCTAACAGATTACGATCGGTCCCTTAAGGAAAGGGATCCGAGTCTATCTCCTAGGATCTACCTTGGCGAGCAAGGCTCTATCCCTGGCGAGCACAATGGGCCTGGTCGCATGCCGCAGGACCATCCTCGGTTGAGAGGCCCATGTAGGTCCATGGGGGTATACGGAGGTAATATCTCCACAGCTAGTCCCTGAGCACGTTGCATCCTTCTGACAAGCTATCCTGAAGTCCTCTGAGCAGGTTTGATCTGGTCGCCCTTCCTTGTCAGTGTCATCGAGAACCTCCGACCAGGTAGCCTGGTCAGATCATGATCTGATGAAGTCTTTCGACCAGGTCAGACTGGTCAGAATCGCCGAAGCTTGATTAGAGAGCAAGTCGCTTGATCGGAGGCCTGCAATTGCTGGTTGGGAGGATGTGAGGTGCCAAAGAAAATTTTGAAGTCTTTTTCCCAGTGAAGTATATCCACTTAGACCCTGCAAAACAACATGGAACAACAGGGTTTGCTGAGAAAGAAAACAAATACATTCACCATAAGGTGAAGTGTATCCACTTAGTCCCCGAGCTTGATAGTAGATGTAGTATACACATGGTGTCGAGCTATAAAATATTAAATGAAAAAGAATAGAATTTTTGTAAAAAATGATCGTGAATATTCGTAGTCCCCGAGCCTGCTGTAAGGAGCGAGACCGTCCTTATAGCAAGGTGACGATCTTTACCGAAGGATTTACTGTGGTCAACGCAGTCCCCGAACCTGCTTGCAGATGAGGTCAGGGAGAAGCTGGCTTGCAGGTACCGGAGCCGTGAGCTACGTGGTCGTCAAGGGCCAGTCCCAGAGTCTGTTCGCGAAGAAGGTCAACAACCAATCGAACGACTAGGTGCCAATAATTTGTCTGAGGTCGGCGCAGTCCTCGAGTTTGGTCGCAGCAGAGGTCGAAGAGGGTCTGGACGACCAGGCATCAGGAGCGCCACTAATGAAGTAAGCGAGGGGCAGTCCCCGAGCGTGCTCGCACGCGTGATCAGAAGCAGATCAGCGACTATGTATTTGGGCGACAAGTCCCCGAGGCGCGGTCCCGAGCGTGCTTGCCGAGAATATCAGTGAAGGTCTTGCGACCCGTTACTATAGCGGGATCTGGAAAAAAATACGGTGGTGTTGTTGGATACGGTATGCATAATTTTTTTTTCCGATCAAATGGGGCCAAATCAGAAATCACCCCGATTTCAAATAGACTGGCCTAAAAATAATCACGAAATAGTAGTGTCCGTCAAAAAATCCCCAAACCAAAAGCTGAGACGACCATCGGATGAAGCAGGCTGCCACGCTCAAACTCTCGCCGCAACTGCGAGCTCTCTGCGGCCCTCGCCGCCTCCTAGAACCCGATTCTTTCCGCCGCTGCTTCAACTATCCTCCTTTTGCCGTCGCCATCGTCCTCATCTCCACCCTTCACGGTTAGAAGCGGAGATCCACCTGATGACCCGAACTTGGACTGATTGTTCCTTCCTCGCCGGTGAGGTAGCTTGGTCTGCCTGGATGGGTTGATCCCTCCGTCCCGAGGAACACGGATCTCCCTCTGTGATAAAGACACCTCAATCCGTCTAGCTGCTCGTGTTGGCGTCCTGATAGCGGCAGGAAGTTTCAACTAAGGCCTAAGGGGTCGAGGCCATGGCGATGGAGTTGGGGCAGCAGACGGTGGAGCTGGGCGAGATGGTCCGGCTCGCGGCCGAGGAGTCGTACCTGGCGCTGCGGGAGCTCGTGGAGAGGTCGCGGGCCGAGGCGGAAGCGGAGGCGCAGGGGAAGGAGGGCGTGCGGCTAAGGTCGGACACCGAGAAGAAGATCGACCTGCTCAAATTCGTCGACCGCACGCGGCAGCGCATGCTCCGGCTTCATGTCCTCGCCAAGTGGTGTCAGCAGGTCAGCCCCAGCCGATTATCTCACCTCCGCAAAATTTAATTCAGCCTTATATGCTCAATTACAGATGCAATTTTGTAGAAGTGAACCATGTTTTTTTATTCATGAGCGCAATAACTATTTTGGATCGATTAGGCTTGCTAGGTCCTCCTGACATTACACGCTGCTTTATGCTGTATGCACTATTAGGATGAAGGCAACATTCTCTAGGATATAGTTGGATCTGTTTTTTTTTTATCAAGAATGAAGTGTTTGCATTAACAGGAGTCAGCATGACATACTGACCCAAATCTTCTGCGAACTAACTTGCTCCCTTGAGCAGTTTATGAGCATTATTATTTAAAATTATCCAATGTTTCATTTTGTATCCTGAAGGCTCCATGTAAAATACCCTTGTCTTATTTCACAATAGGGGGATATAGTTGTTAGTCTTGGATCGTCGGCAAACGCCGACGGTGAGGACACGACGCCGGAGACGGACAAGACAAGACTCAAGAACACAACACACACGAACACTTGGTTTTGGTGCTGCCTTAAAGCGCAGCGTTTTCTGTAGTTCTATTTGCCCTTTATTGGAATACAAAGAACAGAGCTGTGCTCGCTACAGCGCCTAGGGCGCGAGAAGTGTGCGCGTCCATCCCCACTCACCGCATGCGCCAACCATTGCTGCTTCTCAGATGCGTGGCTGATCGAGTTTCATGCCACGACCTCCTACGCGCGGGGCCGCCACAGCCTGGGGCTCACGCGCATGCAGCTGACTAAAACAGAAAGATGCCATGCAGTCCTAACTAACTGGCACACACAAGATTACTAACAAATCTCCTCCTGATTCTTGTGTATGCTCTGTACAATGAGTCTATAGATCGCACGCACATACGTGCGCGTAGATAGATCATACGCGCACACAGGTACACGTGTACGCAGGCATTTATCCGAAGGATAAATCAAGCCCATAATCTTATCATCTAAAATGCGCTACAGCGCATGTTTGATCAGATAATGGTATGACACCTAAATCGGCTAAAAAGCCGCACGCGACTCTGAGCTCGTTTTCAGATGGGATCAGATACCTCTTTTGGGATCTTCCTCAATCTCTGGATCTGGGCTCGCCCTTCGGGGATGAGGGATATACCAAGAAAAGACAAGTATTATAACTAGCTCTCCTCCAACTACCAGCCCCCAAACAATAGTCATGGGTAGTAGTGTAATCTAGGGTTTTCCTCTTGTGTCTCTCATGTACTCTATATATAGTCCACCTTGGGCCTGAATACAATCATTCAATTCAGTCACCTTATTTTAAGGCCCCTGTTGGAATGTGTGTGTAAAGGCCCATGAGGCCCATGTATGCCTCTATTACATTGCTACCCTTCTAGGGTTGGCCCATCTATCAAATGACAGACTTCTAGCATGGTATCAAGCTAGGGTTCCTCTCTCTCTCCCCTCCCTCCAGCCAGCCACCAGGGCCAGGCGCCGCCTCCGCCATGGCCGGTCCTCCTCCTCCAACCCCTCCTTCCTATCTCTGCGGCTTCCCTCCCTCCCCACGACCTGGGCTCAGGTCGCCGGTTGGGCCGACGCCCCTGCGGGCTCGCGCGCCGCCGGCGCGGCTCTGCTTGCCGCGGCCGAGAAGGCCCTCGCGGGTGCGGGCGCCCCCGTCCTCCCGCCCGAGGCCGCTGTCCTGCCGCCAGGGGCCGCCGCCGGCGGGGGGGGGGGGGGGGCTGCTGTCCTAGCCAGTGCGGGCGCCCCCCACCCTGCTGCTGCTGCCATGGTCGCCGGCGCAGAGGAAGGAGCCAGCACCAGTGCGGGCGCCCCCACCCTGCTGCTGCTGCCATGGTTGCCGACGCAGAGGAAGGAGCCAGCACCAGCCACCATGGGTCCCGTCCACACCAACAAGGTGGCCGGCTTCACCACCCACTTGATGCGCCCCATCCAGCGGGGGCCCTGGCCGGTGCGGGCGCCCCCACCCTGCTGCTGCTGCTGCTGCCATGGTTGCCGGGCATGCTGCTGCTGCCGCGGGCCTCGAACATCCGCAGGCTGGTGCGAGCGCGGGCACGGCTGAGAAGGGCGCCGTCGCCGCCCCCGCTACTGCTGCCGCTGCCGCAGCCACTGCTGCTGCGCGCTTCTGGCCTGCGCTTAGCGCAGGCGTTCCCCTGTGCAGCGCCGGCATGGGTGGCACCTCCTTCCCCACCCCACCTCCTCTACCACGCCCTGTGGCACCACCTGACTCCACCCTCGCTGCGGCTCTCATCGCCGCTCGGGTTGCTGCTGCGGAGGGCCAGGCTCGCCTGCACGCGGCGGCCCAAGCCTGGGAGCGGGAGCGTGCTGCGGCCGACGTCCTCGCTCGTCAGCTCATCGCGGCGGAGCAGCTGCTCGACGCTGTCATGGAGGAGCTCACTCAGGGCCTCCAGCCTGGGTCCCCTCCCGCTCCGGGGTCCTCGTCTACCCTGGCCGTCGCCCCTCCGCTCCGGGGTCCGTCCGCTCCGCCAGCATCGTCCCGTCTGGGTCCTCCTCCCGGGCCGAGCGGGGGTTGGGGGGGCCGTGGCGGCCGCCGTCGACGCCACCACGGGGTGCACCCATGTGGTCCTTCCAGGCTACCGGTGGCGAGCCTCGTCCACCGGCGGCCATGCCCGCCGCCGCCCTCCCGTTCGCCCTGCTCTCGTCACCGTGGGCTCCACCTCCCGGGATCGCGCCCGGGCCTGTCGGTTGGGTCTCGACGGCCGTGGCTCACTCTTTCGGTACCATGACCGTCACTCCTCCAGCCGGCCGAGACTGGATCGCTGACTCGGGTGCCACTTTCCACACCACTCCCGACCCCAGCCTCCTCTCCTCTGTTCATCCTCCTTCCTCTCATCCGTCGTCCATCATGGTCGCAAATGGTTCGTGTCTTCTTGTCACTTCCGTGGGTGCCGCTCACACTCATGGTCCTTTTCGTCTTCCTGATGTCCTTGTGGCTCCCTCTTTGGTTCACAACCTCCTTTCCATTCGTCGGTTTACAGCTAACAATTCTTGTTCTGTTGAGTTTGAGTCCTCTGGTCTTACTGTGAAGGATTTGGCTTCCCGGCGTCCTCTTCTCCGATGTGATAGCACAAGACCCCTTTACACCCTTCGGTTTCCTGCGTCCACTTCTTCCGCTTCGTCCTCCGCTTCGTCAGCTGCTTTCATCGCCACTACTTCCTCCACTACTTGGCACCGACGTCTCGGGTATCCTGGCCGTGCCTCTCGGACACAGCTTAGTCGGAGCTCCGCCGTTCCTTGTACCCGATCTCATGATGAGCACTTGTGTCATGCGTGCCAGTTGGGCCGTCATGTTCGTCTTCCGTTTCCTACCTCCACTTCACATGCGACCCATATTTTTGATCTTGTTCATTGCGACCTATGGACGTCTCCTGTCATGAGCATTTCTGGTTACAAGTACTATCTTGTCGTGCTTGACGATTTCTCTCATTATTCTTGGACTTTTCCTTTGCGTGCCAAGTCTGATTCTTTCTCCACGCTTCTCCACTTTTTCGCCTGGGTGTCTACTCAGTTCGGTCTCACCATCAAGGCTGTCCAGTGTGACAATGGGCGTGAATTCGATAACCACACTTCTCGAGCCTTCTTCCTCTCTCACGGTATGCAGATACGCATGTCGTGTCCCTATACCTCCTCCCAGAACGGTAAGGCTGAGCGCATGATTCGTACCACGAACGACACCATGCGCACCCTTCTGTTCCAGGCTTCTCTTCCTGCTCGCTTCTGGGCTGAGAGTCTCCACACCTCCACCTACCTTCTTAACCGCCTACCTTCCGTTGCCTGTCCAGCTCCCACTCCACACCACGCTCTCTTCGGTACCCCTCCTCGCTACGACCACCTTCGTGTCTTCGGGTGTGTGTGTTACCCTAACACCACTGCCACTGCTCCCAACAAGCTGGCCCCCCGTTCGACTCAGTGTGTCTTCCTCGGGTACTCCCCAGATCACAAGGGGTACCGTTGCTTTGACCTCACCTCTCGCCGGGTCCTCATCTCTCGTCATGTGGTGTTCGACGAGTCCGTCTTCCCTTTCTCCACCACCTTACCACCCACTACCACCTCAGACCCTGACGACCTCTTCTCCTTGTTTCCCCCTGACACGGTGGACCAGCCACCTTTGCCGTTGTTTCCTGCAGGTACTGCTCCTCCGTGCCCCTCGCTGGGCCCGGACACCGGTTCGTTGCCCTCCGGCCCCCCCCGGGTCCGGCCACCGGCTTGCCGCCCTCCGGTGCTCTCCCTGCGCCCGATGCGGGGCCATCGGATGTGGAGCCGTTGGCTCCGGGACCTGCTGCTTCTGCGGTTCCGCCACCGCCCGTTCCTGCTGCGTGGTTCGGGCATGTCTACCAACGCCGACTGCGGCCGTCTCCGCTGCACTCGGAGCCGGTCGCCCCGCCGTGGTCGCCGCCTCGGTCTCCACCGATGGCATCTTCTCCGCCGGCGACGCCTACACCGCCACCTCCGCCGCCTCCGACTGCACTCGACGTGTCGTCTGTGTACCATCCGCCTCTCCTGCACCGTCACCCGCGTCATGTTCACCCCATGGTGACGCGGCACGCGGCTGGTACCTTGCCGCCCCGTGCTCTTGCGGCGATGCCCGGTGAGCCGCGGATCTCTCCGGTACCCTCTTCCGTTCGTGACGCCTTGTCGGATCCTCACTGGCGTCACGCGATGGAAGAGGAGCACGCGGCCCTCCTCGCCAACCGGACGTGGGACCTGGTGCCTCGTCCACCGGGCTCCAATGTGGTCACGGGCAAGTGGATCTGGACACACAAGCGACAGGCTGATGGTTCCCTTGAGCGGTACACGGCTCGATGGGTTCTCCGGGGTTTCACTCAGCGCCCTGGAGTCGACTACAACGAGACTTTCAGTCCAGTGGTGAAGCCGGCTACCGCCCGCACGGTTCTCTCACTGGCTCTCTCTCGCTCCTGGCCCGTGCATCAGCTGGATGTCAAGAATGCCTTTCTGCATGGCACTCTGACTGAGACGGTCTACTGTAATCAGCCAGCGGGCTTCGTTGACTCTTCTCGTCCTGATATGGTGTGCCGGCTCAACAAGTCCCTCTACAGCCTCAAGCAGGCGCCTCGGGCTTGGTATTCTCGGTTTGCTGCCTTCCTGCTGACACTTGGCTTTGTGGAGGCCAAGTCAGACACGTCTCTGTTCATCTATCTCCATGGAGATGAGACTGTCTACTTGCTACTATATGTTGATGACATTGTGCTGACAACCTCGAGTCCGTCTCTCCTCCGGCGCATCATCACCTCTCTTTAGCAGGAGTTTGTTATGAAGGATCTGGGTGTGTTGCATCACTTCCTCGGGGTCACAGTTGCGCCTCGTCCCACGGGTCTCCTTCTTCACCAACGGCAGTACACTCTTGATATCCTGGAGTGAGCTGGGATGACTGACTGCAAGCCCTGCTCCACTCCGGTTGACACTCAGGCCAAGCTGTCAGAGGCCGAGGGCACACTAGTGACTGACCCCACCGCTTACCGGAATCTTGCCGGTGCTCTTCAGTACCTCACCTTCACCAGGCCGGACATCACCTATGCAGTGCAGCAGATATGTCTCCACATGCATGATCCTCGCGAGCCACATCTCACTGCTCTCAAGCGGCTCCTCCGCTACCTCCGCGGCACAGTCGACTACGGCCTTCTACTCCACCGGTCTTCCTCCACTGAGCTCGTGGTCTACACCGACGCCGACTGGGCCGGGTGTCCGGACACTCGGCGCTCCACTTCCGGCTACGCTGTCTTCCTAGGCGGTAACCTGGTGTCTTGGTCATCCAAGCGCCAACCGGTGGTCTCCCGTTCCAGTGCCACCGCGCTGTGGCTAACAGCGTGGCCGAGGCCTCTTGGCTCCGACATCTTCTTGCTGAGCTCCACAACCCCCTCTCCCGGAGCACGCTTGTCTACTGCGACAACGTCAGTGTGGTCTACCTCTCCACCAACCCTGTTCAGCACCAGCGGACCAAGCATGTGGAGATCGACCTCCACTTTGTTCGGGATCGGGTCGCTATCGGCGATGTTCGGGTCCTCCATGTACCGACCACCTCGCAATTTGCTGACATCTTCACCAAGGGTCTCTCGTACTCTACCTTCTCCGAGTTTCGCTCCAGCCTCAACATCACTAGTGGCTAGTTGCGTCTGTGGGGGGGCTCGTGTCTGGGCTATTGTTTCTTTCTTGTCCAGTCTGCAACTCCGCTGCGCCGATAGTTGAGACTGCAGGGGGGGGGGGGTTGGAATGTGTGTGTAAAGGCCCATGAGGCCCATGTATGCCTCTATTACATTGCTACCCTTCTAGGGTTGGCCCATCTATCCAATGACAGACTTCTAGCAGCCTCGCCTCCACACACACACACCCTCGCTGATGAAGATGACGAATGACGAATCCCGCGATGGGTGTGACACCAAACGGCTTGGATGGGGGGCTAACGCAGAGACGGCATGGATCGGCTGAAGGGGTCTGTGATGGGCAGACTCGACGATGACGAAGGCACTAAAAATCCTTCTGAGAAACAGAATAAAAAAATTCTACAAGGCCGGCCCTGGGAGGAGCGGGGATGGATTCTCCTGGGGGAAGCGCAGCGGGAGAGGGTGGTGGAGGATCTCAAAACCTAGAGCTTTGATGCCATGTTACAAATAAGGGAGGCTGGATTGGAAGATTTTATTGAGTCCCAGTGCAGACTATATATTGAGTATATGAGAGACACAAGAGGGAACCCTAGAATAGGAGATTAAACTAATATCCCTGACTATTATACCTTAACACCGGACTCCTGTGCGGGGGAGGGAGTTTGGTGGCTTGGGGCAGCCGCCCCTCCAGGCGAGTAGCCTGGCCTTCTGCTTGCCGTGTCTAGGTCCATGACCTTGGGCTGTGATTCAAACCGTGCCACCTGTTTTTTCTGAAAACTTATGTTCTCTTGCATGATTAGAGAAAACACAGAGACTATGTAGGTTCTTGGCATTGGCTGGTTAGGCTCCTGATGGTTTTTTTTGCCATGTTTTCCTTCCAGCGTGTGGCACTGTTAGTCTTATACTAGGTTGCCTAGCGGAGTTGGCTCTGCCTCTCCGTTGGTTCTTTTCTTCCTGTACTTAATGAAGTGACACATAGTTCTCCTGCGCCGTTTGAGAAAAAAAGTTACAGAACTCTGTTTAGTTCTTTAGAACTTTTATCCTTTGTTCTTTTGCCAGAAGTGATACTATTTTAATTTTTCCTGTGATTGGGATATTTGATTTGGATCTTTTTCAGGTTCCTCTTGTTAATTACTGCCAGCAACTGGCATCAACGCTCTCTAGCCATGAAACATGTTTCACCCAAACAGCAGACTCGTTGTTCTTTATGCATGATGGACTGCAGCAGGCCCGTGCTCCCATTTTTGATGTTCCATTTGCTACAGAAGTCCTTTGTACAGGGAGTTATAGGAGATTACCAAAATGTATAGAGGAAATAGGAACCAGAATACACTTTTCCAAGATCAACGAAGGCCTACTTTGAAGATACTAAGCACCCTTGTACGGGCAAAATTACTTGAAACCTCGCTTCCTAAGGAAATTTCAGAGGTTTCAGTGACTGATGGGATAGCCAATCTTTGTGTACATGGAGAGTTTAAAGTTCTTCTTACATTGGGTTACCGTGGCCATTTCTCGCTTTGGAGATTATTGCATATGGAGTTACTTGTTGGTGAGAAGACTGGGCCCATTAAGCTTGAAGAGACAAGAAGATATGCTTTAGGTGATGATATTGAGCGGAGAATGGCTAACACTGACAATCCCTTGATGATTTTGTATACTGTACTGCATGAATTATGTGTCTCTCTTGTTATGGATACTGTAATTAGGCAGGCTAACATTCTGCGGCAGGGTAGATGGAAAGATGCAATAAAATCTGAACTTATCTCAGATAATAGTGCAGCACAAAATGGGAATAATGCTCCGGTGCAGCTTGGGCAAGATGGGGAACTTGATCAGAGTGGTTTCAGGATACCTGGTTTGAAGGTGAATTACTGGCTAGACGAAAATATCAGTGGCTCAACAGAATCTGATGTATCCCCATTTATCAGCATTGAGGCAGGGAAGGATATGCTGATAAATTGTCTTCACAGCTCATTTATACTGGATCCACTTACTGATAAAGAGGTTGATCTTTCTATTGATCTTAGTTGCATTGATGTTGAAGCACTTATTTTGAAAGCAATTGCTTGCAATAGACACACTCGTCTTCTGGAAATTCAAAGGGAATTGAGCAAAAATGTTCAAATTTCACAATCACCTACCGATGTTGTCCTGAAAAGAGAAGTCGTTCATGTAGACAGCTTAGGGAAGGTATGTGTATTTTAGTTCAAGTACCTTCTGTTTGCGGCTTATTTTACACAAAGAAAGGGATAACAATGAAGTTCTGTCATGCGATCAGCCATCAAAGGAAATCTGTACTCTTTATCTTGCATTTGTTTAGCTGGACTTCTAGATTTATCGGTTGGGCTATGGTTTTGCTTCTGAGTATCTTGCTTCCCACATTTTCACTGTAATTTTTGGTACCTTATCAATTCGATAAATCACGCAGAAAGTGGATGGAAGCAACTTTGGTAATTGTACAAATGAAGTTCTCCAGGTTAGAGCATATGGACAATTGTATATTCACCTTGGGATAAATATCAGGTGTGTTATGCTACACTGTTAGTTTACTTACCTTACATTGCATATGATAAAAATCGCACATTCGCCTTGGGATATGTGTGAGGTCTGTTATTTGTTTGCTGCATTCTTAGTTTTCTTACCTTATGTTCCATATGGTATATGCTATGATTTTGTATATGAAAAACTAATTGCATAGATGCAGTTATCAATATGTAATGTAAGACTGTGACCAACAGTTTTGAAGTGATATTTTAATGTCATTAGGAATTGAAATACAGGATTGCTATTTGTCAATCGGGTATTTTATCCTGCCCCACCCTCGATTTGTCTTTTCGCACTCCATCCTGCTTTTCCATCTCCAACAAACCTCGACCTGTCTCTGTTGTTGCTGTCCCCACACTTCATCTTTATGCTTACTCAGACTCCACTTGGGCTAGTGATCCCACAAATCGTGGTTCTGTCACAGGCTATTGCATTCTTCGTGGTTCTTATCTCGCTCTAGTACGGAGGCAGAACTTCGAGCTCTTTCTACCACCACTTCAGAGATTGTATGGCTTCAATGGTGGCTAGCTGACTTTGGTATTTCTTGTGATGCTCCTACACCTACAGACTGCCAATGATCGTGAAGCATGAACTCACAAAGCATATTGGTGCTGATGCTGTTCTATTCATTCTCATTGTCAACAGAAAACACTTCCTCTTTAGTATGTGCCCTCTGAACTGCAAGTGGCAGACTTATTCACTAAAGCACAAACTCGAGAGCACCATCGGCTTCACTTGCTCAAACTAAATGCTTTAGATCCTCCACTCCACCTTGAGTTTACGCAGGGAAGGGGGGGGTGGGGGGTGGGGTGGTGTTAGGGTATGTCAAGGCCCATGTACTCTACGTCTATATGGCCCATAAGGAGTTCTCTATATATTTGTTGATGACTTGATGTCCCTAAGGGACTCGTTATACACTCAAACATCAAACGTTAGTAACAGCAAACACCAACATTCGAGGAGGAAGAGTGGTGGCCGATGCCCTTCGCGGCGGCGGCCAAGCCGTCGCGGATCCTTGGCTTGTCCTCAATCTGCTCCGCAGGCTCAACACTCGCTTCTCCAGCACGGCCGACGACATCGCCAACCGAGACGTGTTGCCCACCTTCGCCGCCGCCCGCAACATGCTGGTTCTGAAGGAACTTCGCCTCACCAATGAGGAGAAAGTTCAGAAGAACACGACCCTGGTTGCGGGCAGTTCGTCCTCCTCTAGTTGCGGCACCGACGGCTGCCGCTCCTCGTCCTCAAACTTATGTTCCCCTGCCAACCCACCTCAGCCTCGCCAAGGCGGCAACAGGGGCGGCAACGGGAACGGCAACAGAACGGCACCCCGCAGCAGCAGCAGGGACGCCAACAGCAGCAACAGTCGCCCCCGGGCCACGGTACTGCTTTAGCAGGGGGTCGGCCTCCCTGCCGAGGGTGGGCAGTGCGCCCTCCAGCCGGTACTGGCCCGTACGGCTAGCCTCCCCAGGCGCACACCGCCTACACTCAGCAGCAGCAGGCGTGGGATCTTGCTGCCCTGGTCGCCGCCCTGAATCAGATGCAGATCTCCTCGGGTAGCGCCCCCTAGGTGATGGACATCGGTGCTACCTCGCACATGAGCTCCAACGACGGTATACTCCTTTCTCGTTGCCGTCCTTCCTCGGCAACGGCAGCTCCCTACCAGTCACTTGCCAGGGTGACTCCCAGCTCGCGTCTCCTTCATCTATAACTTTGCGTTTAATAATATTCTGGTGGTTCCACATATTATTCGCAATCTACTTTCAGTCCGTCAATTCACACGTGATAATCATTGTTCCGTTTGAATTTGACGCCTTTGGTTTTTCCATTAAGGATCCTCGGACCAGTCGGGTGATGCTTCGCTGCAATAGCTTCAGTGACCTCTACCCCTTCCCCACCGCCGCCACCACCAGTCGCGCCTTGGCCGCCTCCACAGACACCACCAACTTGTGGCATGCCCGTCTCGGGCATCTTAGTGCTGTCGCCGTCACCGGTCTCCAACCCTTGGTTCCATGTACTAAGTCTGCTTCTTTTTTGTGCCATGCGTGTCAGTTAGGCAAACATGTTCGCCTACCATTTTCCCGTTCCACGTCATGTACTACTGTACCCTTCGAGCTTTTGCATTGTGATTTGTGGACATCTCCAGTTCCTAGTGTTTCCAGTCATTCATATTACCTTGTTATATTGGATGATTATACACATTATTGCTGGACGTTTCTCATTCGACGCAAATCTGATGTGCATCAACATCTCGTGGATTTTTGCGTTTACGCACGCACTCAGTTCAACCTGCCTGTTAAATGCTTCCAGGCAGATAACGGACTGAGTTCCTCAACAACGCCACCGCCCGGTTCCTCGCTGCCCATGGCATCCTTGTGCGCATGTCTTGTCCGTACACTTCATCTCAAAACAGAAAGGCAGAGCACATCATCCGAACCATTAACAACATTATTCGCACCATGCTACTCCATGCCTCCAGCCTACTGGCTGAAGCACTTAGCACAACCACATACCTTCTCAACCGCTGGCCCTGCTCAGCCGTCAGTGTAGAGATTCCCTTCTCCCGCCTATTTGGCAAGTCTCCCGACCTGTCCCACCTCTGCGTGTTCGGCTGTCTGTGTTACCCAAACCTCTCAGACACCTCAACCCATAAGCTTGTTCCCCGCTCCGCTGCCTGCGTCTTCCTTGGTTATCCCTCCTCCCACAAGGGGTACCACTACCTTGACGTCTGCACGAAGCGCATAATCATCTCAGGGCCTCACGACATGTTGTTTTCGATGAACTGTCTTTTCCGTATGCCGCTAACACTGCAAGTTCGACTGCGGCAAGCTCTCTCGAGTTCCTCGACGACGACAGCGACTTACCGCTGTCACAGCAGGCTTCGCCTAGCGGGTGTGGCCCTGTGCCCCCCGTCCGGCGCTCCGATAGATGATCCCGCCGTGATTGCCATCACCGCCGGGTTGCTTCAGCCGCGTCTACGAGCGGCGTCCTCTGGTGCCACCGCCATCACCGTCGGGTCACTTCGGCCGCATCTACGAGCGGCGTCCTGCTGCCCCGCCGACCAGCGTAGCAGCCCCGGCGCCCCCTGCGTCTGCCTCGAGGCCCGACAGCCCTGCACAGGCGACCTGCAGCACTGCCCCAGCGCCCGTCAGCACTGCACAGGCGCCCGACAGCACTGCAACGGCGCCTGGAGGCCTTCTACGCGCTGCTACAGCACCTCACAACACTGCTGGGGCGTCCGACGCGCTTCGACTCGGCTCCAGACGGGCGCCATCACCCCTGTCGACTATAGCAGTGCCTTTGTCTCCACCGCCTCACCGCCGCCACGCGACTATCGCAGCGCCCTCGCCGATCCGCAGTGGCGTGCGGCCATGGCTGACGAGTACCAGATGCTCATCGACAATGGCACCTGGCGCTTGGTTCCTCGCCCACCCCGCGCCAACGTCGTCACTGGCAAATGGATGTTCCGGCACAAGTTTCATTCCGATGGCACGCTCGCTCGTCACAAGGCGCGCTGGGTGGTTCGCGGCATCTCCCAGCAGCACAACATCGACTGCGACGAGACGTTTAGTCCAGTTGTCAAGCCGACCACGATCCGCGTTTTCCTCAGCATTGCCGCCTCGCGGTCCTGGCCTCTACATCAGTTTGACGTGAAGAACACCTTTCTTCATGGTCATCTCGATGAGACGGTCTACTATCAGCAGCCGCCCGGCTTCGTCGATCCTTCGGCGCCCGACCACGTGTGCCTGCTGCAGAAGTCGTTGTACGGACTGAAGCAGGCTCCCCGCGCTTGGCACCAGCGCTTCGCTGCGCATCTTCGCACACTCGGCTTCCGCCCGTCTGCATTCGATGCATTATTTATAAAGAGAACGATGGTGTCGCTTACCTGCTGCTCTGAGTTTACGATGACTGACCTCGGCGAGCTCCACCACTTCCTCGGCATCTCCGTCACGCGCTCCTCCGGCGGCCTGTTCCTGTCTCGGCGTCAGTATGTTGCCGAGTTGCTCCAGCGCGCTGGCATGGTAGAGTGCCACTCTAAGTCAACACCAGTGGACTCCAAGGCCAAGCTCTCTGCCTCTGATGGTGCTCCTGTCGCCGATCCATCTGAGTACCGTCGCCTCGCCGGTGCCCTCCAGTACCTGACTTTGACTCAACCGGATCTGGTTTATGCTGTTCAGCAGGCGTGCCTCTTCATGCATGATCCCCGCGAGCCGCATCTCGCGCTGGTCAAGCGGATTCTTCGGTATGTCAAGGGCACGCTCTCTACCGGACTTCACATGGGACTGGCCTTGTCCAGTCCGTCACAGTGTATTCCGATGCTGACTGGGCAAGGTGTCCAGACTCTCGGCGTTTTACTTCTGGCTACTGCGTCTACCTTGGCGACAATTTGGTGTCCTGGTCCTCCAAGTGGCAGTCTACGGTCTCTCGCTCCAGTGCTGAAGCGGAATACCGTGCTGTTGCCCACGCCGTCGCCGAGTGCTGCTGGGTGCGCTAGTTGCTTCAGGAGCTGCATCTGCCGCTATCTTCTGCCTCCGTTGTCTTCTGTGATAACGCCAGTGCTATGTATATGACAGCTAACCCTGTCCATCACCGCCGGACCAAGCATATTGAGATTGACATTCACTTCATCCGCGAGAAGGTCACTGTTGACAGTAAGAATGACATACTTTTACATACTCAAAATACCGTCAACAACCTCGATTTCAAGGGTAGAATAATGCTACATAAGCATATTTACCACTAATAAGTTTCACATGTACTTGGATAGCCTTTGTTTTTAGAAAATGACATTTCAGGACAATCAGGGATGCTAGAAGCCCCTTTTACACATCTCTCGATGTGTGATTGGAGCTAAACTCCAGAACCTCTGTACCATGAGACTCTTGACATGTCTAGGAGCTCCCACAAGAAAGCTTGGTTCCAAAGGAGCCAAACTACGGTCGCCCGATCGTGGTTTGGACCCTTCTGGCTAGCCAAGCCAGCATGATCCATGACAAAGCTATTTCAACCCTTGGATGCAACTTGTGCTTTAATTCAACGCTTCAGATCAAGTGCACAAGGATCCATGGGCCCACATCAAGAGAACCAGCGTGACAAAACACCTCAAATAAATCATCCAAGCTCCATGACAAGTGGGACCACCTTCTAGAAGGAGGTGGTGGGCCCAAGACCCCTAGGGGGTCGGCTGATACCCCAAAGGGGGCTTCCCAAAGGGGGCTACCACCCCCGACTAGGTCCCTGACCAGTGGGGACAGCTTCTAGAAGCCCTGTCATAAGGGGGTCGGTCGACACCCCTAACCCCCTGAAGCTCATGGTGACTCCCCCTCGCATTTAACACATGATGGAAATTAAAGTCATCCATTCTAAGGCGGTTTGATCCAAGGGCCAAAGATGGAGCTCTCCTGGATCGCTGATGTGGCACTAGAGTAGTCCCTACTCCACCTCTACCTATAAATACCCTCTAGAGCTCCCCTCTCATTCATGACTCATTGGAGAAAAACTACTTAGCTTAGCGAAGCTTTGCTGTGGTGCTATGCTAGTTGGAAGAGAGTGAGGGAAGTCTTCTGCAGAAAGCCCCGGGTCTGTCAGGAATCTTCTCCGGAGCTGCACCTCAGCGGATGCGATCCTCTTGTAAGTTCAACACTTGTAAGTGGTACATCTGAGTTCTTTATAGTATTTGATATTCTAAATCTGGTTTAGCTGTTATACAACTTTTTGTGCTTGTTCATCGCTTTACTTTTAGTAGAGTGAGTGTTTTAATCTTAGGCCAAGGTTAAAGTAGTGAGATTAGTGTAGACGTGGTGTCTAAACTTAATCTTGCCTTTGTAAACCGTTTATCGCACGGATTGGTTGTGGTAGCTAGTAGGTGGTGGCAGCCCTATCTGGTCTTTGTATTCCACCACGTGTGTATGATAAGTTCTTAAAAGGTAGGGCCTCATTACAACATGATGGCGCGGTCCGATTGGAGTTTTGCCTCTTACTGATCTATCCCATCGTCTTCTGCAAAAGAAAGGCTGATAAAGCCAGTATAACCAACTTTGCCTTGTTAGATATCTTTGCTATAGTGAACCTCTCTACCCAAATACAATAGTCTCCCTTGTCTCATCATAGGACATAACCTTGATCACTATTTAATTCACTTCTCGTTCCCCGAGGAAAATACGATACTTGGAATACTCCAGGTGAAAGCTACACTTGATAGCCGTACGCTTGCGGTCTTTTATCCGTTTGCCACCTTTGGTGTCAACAGTCGCGCTTGGTGATTTTCGAGTGCTGCATGTGTCGTCCTCCCACCAGTTCGCTAACATCATGACTACTGTACATATATCCTAGGGGGTCCTATGTAATTATGTTTACTGTACATATATAATCATGTATGACTATATATATGAAATCTACCCAACCCATGAGGGCAAGAGATGTTCCTCTATCTCTTTACACGTACTTATTGGTCCACATACATCAGTATGTATGAGTTCCAACAAGTCTGCTGCCCTCTCTGAAAACCTGTGAAAGGCGCCTTGGTCATCTTTTCCAACAAGCAAGCCTCACATGTCTCGTATGATTCAAAATAAAATAAAGTTAGAAGCCCATCAGAATGGAGCCTCTTCATACAATTCTCACTTATATGACCTAAACGACAATGCCACATATAGGTAGGACTTAATTCATTAAGCCGATGTCTTTTAGCATTAATATTACCGATAGGTGCATCATCAAGATTTAAAATAAACAACCCATTCACAATGGATGCAAAAGCCAAACATGTCATTCTTTGAGATCACACAACCATTATCTTTACTCGCAAATGAATAACCATCCTTCATCAAATATGAAGGTGACACAATGTTTCGACTTAAACTAGGAATAAAATAACAATTATTTAACTCCATGATATATCATGACGGGAGGTGAAGTTGCATCGTGCCAACGTTCAACGCAGCAACTCTTGCATTATTGCCCACGCGGAAATCAACTTCGCCCCTTTTCACGCTTCTACTTCTTATCATTCCCTGCATCGTATTGCAAATATGAGCAACCGATCCGGTATCAAATACCCAAGAATTAATATAAGAATCAACGAGAAAAATGTCTAGAACATAAACAACAAGTGTACAAGCAGCGGGAATACCTTTACTGCCGCCATCCTTCAAGGATTTTAAGTACAACTTGTAGTTTCTTTTCCAGTGACCTTTCCCCTTACAATGAAAGCATATAGCTTCAGTAGCTGGTCCAGTGGCCTTGGGCGCAGGAGGGTTTGACTTAGAGATCTCATCTTTAGCCTTCCCCTTCTTCTTCTTCCAAGCCCTATTCTTAAAGTTAGGCTTGTTTTGGACCGCCATCACATGACTATTGTCAGCACCTTTCTTGATATTACTGAGGGATCGTTCTACTTCACTATCGCATATGTAAAACATTATCGCACGTGAAAGTAGAATATAGTACGAACGACATTATCATAATACGAGTTGGTATAACCCATTGTTACTTTAGGGATCTCTATCTCCATTGAACTGTTCATCATGATGATCTCTATCTCCATGATCCATGTATGCCATCCTTCCGTGATGAGTCCATCAAGGCTATCTATCACTAACGCAACATTGTGAAATAAAATTACATAGTGGCGGATAGAATCATCACAGATGAGCACGCAGGCCATTACATATGAATGGACAATATATGCGGCTCCAGCCATATTGTAATACTCATAACGTGCAAGCCATGAATTAATTACATACATGCATCATATACACATAAGGGCTATACCAGTTATAAATTCCTGCAAAACAGAGTTAACCGATTCCAAAGTCTAAACTTAAAACGCCGAAAACATAATTTTCCAAGCTGTTTTCGCAAATCTGATTTTGCCGAAAGCGGCGAGGCTGCTGACGGTCAGATGCGAAATTTTCTATAGATCAATTTTCATATAAAATCCGTCTCAATCCGAGGTCGTATGCAAAAGTTATGACTGTTTTACCGAACAACACTTTTCTTGCAAATTTCCTCTCCGACGGCGGATCCAATCCACTACCGCCGCGCATCGCATGTGCCTGGAACTTGACCTAGGTTCGATTCGATCAATCTTATTGATCTCCAACTCATCGTAATCGGGTTTACATGTATCACTTAACTCGGATGGCGGGATTCCGACCGGTACGAGTAGATCGTTACAATACCAACGTGGCAAGATCACAAATCATGATTAGATCTACAACCGCGCATATCCACATATGCACGTACCCGAATCTAGAACGAGACATCTACAAATCTGATACCACTGAAGGGATATGAGGTTGCTACGCTAGCCGGAAAACAAAAATTTTCGACCCCATAAACTAGGAACTACAACTAGTTATAGATTACGGGATTACCACTAGACGCGTAGGTGCAGCGAAAGCGATTCGATGTAGTCGTGCGCGTCGCAGCAGTGCCGTGCAGTTGCAAGGTTGTCCGTCTCAACGTCCCCTTCGTGCGGTTCATCCTTGTGCTCCAGATGCAGCACCTTCGAGGTATCCCACACGTGCAGGGAGGAAGCGTTGTGCCTCCAGACTGCTAGGTTCGTGAGGAGCAGTAGGCGCGAGCGTGGGGAGGCGACGACGGCTGCCAAAAGGCGTGGTTTTTTTCTCGCTTCGCGTCCAGCCCTTGCTTATATAGGCGTCTTAACGAGCTCCCATGTTGGAGGCCCATTAGTAACCCTAAACCTAGTCTAATTCGGGTCCAACCCAAATTAGGCTTCCAGTCCCTTAAGCGTGCGACCCTATGGACTCACGCACACATAGACAGGGCCCAAGTACTCTTACTCGACCAATAGTTGATAGCGGCCTCTACCAAGGCGTGTCAACTCCTATGCATACGCTACGATTATATCAGACGAACCACCACAAAACCATATACATGTTATTCTTTTGCGTTACGATATTTGGTCCAACTCGTAGGTTAACACTTAACCCAAGCATGGCCATGCATTTTATGATCTAATCATTTGAGTGGTCCAGTGATACCTCTATCATATGGAGAGTGGCAAATTCCATCTTGATCGTCTATGTCTCACAACATGTTTCCTGACAAACCCGAAAGTCACCTTTATAACTATGCTGTCACGGAGTAGCGTTTGTTAGTCTCTGAGGAGGTCGTTTCACATATTTAGCACATACGACAATCTCAGGTCTAAGGACATAACGTACATGATGTGTAGAGACAATCTCATGTTAGGTCTGTGCAGCCCCATGTCATACATGTGCCCATATTATTAGTTTGACATCTCTATGTCTATGACTTGTGAAACATAGTCATCAACTAATAATGTGTTGATCTAATATTCATGTGCGTTCTAGCACAAACTCCGATCAGGGACAACTTTAGAACAACCATACAAATAAAAGAGTTTCACAAACAATTTACATAATTGCTAATCGATACAAGTTGTATTTAATGGATATTCATTGAACTCATAACATGTCATGGATACAAGGAAATACAATCATCTCTATGATTACCTCTAGGGCATATTCCCAACATGGAGGCCCCTAAACAAAATATTAGATATGGGGCCTAAAAGAAAACTAAAACATATTGTTACAATATTGAGAACAAATCTACTACTCAAGTAACAAACTAACATCACTAGCATGCAGCTAGCATCTGCGGAGCAAAATAGCAAAGAGGAAAAGAAATTGTCACGGACTCTGTAGGCTAGGGAAGCTAATTAAGAAGCCTAGTAGCGGTTAATATGGCCATTTTGATTGGTGAGCTGATGTAATTAACAAAGCATGAATTGCAAATCTGTTTGGATATGCCATATTTTATTTTTTTGATCTAATAGATTAGCTATTGTTAATTAGTAAAGTACAAATTTAGAGGCCCTGAACATTTCACCTTGCACCTGTCAATCTACGGGCCTATCGTCGGTTTCGACGACCTGCCCCCCACCCCTACAATCTTCGTCAGACATCCAGTAGGATCCGTAATCCTATCAGTTAGACCTATTTCTTATCCATTGTAGTCTATGCTAATTGGACGTCACAACTAGTATTTCTGTGCCAAACTGGATGGAGTACTACATATTTGACTCCCAGCTTTATACATTGCTATCTGAATTTTTTCTGAAAAGAAACGAAAGAGGTCAAGGTAAGACCTGTTCGTGGTAAGACCTGTCCGTTGGATAGAATGGATTCGAAAAAATTGTATGTTTCTTATTTTTTATTTTTAGTTCTTTCTTTTAGGTAAAAGAAAGAATGCTATAAGTAAAAGCAAAGACCTTAATTTTACTATACACGAATACTTTAAAGATCTCTGCTGTGCTGCTGTAAGAATGGTTATCAAGGTTTCCAGGCTGGCTTCTCAGGCACTACTTGTCCTCTTAGAGAATCCTGAAGAGAATTCTCCACCTCTTTTTGTTTCAGAACTTATTTATGTGTGCATAAGATTCTGGGTCAATCACTTTACTTACTGTTCTGGTGCTTATTTGTCTCTGCAATAGGAGTGGTCGCCTCCTCCTTCAATCATCCAAAAATATCTTGCTACCTTCTGCGCTATCAGAATCTGAAGAAGCTCTAAACAAAGGGAGTCTAACAGCAAGTGAGGTTTTTGTGAGCTTGAAGGCCAGGAGCATCCTCCACTTATTTGCTGCAACTGGAAGGTTCCTGGTCTTAAGGTTGTTTTCATCATAATTTACTGCTTTTTTTTGGTTTTATATTATGAACCTGTTTTCTTGTTTTTAGTTATTAGCCCTTAGCATTTTGTTGCAATGTTCTTGTAGAGAATCAGTGAATTACAGTCTTGTTATCCCTACTTATTTTGGTATCCCATGTCTGACAAATTATATGTAATTTTGTTGAACTTCATTTATATCTTGTGATCTTTGTTGTGGAAAATGTTCAAGTTTCGTATTCTATACAGATTAAATAGCATGTAACTAAAAGTAATAATAGTTTGTGATAACAGTATCTAGCATTGATCTTTCCTTTTGCATTGACCGGCAATTTTCATACCTGACACCTAACTAATGTGAACCAGTCTGGTACTTGTCTTGTTCCAGGCTAGTCTCAGTGGTAGTTTCATTTGCATTAAATAGGTTGCCACATAGACATTTTTTATGACATAGCAGTGTATTTAAGAATAAAGAAGAAATGAGATGAAACTCTCTTGGTACGATTACCAACTCTCTATGAGTCGTTAAATTAAATGACTATGAAACTATAGAATGAAACTATGCATTGAGAGTGGCTGTTTAATCCAAGTTTCATTTCATTCTATATGACATGACAGTCTTGAAAATAACGCCATAAAACTATCCACTGAGACATTAACTATGGAAAAAATGTTTACCATAAGAAACTTGAACATCAATATGTAAACTTTGATGATTTCTTGTTGAATATCTCATGCACATACTGAATATTTTGATACCAACATTTTTCTTATCTAACTTTTGGGACAGCTTGAAAACACGGAATGACTTCAGCACTATATTTATCAGGTAGACTCTAATAATTGGAACCTTGCATGTTGCCATCCAATTGTGTCTTCGATGAACATTAACACCTTATTAGACATGTCAAAATTTTCTTTGATATCTTAATGCACTCAAATGCTAAATTCTTAATTTCATTGTTGTTTCAGGTTTACTCCCAGTCCCAGGTTCCTCTAAAAATCCCAATGTCAGTGTTATATGGTTCAGATTTTATGGTCATGGGGTTTCCTCAGTGCACAAATGCCTATTATCTATTGATACAACATGATAATGACCTTACGCCTGTTTTTCATTTGCTTGAGACACAGACTGATGAAAGTAACAAGTCTAGTACTGATTCTGTGACTGATGCTAATCAGGCTGTGAGATTTAATAGGATTAACATTAGCCATATGCAAATAGGTGAAGACAAATATAGTCTCAACCTATTTGATTCTGGGAAGGCGCTACAAAATATGGTGAACTACAACCAATGTATTGAAGGTAGATCACTCAGAAAAAGCGGAAATGTCAAGCTTCTACCCTTTACACCTTCATCGTCACCTTCTTTTTCTTCTCTTGTTGATGAAGTATTTGAGCATAATCTAAGTTGTTCAACCACAGAGAATCAGTTTCTGCCACCTCATAGTTTGGCCTCTCATCATTTAAATTCTTACCAAGTTGGTGCCGAGGGAGTCAGTGGCACAGTTTGCCCACATCAGCTGGATGGAAACTTTATGCATTCTGACATTAGTTTTTCAGAAGTTAAACCTGATGTAAGTTTGAACAGTGATCTGCTCAGTAATCTGAACCACTTTAAATGTACAAATGCTATTTCCAGTTCAAGCACTGTCCGAATTTCATTCATGTCGTCAAACTGCAAGTCTGGTCATGATCTTAGCTCGTTGAGATCTCCAGGAGGCCATAATATTGAGCATGGAGGTGAATCTCTTCAACCTGTTTCTTCAGATGGCCAAGGAGGTACTTTTACGTTTTCTTTTTTAACTTGGGATTTTTGTCTTTCTGATATCCAAGGAACCGTCCGTCTATTGCTCTTGTTGTGATGCTGTTTGACACCTTGCAGTTTTGGGAAATATCTCCACTATGCAAGTTGGAGGGTCTTCTAGGAAACGATCTCTTTCAGAATTTTTATTGAATATCCCATCATTACAACTATCCAGAATCAGTGATGGGCCAAGAAAACGAAGAAAAGCACCAGAACATATGAAGGATGGTATTCTTTCTAAAGAATATTCGTCCAGTGTGCAATATGGAAAAAACGTCACATATGGAAATATATTTACAGAAGAAAATTGTTGTGTGACATCAGCCTTTTATGCTTCCTTACTTCGTCGTGTCATAAAGCACTGTTCACATTTGATCAAATATGCTCAACTCACTACCCAGATGGATTCTCTTGGCATCTCATATGCAGAAGAACTGTGGACGGGATCTTGTAATCCGGCATCTTGTAATCTTTGGTTGCGGTTACCCTTTCTTAAAGAGGATTCATGGAAACATGTATGCTTACGCCTAGGTAAAAGTGGATGTATGTCTTGGGATGTTAGGATCGATGATCCATATTATTGTTCACTCTGGAAAGTCCATGGAGGAAGTGGTACTACTGAATGGGGCATTGGTGTTCGTATAGCGAACACTTCTGAAATAGATTCACATATCACTTTCAATGACGATGGGGTCGTTTTGACTTATCACACTGTTGAGGCTGATAGTATAGGCAGGCTTGTCTCAGATTTGCAACGGCTTTCAAATGCACGTGCATTTTCTTGTAATATGCGGAGATTGGTTGGTGTAAAAGTTGATGAGAAGCGAGATGAAAAAGTGACACCTGTAGAGATAAAGGCAAGAAAAGTTAGCAGACACAGGCTATCTGAACAAATGAGGAAAACTTTCAGGATTGAAGCTATTGGTTTGATGAGCTTGTGGTTCAGTTATGTTGCTGTGCCTATGGTTCACTTTGTTGTTGAGTGGAAGGCTGGTGATGGTGGCTGCTTTATTCATGCTTCTCCAGATCAACTTTGGCCACATACAAAGGTTTGTCTATGCTTAATATTATGATCCCATGTTTTTCTTTTCTCATATGCACTTAATGCTACTTTTTTTTTCAATTTTTCCCTAGAATCTCTTTCAATTTCTAGGCGATGGAGGATTTCCTTCGACATTTCTAGTTGGAGTTGGTTGTTTCCCACCTTCCTCTGTCCCCATTTTTGTAGCCGTTTGCGAAGCCTTTGTGTTATGACCGGCCTTAAGTACTCCAGGCGCAGGCCCATTAGTGGCCAAGGACCAGGCGTCAGTTAGGGGCTAATTGCCTAGATGTTAGAATAGGCGCCCTATGGGCTGGTCAGGACCCTAATGGGCTGGCCTAGTGTCAGCTGCCCAAGCCTGTTCGGCTGTGGCTTAGGGACCAAGATAGATAGATATGGCAGGCTAGATAGATAAGGCAAGAACTCTTGATCCTTTCCTTGTATATATATGTAATTGTACCTTGCCTCATATCAATCAATCTAATCTTTTCATGAGCATACTTTCCTTCATGGTATCACAAGCCTAGGTTAGGTCTCCCCTTCCGCTGCCCACACGCGCGCCGGTACCAGCCGTGCCGCGCTACTCTTTCCTGCGCGCCGGCTCCTCGCCGCGCTGCGTTCCCCACCGCGCGCCGGCTCCTCTGCTGCGCAGCGCCCAACATGCCGCCAACACCTCCACCCTCCCCCAAGGATGGAGACGCCCATGACGGATCCTTCTCCTCCGTCCAGACCGACGAGATCGCCCGCCGCCTTGCCGAGGAGCAGAAGAACGACGCCGCTGCTGCTGCACAGCGGCTGGAGCAGGAGCAGGAGCGCGCCACAGCACGCGACGCCGCCCTCGCGCGCGCCCTCCAGGCCATGAGGAGGCCGCGGCCGCGACAAAGGAACGCGACGACGCTGCCCTCCGCGCCAGCGAAGCTCTGGCCCGCGCCGCCAAGGAACGCGCGGCTACTGAGGCCGCCATCACCCCTGTTCTCTCCGACAACACCCGTGCGCCAACTGATCTGCGCGCCACCATGCTCCATCACGAAGCCGTGGCCCTTCTCCTGCTTCACTCCCAGGCTATCGCCGTCAGCAACAACCGGAACCATGTCACCACCATCCTCGACGTCGACTCCGGTAACTTCAACCGCTGGTGTGATCAGTTTCTTCTCATCCTGGGCAACTTCTCCCTTCAGGGCCACGTTCATGAGGACCCTCCCGTCCCAATCTCTCCCGATTGGGCTCGGATGAACTGCGTCGTCAGGGCCTGGATCATCGCCACGCTCACCGACGACCTTGGCGAGATCATCTCCGCCCAGGGGACCACTGCTCGCCATGCCTGGCTTGCTGTCCAGTCTCAGTTCCTCAGCAACCGGGAAGCTCGCTCCATTCACCTTGAGACAAAGTTCCGCAACTTTGTCCAGGGTGACCTCTCCATCACCGACTACTGCCGCAAGCTGAAGAAGATGGCTGATGATCTCACGGCCCTTGGCGAAGTCATCACCGACCGCACTCTCGTCCTCAACCTCATCCGGGGCCTCAACGAGCGCTTCAGCCAAGTTGGGGCGCTCCTCCGCCGCGCCAAGCCCTTCCCCTCCTTCCTGGAGGCCCGTGAGGACCTCATCCTCGAGGAACTTACCATGGACAACCGGAAGGATGCTCCCACAGCTGCACTTGCTGCCTCCTCCCATCCCACCCCGGCTTCTGGCACGAGCTCCGGGGGTGCTGGTGGGAACTCCAAGGTCTACAATAACCGTCGCAGCAAGCGCGGAGGGGGTGGCAAGGGCACCAACAGCAGCAGCAACCCTTCTGGACAGGGCAGCCGCCCCTCTGCTGGTACGGTGCAGCAGCAGCAGCCTACTGCACAGCAGCCGGCTGCACGTCCCTGGCCCAGCTTCTACAACCCGTGGTCCGGCACCATACAGATGTGGCCAGGGGGTCCTCGTCCACCCCTGGCGCCCATCCCGGTGCCCCTTCATCTCCAGGCGCAGCAGCCTGCTCCCAATGGTGCTGGACAGTGGGTCGCCCCGGGATATTATAACCCTGTGACCGGCCTCCCTTCCTGGGACCCGACGGACCTCGCCGCAGCATTCAGCACCACATCGCTGACCCCTCCTCCGACCAACGAGTGGTACTTCGACTCAGGTGCTACCTCGCACATGACATCTCAATCCTCCTCACTTTCACATGTTCTATTCCCGCGGTACCCTAACCCTTCATCTATTGTTGTCGGTAATGGCTCCATTATTCCTGTTACTGCCACTGGCTCCACAGAGTTATCACCTACTTTACGTCTTAATAATGTTCTTGTGTCGCCACAAATTATTAAGAATCTTATCTCTGTTTACCAATTTACTATCGACAATAATTGTTCTGTTGAGTTTGACCCCGCTGGTTGTTCTGTGAAGGTTCTTCCATCTCGGACAGAGATCGTCAGGTGCAATAGCTCTAGACCGCTATATCCACTTCGCCTCCCACCAGCACGCTCCTTTGTCGCTCAGGGCTCCTCTCCACTGTGGCATCGGCGTCTTGGGCACCTCGGTCATGAGGCATTGTCGAAGCTCGCGTCTAGTGTCTCATCTCCTATCCAGGATTGTTCAGATTTATGTCATGCTTGTCAACTAGGGCGTCATGTTCGTTTGCCCTTTCATATGTCCACCTCTCGTGCGTCTAGCAAGTTTGATCTCGTTCATTGTTATTTATGGACATCTCCAGTTGTTAGTATTTCTGGTTACAAATACTACTTTGTCTTACTTGATGATTGCACCCATTATTTGTGGACTTTTCCTTTACGACTTAAATCTGACACTTTCAGCACGCTTGCCCACTTCATCGCCCACGCCTCCACTCAGTTTGGCGCCCGCGTCAAAGCTGTCCAGTGCGACAACGGGACAGAGTTCGACAACTCAAGCACCCGACACTTCTTCCTCTCCCAGGGCATTCACCTTCGCATGTCCTGCCCTTACACCTCGCCTCAAAACGGTAAAGCTGAACGCATTATTCGCTCTATCAATAATGTTGTTCGCTCACTGCTCTTTCAGGCGTCCATACCTCCCTCATATTGGGTGGAGGGCCTCTCCATGACAACTGTTCTCCTCAACATATTGCCCACCAAGACTCTAGCGTTCTCCACGCCTCATCTTGCCCTGTTCGGCAAGCCACCCAAATATGATCATCTCCGAGTCTTCGGTTGCAAATGCTATCCCAACATATCCGCCACTGCCTGTCATAAACTTGCCCCTCGGTCTGTCCTATGTGTCTTCCTAGGCTATTCCGCTCATCACAAAGGGTACCGCTGCCTTGACCTCTCATCCAATAGAGTCATCATCTCTCGGCACGTCATCTTTGATGAAACGGCCTTCCCTTTCACTGAGCGCCATGGTCCTAGTACTCCAGCGGACTTCGCGTTTCTTGACGATGACACTACTGATGATGTGCCCGCTCCTATTGGACCGTTGCACAAGTTTTTGATTGCAGGAACTCCACCTAGCGCCTCCGACGCCATCAGCGACCCTGCCGGTCCCTTTGCGGCCGTGCCTGGGGCGCCCCTGGAGCCTCCAGAGGATGATGATGATCCCCCGACTCCCGCGCTCTACGTTCCACCTGCGCTGCGGGCGTCGGGGGCCCCTTCCGCGCCACGCGCGGCCGCCGAGCTGACCGGCGCACCCGGAGGCGCGTCCCCGCGCCCTCTGTACGTCCCGCCCGCGCTACGCGCCGGCTCGACGTCCTCGGCGCCGTCCGCGGGCTTCCCAGCGCATCCTCAGGAGCCCCGCGGGCCTCCACCGGGGTTTCCACCTCTTCGACCGGCTCGCGACTTCACGTACCACTACTCGCGTCGACCACGACCACCATCGGCCGCTCCTGCACCGGTCGTGCCAGCAGCCCCACTGCCCAAGGGTGCGGTTGGTGTTCCCCTGGCGGCCAACCAACACTCCATGGGAACGCGTTCGAAGAGCGGCTTCCGGATGCCCTCTGTCTACCACGCTGTGCCTCTCTCTCCGGTACCGAAGACCTTTCGTAGCGCTCTTGCTGACCCCAATTGGCGAGCGGCTATGGAAGAAGAACACAGTGCTCTCCTGCAGAACCACACCTGGACTCTTGTGCCCCGTCCACCCCGGGCCAATGTTCTCACTGGGAAGTGGATCTTCAAGCACAAGCTTCAGATGGCTCCCTCGAGCAGTACAAGGCACGTTGGGTTCTTCGTGGCTTTACACAGCGACCTGGTGTGGACTTTGATGAGACGTTCAGTCCTGTGGTTAAGCCTGCTACCATCCGCACGGTGCTCTCCTTGGCGCTCTCTCGCCGCTGGCCCGTTCACCAGCTAGACGTGAAGAATGCCTTTCTTCATGGCAATCTTGCTGAGACAGTGTATTGCCAGCAGCCATCCGGGTTCGAAGATCCAGCTCATCCAGACTCTGCCTGCCTTTTCAAAAAATCGCTATATGGCCTGAAGCAGGCTCCTCGCGCTTGGTACAGTCGGATGCCACTTTCTTGCTGTCTATTGGGTTTGCTGAAGCCAAGTCAGACACCTCACTCTTCGTCTACATGCGTGGATCAGACACGGCTTATCTGTTGCTATATGTTGATGACATTGTCCTCACAGCTTCATCGCCTGATCCTCTTCGGCGTCTCATCTAAGCGCTTCAGCGAGAATTCGCCATGAAAGATCTTGGCGAACTGCACCACTTCCTCGGCATGCATGTTCAACGAAGTGGTGATGGACTTCTGCTCTCACAGCGACAGTACATGCTGGACATACTGGATCGCGCCAGGATGGCTGAGTGCAAGCCATGCTCTACTCCAGTTGACACCAATCCTAAGGTAGCTGCAACTGAGGGGACCCATGATGCTACAGACTTCCGCAGTATTGCTGGAGCTCTTTAGTACTTGACGTTCACTCGCCCGGATATTGCATATGCTGTTCAACAGGTCTGTCTTCACATGCATGACCCTCGAGAGCCTCATCTTGTTGCCTTGAAGAGGATTCTTCCCTATGTTCGGGGCACGCATCACCTCGGCCTCCTGCTGCGACCGTCTACTTCGACCGATCTTGTCGTCTACACTGACGCTGACTGGGCTCCGGACACTCACAAGTCCACCTCGGGCTATGCAGTGTTCCTTGGTGACAATCTTGTCTCCTGGTCCTCCAAACGCCAGAACACAGTGTCAAGATCAAGTGCTGAAGCCGAGTATCGCGCGGTGGCTAACGGAGTTGCAGAAGCGACCTGGCTCCGTCAGCTTCTCCTAGAGCTGCATGCCCCTCTCCGGCGTGCCACACTGGTGTACTGCGACAACATCAGTGCCGTCTACATGACCTCCAACCTGGTGCAACATCAGCGCATCAAGCACATCGAGATCGACCTTCACTTCGTTCGGGAGCGAGTTGCCATTGGTGATCTCCGTGTTCTGCATGTTCCCACCGCCTCACAATATGCAGACGTCTTCACCAAAGGGCTGCCTACTTCAGTTTTTACAGAGTTTAGGTCCAGTCTAAACGTGCAGAGTGGCTGACGATTCGACTGCGGGGGTGTGTTAGAATAGGCGCCCTATGGGCTGGTCAGGACCCTAATGGGCTGGCCTAGTGTCAGCCGCCCAAGCCTGTTCGGCTGTGGCTTAGGGACCAAGATAGATAGATATGGCAGGCTAGATAGATAAGGCCAGGACTCTTGATCCTTGCCTTGTATATATATGTAATTGTACCTTGCCTCATATCAATCAATCTAATCTATTCCTGAGCATACTTTCCTTCACTAGAATTATACATTTATTGTTATTTCCCTTAGATAGTTTATTATTTCCTAAATTAGGCCTCACGAAGGTATATATATATATCTTCTAAGACTTTTATCCAGGGATTAAGTCAGAAGCAACAATCAAGTTGCTGGCTTCCCTTGGAAGCCAGCCGTGTCTCTGCCCTTTTTTTCCTCACGCGCAAGCCCTAGTTAGGGCTGCAACAGCAGTCGCCTCGTTCTCTCGCTCTCACGCCTCCTCGCGGGCGTCGAGAGCATTACCTCGCCCTGCCGTCTTCCATCCCTACAGCCTCCGTAGCAACTCCGGTAGGACAGCTGATCCTATCACTTTGTAACTTCAGAAATAGGTGCTCAACTGCACAATTTGACTGCACAGGAGCCTCCCAGTTCTGTTTAATGGCTTCTTGAAAGTGAATACTACGTACGTCGTTTGCCACCAGTGTGTACTTTGAGGCCAAGGATGAGTGGACAATGTTCAGATACTCCTGCTGTCGTACTTTGCAAAATAGATTCAGGAAAGATTCCATCCCATTCCACAACAAAAAGCTCTGTCTAGCTTGACCAAGGTTGGTGATTGCCTCTCATTTGACCATGTATATTTTCGACCAAGCAGGGGAATCTCTTTTACCTCCATATCATCCAGAAAGAGCCTGAATCTGCCCATCATTGTTCTATCTAAGTTTTCATTGTTTTTGTCAGCGGCTTAATAAATGAGATAAGTCCCCCACTACTAACCAAGGCCCATTGCAAAGAGCACAAATATCCCATAGCTCCTGCAGGAAGAGAGCCTTCTCATTATCACGTTGAGGCCTATAGACCCCAGTGAAACCACCAATTGCGACCTTCTTGCTGGAAAACAGGACTGAAACTGAATAGGTGTCCACTCTAGTGGCAATGGCTTGGCAAGAGCACCCTTTCCAGGCAATTAAGACACCGCCTCTGGTTCCATTGGCCGGAAGGGCAATATAGTTATCAAAGGATGATCCAAACACGGAGAAAAAAAAATGCTAAGTGAGAGAGAGGATATGGCACAGGGAATGAAGATTGGATTGATAGAGTACAGGCAGGTACAATATATACGCAAGGATGACGAAGTAGGGTTTATAGAATACACCCAATCAACAGAGACCTTTGCTATCAATCTAATCTACTAATAAAAGCAGCAGCCCAGGTGTGGGCACCTAGGCCCATATGGCCAGCCCATAGGCGCAGTCTAACAATAAGTCAGCAAACTTTGTTTCTTGGAGACATACAATATCTGCAACTTAATGCTACATGATATGTGTACATTATGCAATGGTGCATTTTGAAATTTTTATTTAGTTATTTAATATGCTTCTTTGCTTAACAGTGAGAGAAGATATCTCGGGAAATTGTAATGTATTAGATGGCAAGAGTACAGGGGTACATATATATGGGCAAGGATCACTAGGATAACAGATGGGCCTTCGGCCTTCATATACTTAACAATAGGAACACCCAATCAACGGTGATACTTGCCTAATCTACCATCTAAACATAAGGCAGTCCAGCCATGGGCTTGGACGCTAGGCCCAAGGCCTCTAGCAGGCGCATATTCTAACACTCCCCCTCAGTTGAAACGTCAGCCACTTTGCACGTTTAGACTGGACCTAAACTCTGTGAACAGTGAGGAAGGCAGCCCTTTGGTGAAGATATCTGCATATTGAGATGAGGTAGGGACACGCAGAACCCGAAGATCACCAATGACAACTCGCTCTCGGACAAAGAGAAGGAGAGTTAGGCCAAAATAGCCATACACAACATACAAGCATGCACAAAACACACACCTACACCAATAGCCTGTGATACCGGGCAAGAACCTTTACAATTACAATTGCGCCAAGGATAAGTAAGATACGTCCAGCTGGACCAACTCCAAACTATAGGACATAAGACTATCCGCACTCTTCATCCTCTATATTCATCCTCCAAAAGGAATATTCCGTCCTGGTCAGCGAGATTTCTTCCTCTATACAAATTTATTCCGCACCCATCATCCTCTATATCTCATACTCTATATCTCATGTCAACAGTGGGGCCCACATCAACATCAACAACATCAACAAAGCCTGTAGTCCCAAGCAAGTTGGGGTAGGCTAGAGTTGAAACCCAACAAGATACCCAAGTCATGGTTCCGGCACTTCAATAGCTGCTTTCCAGGCAATCCTATCCAAACATAGATCTCTAGATATATCCCAAGCTTTTAAATCCCTATTCACCGTCTCCGCCCATGTCAACTTCGGCCTTCCTCTGCCTCTCCTTATATTATTAGCTTGGCTTGGGGCTCCACAGCGCACTGGTGCATCTGGCGGTCTCCTCTGGACATGGCCAAACCATCTCAACCGATGTTGGACAAGCTTTTCTTCAATTGGTGCCACCCCTAGGCGATCACGTATATCATCATTCCGAACTCGGTCCATTCTTGTGTGACCACAGATCCAACGCAACATGCGCATTTCTGCAACACTCATTTGTTGAACATGTCGAGCCTTTGTGGGCCAACATTCGGCTCCATACAACATCGCAGGTCTAATTGCTGTCCTATAGAACTTGCCTTTTAGCTTTTGGGGTACCCTCTTGTCACATAGAATGCCAGAAGGTTGACGCCACTTGATCCACCCTGTTTTGATTCTATGGCTAACGTCTGCATCAATATCTCCATCCCTTTGTAGCATCGATCCCAGATATCGGAAGGTGTCCTTTTTAGGCACGACTTGACCTTCCAAACTCACATCTCCCTCATCCTGAGCCGTTGTGCCAAAGTCGCATTTTATATACTCGGTTTTAGTCCGACTTAGTCTAAAACCTTTAGACTCAAGGGTCTGCCGCCACAGCTCAAGTTTCCTATTTACTCCCGCCAAGCTTTCATCAACTAACACTACATCATCGGCAAAGAGCATGCACCAAGGGATGTCCCCTTGAATGTCCCTTGTAATCTCGTCCATTACCAAGGCAAAGAGATACGGGCTCAAGGCTGACCCTTGATGAAGCCCAATTCTAATCGGGAAGTAATCAGTATTACCATCGTTGGTTCGAACGCTAGTCACAACATTGTTGTACATGTCCTTGATGAGGGCCACGTACTTTGTTGGGACTTTATGTCTATCCAAAGCCCACCACATAACATTTCTTGGTATCTTGTCATAAGCCTTCTCCAAGTCAATGAAAACCATATGTAGGTCCTTCTTCTGCTCTCTAAATCGCTCCATAACTTGTCTTAACAAGAAGATTGCTTCTGTGGTTGACCTTCCAGGCATGAAACCAAATTGGTTGGTAGATACTCGTGTCTTTCTTCGCAGGCGGTGCTCGATGACTCTCTCCCATAGCTTCATAGTGTGGCTCATCAACTTTAAACCCACGGTAGTTATTACAACTCTGGATGTCACCCTTGTTCTTGTAGATTGGTACCAAAGTGCTTCTTCTCCACTCCTCAGGCATCTTGTTCGATCGGAAGATATTATTGAACATCTTGGTTAGCCATACTATAGCTATATCCCCAAGACATCTCCACACCTTGATTGGGATACCATCCGGGCCCATCGCTTTGCTCCCTTTCATCCTTTTCAACGCTTCTCTGACCTCCGATTCTTGAATCCTCCGCTCAAAGCGCCTATTGTTGTCATCAAACGAGTCGTCCAACTGAACAGGGGAGTTCTCGTTCTCCCCATTGAACAATTTGTTAAAATACTCTTGCCATCTTTGTCTGATCTCATCCTCTTTCACCAAGAGTTGCTCCCTCTCATCCTTAATGCACTTGACTTGAGTAAAGTCCCTCGTCTTCCTTTCACGAGTCCTAGCCATCCTATAGATGTCCTTTTCTCCTTCCTTCGTATCAAGACGCTTGTACAAATCTTCATAAGCCCGTCCCTTTGCCTCCGCCACTGCCCGTTTTGCAGCCTTCTTTGCCACCTTATACTTCTCTATGTTATTTGCACTCCGGTCCTGGAACAAGCTCTTATAGCCTTCCTTCTTCTCCTTAATTGCCTTTTGGACATCCTCATTCCACCACCAAGTGTCTTTCATAGCGCATCCACTTCCTTTGGTCACACCTAGCACCTCTGCAGCAACCTTTCGAACGTATGTCGCCATCTTCTCCCACATATTGTTGGCGTCACCTTCGTCCTTCCACGGGCCCTCTTCAATAACTCTTGCCTTGAAGATCTTTGATGTCTCCCCTTCTAAATTCCACCACTTTGTTCTTGCAATCTTGGCTTGTTTAGCCCTACAAGTTTGCATCAGAAAGCGGAAGTCAGCCACCACTAGCTTGTGCTGGGACACCACACATTCCCCAGGTATCACCTTACAATCCACGCAAGCACGTTTATCTCTCCTTCTTGCAAGGACGAAGTCAATCTGACTGCAGGACAAGCCACTACTAAAGGTCACTAAGTGAGACTCTCGCTTTTGGAAGAAAGTGTTTGCTACCATCATATCAAAAGCTGTAGCAAAGTCTAGGATATCCTCTCCCTCCTGGTTCCTTCTTCCGGAACCAAAACCTCCATGTGCTGCCTCGTAACCTGTACTAGATGCTCCTACATGGCCATTAAGGTCCCCTCCAATGAAGAGCTTCTCGCTACTTGGTACAGCCCTGACTATGCCATCCAAATCCTCCCAAAATTGCCTCTTAGCACACTCATCAAGGCCTACTTGGGGAGCATACGCACTAATAACGTTTAAGACTAAATCACTAATGACAAGTTTAACTAAGATAATCCTATCTCCTTGCCTTTTCACCTCCACCACACCACCTTGGAGGCTCTTATCGATCAAAACTCCGACTCCATTTCTACTCGACGTTGTCCCTGTGTACCATAGCTTGAAGCCTGTATTGTCCACCTCCTTCGCCTTTTGACCCTTCCATCTGGTCTCTTGAACGCACAAGATATTTACACGCCTCCTAACCATAGTGTCAACTAGCTCTCTTAACCTACCCGTGAGGGACCCAACATTCCAACTACCTAAACGGATCTTGGTTGGTTCGACTAGCTTCCTTACCCTTCGCACCCGCCGAGGGAGGTGTGAAGACCCTTGCTCATTTTGCACCACATCCGGGCGCCGATGTGGCGCGCCACTAAGGATGCGACGACCCGATCCTTGCTCACTTGACACCATGCCCAAATCAAGACACGGCGCGCCACGGGGGTGACGACCCGGCCCTTGCTCATTTAACACCATACCCGAGTTCCGGCATGGCGCGTCGCTAAGAGGGTTACGCCCCAACGGGAATCTTTTGGGTCTCATTTCCATGAAAGTGGCTAAGTTTTGATGTTGGCTCGCCAAGCCTATCACACCCTCCTCCTTTACCAGGGCTTGGGACCTGCTATGCTGGAACACCAAAGGCACTCCAACCTAGGCGGAGTTAACAGTGGGGCCCACATATTTATAAAATAAAATTTATCTAAATATATCCATGTGAGATCTTATTTTAAAGAATTTATTGCAACGAATTTAATGGTGTAATCGAAATTTAATTTGGTTTCTTTATTTGCGAGATATATAAATTTTTAGGCTGTTGAAATAGTAGCACGCAACCCAAGACGGATGCATGCATGCCGATCCATCCCTCGCAGGCGCTTGGATTAGCGTACACAGATGCGTCCACTTGGATAAAGTTGCCGATAGCGTGTCACGCTGCGTGCTTTTTTTTTTTCCTGTAAACTCTCCAGTACTGCTTTCCCGTACCCTGCTGCGGCCAGCCTAAGGCCTAGATGCGACCACGGTGTCAAGACCTTTTGCACCTGCAAGCATCCAGAGTTCAGATTCTTCCCGCGCCCGTAGGAAGGTTATGTCCACTCTAGGGGAGATTCCATTGAATACCATGTCATTTCTTGCTTTCCAAAGGACCCATGCCCCTAAAACGACCAAGGTATTGAATCCATCCCGCACACCATTGCTCATTTGGTCATTTGCTTTCATAGCTGATGCCAAAACTACCGAGCAAAGACACAAGTCGAGAATAGATGGTTAATCGTCTCAGCTGGTCACAAAGTGGGCAGTGTTCCGGATGGGGAAGGCCACGCCGTGCCAACCTGTCCGCTATGCAACAACGATAGTGAGCCACTAGCCATAGAAAAAACTTGCATTTCCTTGGAGCCCAGGTTTTCCAAATCAGCTTACTTGGAGCAAAAAATGTGGACCCAAAAAAGAAAGCCTCGTAAGCTGATTTGGTGGAAAACTTACCCGAGGCCCCAAAGCGCCATTCATGCACATCCTCAATATCTGGCTGTAACCCTACTTCTCGTAATGTAATAGAGCAGTTCAGCTGCAGCAACAGCACTCTAGTGAAGCAGCATTCCAGAGTAGTGAGCAGAACTCCTGCTTGTGTTTGTGCTCTGTTCTCACCTCACTATCCCTGAAGTTTGTGTGTGTGTGTGTGAGGCTGAGGGTGATGGTCTGCACCTGATTGTGGGCCAACAGATGTTTTGTTGACTTGAGAATTATGTTATGTAGGTTTGATATGTGTATGGTTATTTAAGTGCCGTGTGGTGTTGATCAATATGATTGCCTTGCATTTGTCAGACAAGCAGGACAGATGCATTTCACTGCTCACCAGCCATACTCAATTTATTTGTTGGCCAAAATGTTGTCCACTTGTCCATGGAAAACTTGGTTTCACTAGCAGAAGCTGTCTGGCGAAAAGGAATTTTTTTTTTACCAGTTATCATGATATACTGTAAATCCAGTAGCACAATCTCTTATGCTATTGCCTGTGAACTAATCTTCCATGTGATTTTGTTGTTTTTATAACTGAGTTCACATAATGCAGTTTTTGGAGGATTTTGTGAATGTGGGTGAGGTAGCATCATTCTTGGACAGCGTCAGGCTTACAGCTGGACCATTAATTGCCCTTAGTTGTGCAATTCGATCTGCAAAAATGCCTGTGACACTTCCTGCTGGTTACAGTTCTGTACCAAAGCAAAATAGCTATCGGTCAGAAGGGGCAACAGCAAGCAACTCATCAACTACTGCGCAAAATATATCTGCCCCACTGAGCCCTACAGTAGCCCATTCTAACAAGCATAATCTTCAGAGTTCTGCGCTTTCTATTGTAGGGAGGGGTGGGCCTGGATTAGTTCCTAGTCCATCATTTCCTTTTGATGTTACTGTTGTGCTTCGTGGACCATATTGGATACGTGTCATATATCGCAAGATTTTCTCTTTCGACATACGTTGCTTTAGCGGAGATCAGGTGTGGCTGCAGCCAGCAACCCCTCCAAAGGGTGGACCTTCAATTGGGGGATCTTTACCTTGCCCACAATTTCGACCTTTCATATTGGAGCATGTTACTCAGGGTTTAAATGCTTTTGAACCCAGTGTTATGAGTGCTAGACATGGTGGTGTACAATTGAAGGCCAGCATCAACAAAGCTTCTGGAGGTCAGCAATCAGCTCTTGCTCTGAACCGCTTTCATGGTGTTCACGGTATAGCTACATCTGGACCAACTACAAATGTTGGTAACCAGGTGGTACCTACATTCATTCGAGCAGGCAGTGCTGTTGTGGCTTCTTCAAAATATGCTTCAGGAAATGCTGGAGCCACTCCACACCTTTCTCCCGGAACAAACCTACCTGTTCATATGAGGAGTGAGTTGAGCTCAACTTTTACTGCTCTTGGGGACGATGGTGGCTATGGTGGTGCATGGGTTCCTCTTGCTGCTCTTAAAAAGGTGTTGCGAGGCATTCTTAAGTACCTTGGAGTTCTATGGTTGTTCTCCCAGTTTCCTGAGCTTCTGAAAGACATACTAGGGTCAGTTTTGAATGAGAATGAAGGAGCACTTTTAAATTTGGATCAGGAGCAACCAGCACTGCGATTTTTTGTGGGGTAAGAGTCAATTTATTGGTAAAATATGGTAATTTCACCTTCTGAGTATACTACACATAGCTAAAATACACCTTTTCAATATGCTACTATAAATCTCATTGGCATACAGATATTTTATGTGTACCCCATAAAAGAACACAACATATTTGAATTAAGGATTGAGAATGTTTAATGTTATAGTGTTCTATATACTTTTTTTTTGGTATTGTTTTCTTTTTGAGGTTGTGTCATATCATCATATATTAGATAAGCATGTTTGACGGTATTTTCCTTTTGGTTAAGCATGCAGGTGAATCTACTATTAATGCATGCCAACCATTTTTTTTGTTTGTGTTCTCTAGTACTTCTATTACCCATTCTTTTGTACTTGCCTAAGGGCTAGACATCTGCACATGTTGTGACATTACTTTTTATAGTTATTTCTTAGTAAAAGTTGCTAAAATCATAACCTACTGAAATAATTCTTCATGGCTAATCCACTGATATTATCTTCCATCTTCAAGTCCTAACTCTTCTGTGTGTATTAGTGGTCAAAGATTTTGAGATTTGACTACATATTCTAAAGTTTTTTTTTATTTCTAACCTAATTTTAATTAATATTTTAAAAATAATCTACCAAAAAACTATGTTCAGATCAAATCCGTCTGGTTGGATCAGCCCATGTGGCACGGCCATATCATGTTGTCACGCCACATGCATTTGCATGACAAGCATGTCATGCTGGCATAATGGATCTGATCAAGGTCCTGCCACGCCATTCCTTCTGGCGCCACAAGTCAGTTTTTTTTTTCTCGAAAACGCAGGAGAGCTGCGTTGCATTATATTAAGAAGAGAGCAAAGGGCAAGAGCCCAAAAAAAACACCCACACAACACAACACAACACAAACACAAACACACTTACACCCTAACTGTTACAAAGATTATAGTCATGCCGTTGACAACCACCCAAGGCAACCACTACTGAGCTAGACATTCTAGCTACCGGGGAGGAGGGCAGTTAAGAAGGAGAGCCCTCTAGCCCCAGCCATAGACCAAATGCGGTGTTCCTCGCCGGCGATGATTAGAGCACTAGCTAAATTTGGAGTTCCTCCATCAAAGACACACCCATTGCGATGGTTCCAAATAGTCCAAGCTCCGAGAATGATAAGCGAATCAACAATTTGTCTTATCAGCCCATCAACGATGCCGCTACTAACTTTCTCCCACCAACCATGGAAGGACAGCTCAGTAGGCTGAGGGGACAGGGTATGAAGACCAACCTGTCTGGACAAACTGAACCAAAATTCTTTTACGAACACACATTGGACAAGGAGATGATTAATAGTCTCATCTTCTTGGTCACAGAGAGGACGGGATTCCGGATGAGGCAACCCACGACGCGCCAAGCGATCAGCCATCTAGCATTTGTTGTGCGCGACTAGCCACAAAAAGAAGCGACATTTGAGCGGTGCCCAAGATTTCCAGATTCTTTCCCGTGGTCCAAAAAGAGTAGACCCCAAAAAGAATCCATCATATGCCGACTTAGCCGAGTATTGTCCATTGGAGGAGAGCCTCCAAATGTGTCTATCTTCAACCTCTGGCTGCAGCTGAAAATCCATCAAAAGATCCCATAATTGGTGAAAGAGAATATAATTGGTGGAATATTGGATATATTGCATTGGGCCTCATGGGCTGATTATATAGGGTACATAGGACTAACACCTCATGTGTACTATTCCTATTTACTCTAACATCCCTCCGCAGTCACAACGGGAGCGCTACAGACGGTGAGACTGAAGAAGAAGCTGACAAACTAACATCCCCCGCAGTCATAACAGTCGATATGTTGCGTATGTTGTGGCTTGGACACTGTTTGCTAGCCTGGCCAAAAGTCACTAGACCACTGAATCTAGGGGTCTTGGTATCTTTAACCTTCAGAACTTGGGATGGGCTCTGAAGCTCAGATGGTTATGGCTGCAGAAAACAGAACCCAACAAAGCCTGGGCTTTCTTCCCTGTCCAAGCTCAGGCTCAAGTCCAAGCTTTCTTTGCCATGGCTGTCAAGACAGTTGTAGGTAATGGAAAAAATACTCGTTTCTGGACAGATAGATGGTTACTTGGTCAAAGTTTGCAACAGGCCCTTCCACACCTATACAAGAGGTGCTCTAGATATGCTTGTTCTGATTGAGTACATTCACCTTTGAGGGCTTCTTTCAAGTGTGGTGCTGTAGCCTGAAGTGGAAGATACACACATCTGGAAACTCTCAGCCTCCGGCCTATACTCAAATAAATCAACCTATGAGGCCTTGTTCGTGGGAGCCATTCACTTCAATCCTTGGGAGATGATTTGGAAGAGCAGGGCTCCTAGGAAGTGCAAGTTCTTTATGTGGACAGTTGGTCATAACAGATGTTGGACAGCTGATAGACTTGCTCGTCGGGGCATGGACCACCCTTCTCAGTTCCCACTTTGTGATCAGGAAGGTGAATCAATCAACCACCTCCTGATCTCTTGTATGTTCACCCGACAAATATGGTATAGCATGCTCCAAATTTTTGGATTGCAAGTTGTGGCTCCCCGGATGGATGATTTGGTATTTGTGGACTGGTGGGAGGAAGCTGGCAGCAGATTTTCTGGTCAAGTAAAAAAGGGGTTCAACTCCATCATTATCTTGGGAGCATGGTTAATATAGAAGCATCGCAATTATTGTGTGTTTGATGGAGGAACCCCTAACCTGATGAGGGTCATCTCGGCTTTTAGGGAAGAAGCACAACAGTGGTCAAAAGCAGGGGCTCGAGGAGTTTCTTATCTCCTTGCCCTGGCTACTACCTCCTAGATATTGTTGGGGTCATGTGGTCAGGTCCGGGTCTATTTCTCTAGAAAGGTTTAGTGTTGTTATATTTAGGGTGTGCCACAGACCCTTTTTCCTGTGACATTGTATTTGAGTTCTGTTGCAATTTGGGGAAGCTTCTGGCAGGCTGTAACGCCGTGCCCTTGCTCTCTATACTTTTCTTCACCTTTTTACATAATGGTCCCCTTACAAACTCTTATTTACACCAACACTCCCCCTCAAGATGGGCTGAAGATATCTAACATGCCCATCTTGTTACAACTCAACTCAATCTCATTAGGTCCTAGACCTTTTGTGAAACAATCCGCTAATTGACTACGTGATTTTACATATCCCATCCTTAGGATCCCACTATCTAGCTTCTCCTTAATGAAGAATCTATCTATCTCCACATGCTTGGTGCGATTAAACTGGACTGGATTGTTTGCAATGTTAAGTGCAGCAATATTATCACAATGAAGCATCATTGTCTCATTTCTTAACACCCGCAGCTCCTTTAGCAAGCTTTTTAGCCACAACATCTCACACAAGCTCAATGCCATTGCCCTATACTCAGCCTCCGTAGTAGACCGAGCCACAACTGCTTGCTTCTTGCTTCTCCATGAGACAAGGTTGTCTCCCACAAACACGCAATACCCAGAGGTAGACCTCCTATCATCCTTGCTGCTTGCCCAATCTGCATCACAGTAACCCTCCAAATCTAAGTGCCCATTTTTCTTGAACCATAACCCCCTTCCAGGGGTTCCCTTCAGGTATCTCAAAATCCTATAGACAACATCCATGTGTCCAATTCTTGGATCATGCATATACCTGCTCACCACACTCACTGCATAGGAAATGTCTGGTCTTGTATGACACAGGTATATCAGTCTTCCTACCAATCTCTGATATGTTTCCTTGTTCACCGAATCTCCGCATTGGGCACTGATTTGATGATTTTTATCAATGGGAGTACTACATGGTCGACATCCCAACATGCTAGTTTCAGCCAGCAGATCAAGGACATATTTCCTTTAAGAAAGAACTATTCCTTTAGGCGACCTAGCAATCTCAATCCCAAGAAAATACCTAAGTGGTCCAAGATCCTTTACCTCGAAGGCTCTACCTAGATTTTCCTTCAAACATTTGATTTCCTCCACATCATCTCCTGTAATCACAATATCATCCACATACACCGCCATAATGGTGATAAGTGTTCCTCTATGCTTATAGAAGACAGTATGATCATCATTGCATTGTGTGTAACCTATACCACAAACTGCTCTCCTGAACCTGTCAAACCATGCTCGGGGTGACTGCTTTAGTCCATAGAGTGACTTTTTAAGTCTGCACACCTTCCCAACAGTTTGACTATTCGCAAATCCCGGTGGAATTTCCATATAGACCTCTTCCTTCAAGTCACCATGGAGAAATGCATTCTTCACATCCATCTGATGTAAAGGCCAACCAAAGTTAACAACACAAGAGATTAGGGTCCTAACAGTACCCATCTTTGCCACTGGAGCAAAGGTCTCATCATAATCAATGCCATATGTTTGACTATAGCCTTTTGCAACCAATCTTGCCTTATACCTGTCAACCTCTCCTTTTGGGTTTTGCTTCACAGTGAAGACCCACTTGCAGCCCACAACCTTTTTCCCTTTTGGAAGTGGGACCAGTTCCCAAGTCTTGTTCCTTTGAAGAGTATGCATCTCTTCTCTCATTGCTGCATTCCAGTTAGGATCCTGTTTTGCACACCTCCAGTCCCTTGGAATGGGCACTATTTGTAAAGATGCAACAAATGCTCTAAATACAGGTGAAAGGTGAGAGTATGAGAGGAAGTTTGCAATGTCATGATCTGTACTAGGGTGCTGAAAACCATAGCGAACAGGAGGTTTTCCAAAATTAGATCTAGTATCCCTACGTTGTGCAAAAGGTAACTCTACATGTTCAAGGTTAGGAGGAACATTACCACTTGATGAAGAGAGATCCGAGGAGAGATTTGGGACTGAAGAAACAGGCTGTTGTGGCTGTGATTCACTGATTTGCTCCCCCTGACTCCTGAACCTCCTCCTTTGGTACACTATTGGCTCCTTTGCAACTATTTGCTCCCCCTGACTCCTGAACCTCCTCCTTTGGTACACTATTGGCTCCTTTGCGTTCTCAACATTCACTTCTTCACTTCCTTCATTAATTATTATCTGCTCATCCTCATCGCCGACCACCTCATCACCAATTATCTCTTCGCCTTCACCGTCACCGCCGCCTTCACCACCACAGTCATCCTGAGATTCAGGTCTATCCATTGGACATGGGATGGTACCAACAATCACCTCTCTTTGAGTATCAGCTCCTTCATTCTCCCCCTCTCTACTGTCACCCTCAGTGACTGAAGAGAATTCCTCTAAGAAAGGATCAAGATCACATGGCTGTATGTAGTATGGTTCAGACTCCCGGAACGTCACATCCATACTCACAAACAATTTCCTCTCAATAGGGTCCCAACATTTGTACCCCTTTTGTGTAGAAGAATATCCAACAAAAATACACTTCACCGCCTGAGGATCCAACTTACCAACTGAAGGTCTATGGTCCCTCACAAAGCACACACAACCAAACACCTTTGGGGGTACTTTAAATTCTTGTTGTCCTAGCAACAGCTCTGCAGGTGACTTCATATCAAGAATCCTAGATGGCATACGATTAATTAAATATGCTGCTGTTAGCACCGCCTCACTCCAGAGATATTTGGGCACATTCATCTAGAACATGATTGACCTTGCTACCTGTAACAAGTGTCTATTTTTCCTCTCAGCTACACCATTTTGTGGTGGGGTACTAGGACAAGTAGTTTGATGTATAATCCCATGTCTAGAGAGATACGCCCCAAAATCATTGTTCACATACTCCTTTCCATTATCAGTTCGGATAACCCGAATCCTAATATTGAATTGGTTTGCAACCAATTTATGAAAATCCTGAAAACACTTAAGAACCTCATGCTTACCTCTAAGCATGTAAATCCATGTCATACGAGTGTAGCAGTCAATAAAGGTGACAAACCACTTAAAACCACTCACAGATGTAACTGAGTAGGGACCCCAAACATCAGAATGTATTAACATAAAAGGTTCACAACTCCGGAGGCCAATACTAGGATAAGTTGTCCTTGTATGCTTCCCAAGTTCACAGGCATCACACACAAGTTTCTTTTTGTCCACACCCTTAAAAACATCAGGATATAATTTATTCAAGCTTTCAAAAGGTACATGTCCTAACCGGCAATGAAGCAAGTATATCTCCTTCTCTTGTGTTTCAGTAGACTAGGAAGGAAGGAACATGCAAGACAGATGATAAGTGCAGGGATGGAGTGCACTCTATAGATCCTACACCATAAATGGGTTGGGAGGTACTATCAGCAGTTTGAATAGTCTCAGAATAAGAATGTGGGGTATATGTTTTAAAAGAACTAGATATGCCTGTGACATGCTTGGAAGCTCTTGAATCAATGACCCATTCTATGTTATGCCTACATGTGGATGCAAGTGCCTGTGCCTGAGTACCTTTGCCCAAGTGGGCATAGTTGGCAAAGTTACCAAAGTGACTGGTGGTGGGAATCACAGAACCAACTGGAGTGGTGTTGGAGACTTCAGATGCTTTAAACTTCTGCCATTGTTCCCATTGCTTGACTTGTTCTCCAGTTAAGGTGAGGGACTGAGTCTCAGCCGTAACCTTAGGACCACTCTCTGTGGTAGGACTCTCCATAGCTGCATTGGCTTGAGGGGCACCACGACCTCTGCCACGTCCTCCTGCACGTCCACCGCGGCCTCCACGAGCTCCACCCCTACCACCATAGTTCTTTGGAAGGGGACAATTGTAGCTCATATGGCTTCTCCCCACAGTTGTAACACAACCTCTCTACCACAGTGGTATAGGCTGACTTCACAGGATTATCACCATTCATCATCCGAAGCCTACTCTCCTCAATGACCATGGCTGACACAGCCTCCTCCATAGTAGGTAAGCTGACCTGGTGACAAAAGGTAGCCCTCCTACTCTCAAACTCAGGATCTAAGTTCTTCAGAAAATGAGTTACCCTTCTGTCCTCAATCCACTTCTGGACATCCTGTGCATCCTGTGGATCCCTCATATGGAGTGGAGCATAGTGGTCCAGTTCTCCCCACAAGTACTGCAACTCACTAGCATATTGCTCCACTGACCGCCCTGCTTGTTTCACTGCATCAGCCTTATTCTGAATCTCCATCATTACCATCACATTCCCCTGCTTGGAGTATCTGTTACTCAGAGTTTTCCATATTTATGCTGCAGTATGCATAGCTTCCACCACTTTACCAACTGACGGTGATATGGAGGCCAATAACCATGCCACTATGGTAGAGTTTGTCGTGCGTCAAACTCTCCACTTGGGGCTAAGCTTGTTAGCCGGTTCAACACAATCCTCCATCAAATAGTTCTCTACCCCCTTTCCTCCTAGTATCACTTGCACTCTTCTAGACCAGCTCAGATAATTCTTACTTCCCTCTAGCTTCACATCATTCGGAATGAGTTCCAATTTGAGTTCAGCACCTCCCTATGACCAATCAGATTCATCTCCAAGAGCTCCTGAATCATGGTCCTCATCTCACTTCTCATCTCACTCTTGGTAATTAGTGGATCACCTCCACCATTACCACCACTGTTATGCTGCTCACCAGCTACCTTCCTTGCCTCCTCTTCTGCTCTCCTCTTTTCCTCCTCTGTATCCATACTGACTCAAAAAAAACGGACCAGGCTTCTTCCCTTTTGCCTCCAACAGCAACACACACGCACCAGCAGCAGTACTACACACACACACCAGCAGTACTTCCCTTTTGCCTCCAACAGCAACACACACGCACCAGAAGTAGTACTACACACACGCACTTCTACTCCTCCAGCAGCAGCAGCCGTACTCCTTCTCCCTCTTTCTTCCAGCTGTAGGCAGCAGCACACGGGCACACGGGAGTGAATCCCACTCCCCTTCCCTCCTTTACCTTCCTGCTCCGGAGCGCACCGGACTGCAGTCCACCTCCAAATGAAGCAGACTTGCGCCCGCCACTCGCTGGCCCCGCGTGCGCAGCCCTGAGCTGCACTGTCGTCCGCTCCGAGGCCGCCTCTGCTCGCGCATGCTCGCGCCTGTGCACAGCCCGCCGCCTCTGCTCGCGCCTGCCCGCACAGCCGCGCCTTCCCGCACCGCCGCACGGAGCACGCGCGCCTCTGCTCACGCCTGCTCGAGGAGCTCGCTCGCGCAGATGCCGCGCCTCCACTCCGCCTGGCCGCGCAGCTCCTGCCGCCTTCACAGCAGCTCGCCCGTGCCATCGCCGGTAAGCCTAACCCTAGCTCTCGATACCATGTTGCAATTTGGGGAACCTTCTGGCAGGCTGTAACGCCGTGCCCTCACTCTCTATTCTTATCTTCACCTTTTTACATAATGGTCCCCTTACAAACTCTTATTTACACCAACAGGTTCTTTAGCCCTCCTGTTTTTTCTTAATATATTGATGCGCAGTTCTCCTGCGCATTTGAGAAAAAAAAAACATCTTGCCCACTAAGACTCTCCAGTTCTCCACGCCTCACCTTGCTCTGTATGGCATCTTGCCAGTGTATGGTCACCTATGAGTCTTCGGCTGCAAGTGTTATCCCAACATGTCTGCCACTGCTCCTCATAAACTCGCTCCTAGGTCCGCCTTATGCGTCTTCCTAGGTTATTCCGCTCATCACAAAGGATACCACTGCCTTGACCTCTCCACCAATGGAGTCATCGTCTTCCGGCACGTGATCTTTGATGAAACAACCTTTCCCTTTGTTGAGCTCCATGGTCCTAGTACTCCAGCGGACCTTGATTTTCTTGATGCTATTGATGTTGTGCCTGCTCCTATTGAACCGTCGCACAGATTTTTGTCTGCAGCCATGTTGACACCAAAGGTGGCAAACGGAAAAAGACCGCAAGCGTACGGTTTTCAAGTGTCGCTTTCACCGGGAGTATTCCAGGTATCGTATTTTTCCTAGGCAACGAGAAGTGAGTTAACTAGGATATGGTTATCTCCTATGATGGATCAAGGGAGACTATGATAACTGGGTTGAGAGGTTCGATATAGCAAAGATATCTAACAAGGGATAGCTGGTTATACTGGTTTTATCAGCCCTTCTCTTGCAGGAGGCGATAGGATAGATCAGAAAGAGGTCAAAACTCTAACCGGACCGCGCCATCAAGTTGTATTGAAGCCCTACCTTTTAAGAACTTATCTGATACGCGTGGTGAAATACAAAGACTAGATAGAGCTGTCACCTTCTACTAGCATCCAGAAACAATCCGCGCGATAAGCGGTTTACAAAGGTAAGATCTAGCTTAGACACCACGTCTACACTAATTTTACTACTTTAACCTTGGCCTAAGATTAAAGCACTTTACTCAGAGCAAAGCGATAATCAAGCATGAAAAGTTGTATAACAGCTAAACCAAATTTAGAATACTGAATACTATAAAGAACTCAGAAGAAGTCACTTACAAGTGCTAAACTTACAAGAGACTCACATCCGCTGAGGAAGAACTCCGGAGAAGATTCCCGACAGACCCGGGGCTTTCTCCAGAAGAAGTCCCTCACTCTTCTCCAACTAGCATAACACTACTGAAGAGCTCCGCTAAGAGACTAGAGAGTAGTATTTCTCCAATGAGGCATGAATGAGAAGGGAGCTCTAGGGGTCTATTTATAGCTAGAGGTAGAGTCTACTGCCATGTCAGCGATCCGCGTCACTTCCATCATCCACCGTAGGATCCAACCGACTTTAGAATCGTCATAGGATGAAGGGTGATGATTTCCACCATGTGGGGAGTGAGTGAGGCAGTTGAGGGGGTTGAAACCGCCATAGGGACGGTCGGCCGACCCCCCTACTGGCCTGTGGGCCCCCTCTGCTCCTCCTGGATGGTGTCCCACTAGTCAGGGACCAAGTGGAGGCCTGTTGGGCCCACCTATAGGTCGGCCGATCCCCCTATGGGGTCTTTGGCCCACCTTTGTCTCTTGGCTGCTGGTCCCACTTGTCATGTGTTGGATGCTTGTTCTGGGTTGATTGTCACGCTTATATCTTTGATGTGGACCCATGGATCCTCGTGATGTGAATCTGAACCGTTGGTAGGAAACACACTTGGATCTAAGGGTAGAAAGTGTTCTGGAGGGTGTTACATGGATCATGGGGGCTTGGGAGACCTAGTGGCCCCACAGGGTGGTCGGTCGACCCCCTAAGTGGGCCCAGTAGCTCCCAAAAGTCCCCATTTGTCATTACCTGCATCAAATAGTCAAGGGACATGTGGAACTAGTTATTTGGCACAATATGTTCAGGTTAATCTTGTTTTCCTTTGAATATGAGGATGTTGACGGTATTTTGATGGTGACAAAATAGCTCGTAATTACCGTCAACAAGATCCCCCATACTTACCTCTTTGCTCGTCCTCGAGTAAAGGTTAAAAGATAACAAGACTATGATATTCAAAGTATAAAGCAAGCATAAAGATTCACTCAATACATTTTGTCATACCAATGGGATATGTGGTATTGGCTAACATATATCCTTGAGAAGTTGAGAAATGGAACAACTCTCAAGGCAAAGTCATCTTCTCCATTTCATATTTTAGTACTTGGAGTTTTTGATAAATTTTTCAAAAGAAATCTCATAAGTCAAGTTACTCCTCTTATAGCACTCTAAGTCACTCAAAATGTATGATTCCTTACCAAGGCATAAAGAGGTTGCCTTCTTTGTATCTCCTTATTTCTAAATGGCTTATCTGGAGCTTAGGTAAGGATAAACAATGTAGCAAACTTGCATCACTTATATTGTAAAGTCAAAACAAGGATCCAAGGAGAAGAACGTCATAATCCTAGATCAAAATGTGCATGTGTGGACAATGGTATTGGACTAGCATGTACTCCTTAACTATGTGTATGATCTCTCTAACTTTAGAATTACTTGAGACATGGCTATCATCATCAGATTTTTTTTTATAATAAAGAGCTTTGCTCATCATCATTTTTTTTCATTTATGATAGCCATATTTCTTTTTGACAAATTTAGAGAGAGATCATAACATTTATTTCTAGAGTATTTATTGGATGAACATGGATCATGTAAATGAAAGGCATGTTTTTGCGACTTCTAGTGTAGAAGCAGTAAAAATATGTGGTGTGCACGTGATCTTGATCTTTGAACTATGACATAATTCTCAACAAGGATCACAAGGTTTGACCAAACTCAAAGTAATTACAAGAAGCATATGAAGAAGGTTTTGATCATGCAAAAAGTATTTATGGCTTTGGTAGGATTTTTTCTCACTATAGAGGAGTAGTGACATTATGGTTTTATGACATTTTCAAAAATTAATCTCCAAGAACTTTGAATAGAAAGGGTATGGATCATGAGCCGAGACTATATCACACATTAATCAAGACATAGATCAGGATGAGATGATTCTAGAAGAGATGCAACCATCACTTCCTCTATGGGGTCAGATTCTGGGAGTGATTTCGTCAGTGTTTATGGAATTGGTAAGCGGAATCGAGAGTTTGATGATACTCCCAAGATGACCCTTAAGACTTCCATCAAGAGATCCATCAAGGAATCTCATGAGTGGATGTCCAATTAACAAGTCAAATTTCTTTATATCAAATATGAAGAAATTCAAGAGGATATTGACTTTATTAATTAGCGTAGGAATAGTCTGTGCAATACCACAACTCTCAATCAATTGTTCTGAAGGGAGCTTCAAGAACTTATTAGTTGGAGTTAGTTTTACCTTACCTAGGAGAGCATTAGCTAATGACTTAGACATAATGCTAACTCCTACGGTAGGATCGTAAAGAGAGTCTATCTTTGCTCTATTGATATGACAAGGAATGGTTGTAGAGGAAGAAAGAATTCGAATTGGCTCGAATGAAGATTCGTCCTCTTCTAACCACTCATTGGTCATGATAGAAGCTAGCTCTTGAACCGTCTCCTAAAGATAGGCTTCCTCTATGCGGCTAGGAATGTGAAGGTTCGGAGCTTTTCGAGCAGAAGACTTCTTTTGCACAGATTGTTTCGAGGCATTCCCAAAATCGGAAAATAGATCAGCCTCAATATCAAGGGGGAATTCCAAGGGATGAATTTCTTCTTCCCTTGGTGGTTCAGGTTCAATAGCAGGATCTTGAGATGTAGAAGGAAGAGTTTCGGCTATCGATGTTGTTTCTATTCTGAGGTTTGGTTTTTGTTCTTCCGCGGGTTCTTCATAATATACGTTAGTATAGGGGGTGTTATCAAGAATCCTCGTGAGAAGACTCTTCCCTGCACTAACGGGTAAACACAGGAAGGCTCCCCCGGAAGATATGTTAAGGAGTTGCGCAGAATCTCTGCTAAAACCGCCATAAAAATGTTGTAACATTGTAGACTCGGTTATAGCGAGATCAGGGCCTGAAGATACTAGATCTACAAGACGGGCCCATGCTTCACCTAGAGATTCTTTCTCTCTTTGCGAGAAATTAATGATCTCTTTTCGAAGACGAATGACACAAGGGATAGGGAAGAATGCTAAACAGAATTTTGGCATCAATTTTTCCCATTCTCCCTTCGCGTCATCTACGTGGCGAGCGTACCATCGTTTGGCTATTTCCGTTAAAGAGAACGGAAATAGCTTCCACTTAAGGGTACCTGGCCTCATCCCTTGGATGTGGACACATGAACAAAGTTGTTCAAAGTCACGTATATGGATTTTTGTCTTCGTCCCTAGAAAATGGTTTTTCCTGAACCATTGCTATGAGACTTGGGCGAAGCTCATAACGAACGGTCAGAACGGCCTGAGATGATTTAGGTGACTCCAAGCTAGCGCCCGTTGGAGTACCATATTCGAAAAGTGGGGTTTGATCCATATGTGTATGTGGAATGAAAGGATGAAATCAAACAAAGATAAAATAGGACCAAAAGGTTCTAGTTAAAACAGCTACCGTTCCCCGGCAACGGCGCTAGAAAGCTTGTTGACATCAAAGGTGGCAAATGGAAAAAGACCGCAAGCGTACGGTTGTCAAGTGTAGCTTTCACCGGGAGTATTCCAGGTATCGTATTTTCCTCAGGGAACGAGAAGTGAGTTAACTAGAAATATGGTTATGTCCTATGATGGATCAAGGGAGACTATGATAACTGGGTTGAGAGGTTCGATATAGCAAAGATATCTAACAAGGGATAGCTGGTTATACTGGTTTTATCAGCCCTTCTCTTGCAGGAGGCGATAGGATAGATCAGAAAGAGGTCAAAACTCTAACCGGACCGCGCCATCAAGTTGTATTGAAGCCCTATCTTTTAAGAACTTATCTGACACGCGTGGTGGCATACAAAGACTAGATAGAGCTGTCACCTTCTACTAGCATCCACAAACAATCCGCGCGATAAGCGGTTTACAAAGGTAAGATCTAGCTTAGACACCACGTCTACACTAATCTTACTACTTTAACCTTGGCCTAAGATTAAAGCACTTTACTCAGAGCAAAGCGATAATCAAGCATGAAAAGTTGTATAACAGCTAAACCAAATTTAGAATACTGAATACTATAAAGAACTCAGAAGAAGTCACTTACAAGTGCTAAACTTACAAGAGACTCGCATCCGCTGAGGAAGAACTCCGGAGAAGATTCCCGACAGACCAGGGGCTTTCTCCAGAAGAAGTCCCTCACTCTTTTCCAACTAGCATAACACTACTGAAGAGCTCCGCTAAGAGACTAGAGAGTAGTATTTCTCCAATGAGGCATGAATGAGAAGGGAGCTCTAGGGGTCTATTTATAGCTAGAGGTAGAGTCTACTGCCATGTCAGCAATCCGCGTCACTTCCATCATCCACCGTAGGATCCAACCGACTTTAGAATCGTCATAGGATGAAGGGTGATGATTTCCACCATGTGGGGAGTGAGTGAGGCAGTTGAGGGGGTTGAAACCGCCATAGGGACGGTCGGCCGACCCCCCTACTGGCCTGTGGGCCCCCTCTGCTCCTCCTGGATGGTGTCCCACTGGTTAGAGACCAAGTGGTGGCCTGTTGGGCCCACCTATAGGTCGGCCGATCCCCCTATGGGGTCTTTGGCCCACCTTTGTCTCTTAGCTGCTGGTCCCACTTGTCATATGTGTTGGATGCTTATTCTGGGTTGATTGTCACGCTTATATCCTTGATGTGGGCCCATGGATCCTCATGATGTGAATCTGAACCGTTGGTAGGAAACACACTTGGATCTAAGGGGTAGAAAGTGTTCTGGAGGGTGTTACATGGATCATGGGGGCTTGGGAGGCCTAGTGGTCCCACAGGGTGGTCGGCCGACCCCCTAAGTGGGCCCACTAGCTCCCAAAAGTCCCCATTTGTCATTACCTACATCAAATAGTCAAGGGACATGTGGAACTAGTTATTTGGCACAATATATTCAGGTTAATCTTGTTTTCCTTTGAATATGAGGATGTTGACGATATTTTGATGGTAACAAAATAGCTCGTAATTACCGTCAACAAGCCACTCCACCCAGCATCTCTAGACTCCACCCAGAATCTCTGATGACACTAGTGTCTCTGCCATGCCCTTTGCGGCTAAGCCTGGGGCACTTCGGATGCCTCCAGCAACTGTTGTGCTTGAGGTGCCCCCGACGCCTCCAGTAGCTGCTACTGCTCCTCCAGACGATGTTGTTGGTTCCTCGTCACTTGTGCTCTACATCCGACCTACATTGTATACGCCAGGGACCCCTATCGCGCCATGCGTGGCTCAAGACGCGTCCACCCCACCTGGAGGTGCTCTACCTCGACCACTGTATGTCCCGCCTGCACTTCGCGCAGGCTCGACATCTCCAGCACCGATGGCGGGCTCCCCAGCGCCCGTGTCACCTCCTCCGGCGCTCCGCGGGCCCTCGCCCAAGTTCCCACCTCTTCGTCCCGACCGTGACTTCACCTACCACTACACGCGACATCCTTGTCCACCGTCTGCTTCGGCTGTGCCTCAGTCGTGCCGCCATCGCTGCCCAAGGGTGCCGTTGTTGTTCGTCCTTTGACCAACTAGCACTCCATGGGCACGTGATCGAAGAGCGGCTATCAGATGTCTGACGCGTTCCTCGTCGCCTCCCTTTCACCGGTGCCGAAGACCTTTCGTAGTGCTCTAGCCGACACCAATTGGGAAGCTGCTATGGAAGAGGAACACAGTGCCCTATTGCAGAACCATACATGGGATCTCGTCCCCTGCCACCCTCGAGCCAACGTCGTCACCGGAAAATGGATATTCAAGCACACGTTCCAGTCTGACGGCTCCCTTGAGCGGTACAAGGCGCGTTGGGTTCTCCACGGCTTTACCCAGCGGCCTGGAGTCGACTTCGATAAGGCGTGGTGAAGCCAGCTACTGTTCGCACGGTGCTCTCCTGGCTATCTCCCGCCATTGGCCCATCCACCGGCTCGATGTGAAGAACGCTTTTCTTCATGGCAACCTGACAGAGACAGTGTATTGTCAGTAGCCATCCGGATTCGAATGTCCTGCTCACCCTGCTCACCTGGATTTTGTCTGCCTCCTGAAGAAGTCGCTTTATGGCCTCAAGCAGGCCCCTCGTGCTTGGTACAGTCGGATGGCTACATATGGCCTTTTTGGTACTGCTCCGCTCCATGTTTTTCAACTCTGCTCCATGTTTTTTAGTCAAACGGTTTCAGCTCCATGCACATAACTCTAGAAAAAAAAGTAGAGTTGTGAGAGCACCTAAAGAGATACTCTACAAACTCCAGTTTTTTGTTGAGCTGCTCCATAGTGGAGTTTGCAGAGCAAAGTTTGTGGAGCAGTCCCAAACATGCCCATACTTATTGTCCATTGGGTTTGTTGAAGCTAAGTCGGATGCCTCTTTTTGTCTACCAGCGCGAATCAGACACATCATACCTGTTGCTCTATGTTGATGACATTGTCCTCACAACTTCCTCACCCGGTCTCCATCGGCGGATCATCTCAGCACTTCAGCAAGAGTTCGCCATGAAAGACCTTGGTGAATTGCATCACTTGTTCGGTATGCATGTTGAACGGAGTGGTGATGCACTCTTCCTTTCTCAACGATAGTATATGCTTGACATTTTGATCGCGCCGGGATGGTAGATTGCAAACCGTGCTCCAGTCCAGTTGACACCAATCCGAAGGCTACTGCAGCTGATGGGCCCCACTGTCTGATGATAGACTTCCAGTCTTGCTGGAGCACTCCAGTACTTGACATTCACCTGACCGTACATTGCATACGCCGTTCAGCAGGTCTATCTTCATATGCACGACCCCCATGAGCCTCACCTTGTAGCCCTAAAGAGGATTCTTCGCTATGTTTGAAGCACCCTTCACCTTGGTCTCCCGCTGCGATCATCTGCTACTAGCCTACTACTGATCTTGTCATCTACACCGACACTGATTGGACCGGTTGTCCAGACACACGCAAGTCCACCTCAGGCTATGTTGTGTTTCTCGGTGACAATCTTGTCTTCTGGTCCTCTAAATGCCAGAACAAGGTGTCAAAATCCAGCGCCGAAGCAGAGTACCGCGCAGTGGCCAATGGAGTTCCAGAGGCCACCTGGCTGCGCCAGCTTCTCCTAGAGCTGCACGCCCCTCTTCGGCGCGCCACAGTGGTGTATTGCGACAACATCAATGTCTTCTACATGACCTCCAACCCGATCCATCATCAGCGAACCAAGCACATTGAGATTGACCTTCACTTCGTCCGGGAACGAGTCGCCATCGGTGATCTTCATGTTCTACATGTTCCCACTTCTTCGCAGTATGCAGACATCTTCACCAAAGGGTTGCCCTCTTCAGTTTTCACGGAGTTTAGGTCCAGTCTAAACGTGCAGAGTGGCTGACGTTTCGACTGCGTGGGAGTGTTAGAATAGACGCCTGCCCTCTAGGCTGGTCTTGGGCCTGGCATCTAAGCCCATGCGGCTAGTCTGCCCATGATTCAGGTTAGGCAAGGATCATGGTTGATTTGTTGTTTCCATAAACCCTCTTGATCCTTGCCTATATATATTGTAACCCTGTACTCACAATCAATCTATCATCAATTTCCAGAGACCTATTTGCTCTCAACTACAAACTAAGAGAGGTAAACTAATCAGATAACAGAATAACAGCCCAAGAAGGGCGAGAAAGGGAACTCAAACTTAGCCAAAGAGGCTCGGCAAGGAAAGGAAAGCTGGTCTTTTTGAATCATAAAATCTATGGGCTTAGACTAGCTTCATCAAAGAAATTTTGCCTCCAAGAGTCAATGGATGGGCATCCACGGTCAACGATGAAGTTGTTCTTTGTTTCCAAATTTTCCAGGAACTAATGATGAAGCCTAGTTTTCATGAAGGACCACCTGTGTTTGCAAGGAAACCTTTCTTTTTTGTAACTGATTGACATGTGGGACCCATGAGAAACAATGTGAGCCAAAATGCGATGGGTTTGTGGGATCAAAAGCCCTAAGGAGTGAGAGTGTGGCAAGGACTCTACAATTGGTTGGTTTGTGACGCTGCCCCAAATATTGACTCATCCTAAAATTTATTGGCAAATAGGGTCTGTAAGATAATGGAGTTTTTCTTCTTCTGTTAATAATGACTAGCAAAAATGTCCATGCGTTACTATGGAACATACAACTTGCCTCATTTATTCCAATACGTCTAACTCATATGAGTACATACCATGAGTTCCGGGTCCTGGATGGGAAAATAAACCAATTAGGACTTTTATCTCTAATTTATCACGCACACTTGGTAAAACCGGCTATGACTCTTATGCTCGAGGGAGTGGAAGGACACACGAACCGGGAGAGAGACTGATGGGCCAAAGTTTGGATGAAGAAACTTTCCCCATTTAACATTTGGTATATAAATGGCATGTACTTGTACTGCACGTTCTGGGGAAATTAAATATTACTTCCTCTCCCAAATTATAAGACTTTTTGGTATTTCTAGATTCATAGCATTTGCTATCTATCTAGACATAATATATATCTAGGTGCATAACAAAAGCTATGAATTTAAAAAATCCAAAACGGCTTAAATTTGGAACGGAGGGAGTAATCCTAGTACAAATGATAACGTAAGTTCTCGGGAAATTAAATATTATTTTCTTTGTCCCAAATTATAAGATGTTTTGGTATTTCTAGATTCATAGCATTATGTTCTAGGTGCATAGCAAAAGCTATGAATTTAAAAACGCCAAAACATCTTATAATTTGAACGGAGGGAGTAAATTGTAGTACAAATGACAACGTAAGTACCATTTTCTTTGTTGGTATTTCTGAAGCAAATCTGAAACGTACCCTAGTTGATCTGGCAGCGCAGCAGGATCCTGTATGGTCCTGCCCCCCCCCCCCCCCCCCCCCCAACAAACACACACACGCACCCCGTTTTATCTCTTTAAAGAAAGATTGCAGATTTCTAGACAAATTGTATTCAATCTAATCAATTCTTTTGCCCTTATCGTCTTGCAGTGGTTATGTCTTTGCGGTTAGTGTTCAACGAGTGCAACTGCTTCTTCAAGTTCTTAATGTAAAACGATTTCACCACCAGCAACAGAAACATCAGCAGCAAGCTCAGAGCCCTGCTCAGGAAGAGCTAGCAACATCAGAGATAAATGAAATATGTGACTATTTCAGCAGGCGTGTTGTCTGTGAACCATATGATGCTTCTAGGGTTGCTTCTTTTATCACTTTACTTACATTACCCATTCCTGTTCTGCGAGAGTTCATAAGTCTACTTGCATGGAAGAAAAGTCAGTCTCAGATTCATGGGGAAATTGCCAATGTATATAGGGTTCAGGTTGAACTCTGTTTGGAAACGCACCATGGATCAAATGACCATGCTGAGAGTTCGTCTTCATCAAAGAGCAACATTAAGCATGACAGAGCCAACAGTTCAGTGGATTTTGGCCTAACTTTTGTACTCGACCATGCTCTTAAACATAATTCCAGTGTTGGTGGAGCTGCTTGGTTGCCTTATTGTGTGTCTGTGAGACTGAGGTACACCTTTGGGGACAATTGTCATGTCACGTGCCTTGCAATGGACGGGAGCCATGGTGGGAAATCTTTCTTGTTGCGATATGAAGACTGGGAAAATTGTAAGCAAACGGTTGCCAGGACAGTGGAAACAGCAAATGGGTCTCCCACGACTGGAGAGACAGGCAATGGGAGATTGCGACTGGTGACAGAGATGATCCATAAGCAAATACAACTTTTTCTGCACCAGCTAAGAGACAGTCCCCTTCCTGCGGGTTGAATATATCTTGACTTTTGTACTTGGATGACTGCTGGCAGATGAAGAATATGCTTGCTGACAAAAAGGAAATGTGCTCCACAGTGGGGGGTAACAACATGCAGGTTGTCTGCTGAAGGCATTGCCTTATATAATATACATAGATAACGTTAGCCTCTTCAGTTTACTGTATGTTGCTGATCACAACTATTGAACCCCACAAAGCATGTGGAGCATGGCTGTGGCAGCATGGTAGGAATGTAACCTGCCACTATTCTCGAAAGGATACTGACATACTGTCATACTGTCAGTACCCCCTCGCAACAGCAATATACATTAGAATTTAGAATATGGCTTGCCCCATGTTGCAGGACTTTTTTGAGACTATCTTCATTTGAAAGTGATTTTAAGAGCACGGAGCCGAGGTCCTAGAAACTCAGCTGAGGTGGCTCTGGATGTATTGTGGAGCTGAGATCATGAAGCATAATGTTTGTGCTTCAGAGGTTGCTGTTGTTGCCCTTGGGCATTTTATACAGCTTTATTAGACAGTATATCTGTGGTCGACTGGTCCTGTGGGGGAAAGTGTAAACTAGATGCAAATCTTAACATACAGTGTCCGTTTATTGAAAATAAAATGTCAGACTGATTTTCTGAAAAGATACAAAAAAATGATTTGTCTGATAAATAATAATTCTCTTAGATAATGAAATATAATATGATCATGATTCGAGTTATGACTACGTTGAGAAGAAGATAACCCTGCCCACACGAGGTGCCATTGGAATTGGGTTAATCCAAAGAGAAGATAACATGCTCACAGCCAGCTGTGCGGGAGGCCGATGTGCTGGAACTTGAATGAGCAGTCGTCGGAGTCCTTGCTGAGCACGATCTCGGGACTGTCGCCGTCGAACACGGTCTCGTCCGAGGATGATGCCTCGTCGTTGTCGGCCTTGGTAGCCAGCATGACAGCTGCTACCACCTGCGCTCCTAAGGAGCGAGGCGACGCTGAGGTCTTCCCACTTGAGGAAACCGAGGGTGACGGGGCGCTGTGCTGGTGGTGCAGCGACAGCAGCTGGCTGACTGACACGGTGTCGGAGCACCGGACATCGCCCGTGGTCGAGACGGCTCAGGGGAGCACCTTCTCGCACCTTAACCGTGAGACGACCAGGAGTCTGGAAGCCCGACGCCCACGGCGGTAGAGTTCCAGCAGGCCGGATCGGGTCGAGGCCACGCCCGGAGTGCTCTCATTGGCCACAGAGGAGACGTAGATGAAGCCCTGTTTCTTGCACGACAAAGTAATCGGTGACTACTGGTAGCAACAGCAGCTCGCCCCTTTAAATTGACACGAGCCTAAGAATTGATATTACTGAATATTGATCTGACTTACATTGTAGATTAATATATATATATATATAGCTTTGAATGACACTCATTGCATCAAGAAATGAAATTGTATCTATAATATTTTGTGACAAATGGACAAGAAGAACTAGATGGCAAAGACCATAACTGGGTTGGCCAAACATCGACAGTTCAGACCGTAACTTGTGAGGGTTCTCACCTCTTTCATCTCTAGCGCCAGCTCACCTGCCACAGGAGCATACCACAGGAGAAGATCCACCCTAATGACACCGATGTTTACACCACGGTAGTTCTCAAATCCGTAGAGACTCATGGTGGCGACGTTAACCATGTTGTCTAGGCATCCCATGTTCACTGTTGATAATGCAGTGTCTCCAGATATCTAGAGCAGGTCAAGGACAAAAAAAAGCAATTATCAATTTGCTCTCAATTCCCATCTATTACTGTCAGAATAAAACCTTATAATCACCATCTTAAGGAAACATTTATATATCAAAGTTCACTCGTAGGAGACTAGAATAAGTGGAGAAGATGAAATGCATAATGCTAGGTGTTGACGGTAATTAACTACTATATTTAAAGATCAATTAAACTATGAAAAAGGGTATAAAACCAAATAACAACATAAAATAGGGTTTAAACTGACAATATTTTTGGTGAATTATAATTTTTCAGGAATTAAACAGGGAAAACAACGGTTGGAATGAAGGTACAACTACCACAGATCGGGATAACGCGTAGCCGGGAAGGAAACCGACGTGGAAAGACTCTAGAAGGTGCGAATCAAGATGGCAGCGGGGCGGGTCTGGACCCGAAACCCGCGGGGCGGGGCCGGGCTCAGTTCTCGCCCCGCGGGTTTGCGGGTTCGGGGACATGAAACAGGTCGGGGCGGGGGCGGGTTTGGAGTTTCCCCCACGTGTGCCCACGGGGACCCGAAATCAACAAGCCATCACGCCCGCTGCCCTCTCCTATTCCCCACTACCGCTCCCGGCTCATCCCCTCTCGGCCTCTCGTCTTCCCCTCCGCGCCTCCTCCCGTCAATTGCCCCTCCGGCCCCGCGGCTTCGACTCGAGCCTTCAACGGATCCCGTCGACGGCGTCGCGCCTCCGCCTTCCCTCTGGCGCGGTGGCGCCGCACCTCCGCCTTCCGCCGGATCCCACTGCCACACGCCTCCGACGACCCTCTGGCGTAGCACCTCCGCCGGATCTGCTGATCCCATGCCTCCACCGGATCCCGCCAGTCCGTGACCCCACGCCGGATCCAGCCGCCCGCGCCTCCTCCCTGAATCGTCCTCCTCGTTCCTTTGCTCTCTGTTTGCGGGTTTCGGGGAACCCGTCGGGTTTCAGGGACCCGACGGGTTCGGGGGCGGGGGCAGATGCGGCCCCATCAGGGGGTACGGGGCGGGTTCGGGTTTCGTTGTCGGGTCTCGGGTGCGGGTCCCCGGACGCTCTACCCGCCCTGAACCCGCCCCGTTGCCATCTTTAGGTGCGAGAGGACACCGGAACGCGACGCGAGCCGAGGAGCCGCCAGGTGGGGCCGACCGGCGCCATCCCTAGGCTGGTCGGCCTCCCCCGGGTGATTCGAGTCCCGTCCAGTTATGACCTCCCCTAACTGTTGACGGTAATTAAGAGCTATTTTGTCACCATCAAAATACCGTCAACATCCTCATTCTCCAAGGAAAGCAAGCATAACCTAATCATATTGTGCCAAATAACTAGTTCCACATGTCCCATGAATATTTGATGCAGGTAATGACAATAGGGGACATTTGGGAGCCAGTGGGCCCACACAGGGGGTCGGCCGACCACCTTGTGGGGCCACTTGGCCTCCCAAGCCCCCATGATCCAAGATCCACCCTTTGGAACACTCTCTACCCTTGGATCCAAGTGTATCTCCTCTCAATGGTCCAGATTCACATCACAAGGATCCATGGGCCCACATCAAGGAGTTTAACGTGACAACTCAACTCAGAACCGACATCCAAGGCATATGACAGGTGAGACCAGTATCCAGGAGGTAGAGGTGGCCCACATACCCCACATGGGGTTCGGCCGATCCATAGGTGGGGCCCACCAGGCCCCCACTTAGCACCTGAGCGTTGGGCCATCTTCTAGAAGGCCCAGGAGGGCCCACAGGCCAGTTAGTGGTTCGGCCGAACCACCATATGGTGGTTTCACCTCCCCAACCGACTTACCTACTCCCCACATCAACACCCTTGATCCTTAGGCGGTTCTGAAGTCGGTTGGATCCAACGGTGCTTGATGAAGGTGATGCGGATCGCTGACGTGGCACCAGAGCAGCCCCTACTCCACCTCTAGCTATAAATAGACCCCCTAGGCCCTCACTCTCACTCATGCCTCATTGGAGAAACTACTCCTTAGTTTCTTAGCGGAGCTCTGTAGTAGTGCTATGCTGTTGGAGGAGAGTGAGGAGTGCCTGGAGGAGAGCCGAGCCTGTCTGGCGTCTTCTCCGGAGTTCTTCCTCGGTGGATGCGAGTCTCTTGTAAGTCCAGCACTTGTAAGTGATACATCCGAGTTCTTTATAGTATTTGATATTCTAAGTCTGGGTTAGCTATTATACACTTTTCTTGCTTATTCATCGCTTTGCTTTAAGTAGAGTGCTTTAGCCTTTAGCTGAGGTTAAAGTATTAAGAATAGTATAGACGTGGTGTCTAGACTAGATCTTACCTTTGTAAACCGCTTATCGCATGGATTGTTCGTGGATGCTAGTAGAAGGTGACAACTCTATCTAGTCTTTGTATTCCACCACACGTGTCAGATAAGTTCTTAAAAGGTAGGGCTTCAATACAACATGATGGCGCGGTCGGGTCGGAGTTATATCTCTTACTGATCTATCCCATCGCCTCCTGTAAGAGAAGGGCTGATAAAGCCAGTATAACCAGCTATACCTTGTTATATATCTTTGCTATATCGAACCTCTCAAACCCGATTATCATAGTCTCCCTTGATCCATCATAGGACATATCTTTATTCCTAGTTATATCACTATCGTTCCCTGAGGAAAATACGATACCTGGAATACTCCTGGTGAAGTGCTACATCGGTATAATCTGTGCGCTTGCGGATTTATCCAATAGTTATAAGAAATACCAACAAGCATTTCTGGCGCCGTTGCCGGGGAACGGTAGCTGTTTTAACTAGTATCCTTTGGTCCTATTATTCTTGTTTTATCTTTCTTTTCATTTTATCCTTTTCATATACACCATGAACGAACCATCCATCTCTCATCTTACTTTTCCAAAGGGCCATAGTTTGGAACCACCACCGTCATCACATCCCATCCTTTCACTTAGCTATGAGCTTCGCCCTAGCTTCATAGCCAAAGTTCAGGAACAACCTTTTTCTGGGGATGAAGATGAAAATCCTTACACTCACCTACGTGACTTTGAACAATTGTGTTCATGTCTCAACATCCAAGGGATGAGGCGAGGTACCCTTAAGTGGAAGCTATTTCTGTTTTCTTTGACGGGAATAGCCAAACGATGGTACCTTCGCAATGTAGGTAGTGTAAACGGAGAATGGGAAAGATTACAATCCAAATTCTGCCTAACTTTCTTCCCTGTTCCTCGCGTTGTTCGTCTTCGAAAAGAGGTCATCAACTTCTCACAAAAGGAGAAAGAACCTCTTGGTGCGGCATGGGCCCGTCTTTTAGAGCTATCATCATCTAGCCCTGATCTTGCTATAACCGAGCCAACATTGTTACAACACTTTTATGGCGGTCTTAGCAAAGATTCCGCACAACTTCTTGATATAACTTCCGGGGGAGCCTTCCTATGTTTATCCGTTAGTGCAGGGAAGAATCTTCTTACAAAGATTCTTGAGAACACCCCCTCTACTAACGATTATAATGAAGGACCCAAGGAAGAACAAAAACCAGCCCCTAGAAAAGAATCCCTGATAGCTGAATCACCACCATTTCTATCCAAAGATTCTGCCATCGATCCTGAACCACAAATACCACAAATCTCGAAGGAAAAAAAATTCAACTCCTAAATCATTCCTTCGAGTTCGAGGCTAACCGTTCATATGATCTTGCTAGTTTTGGGAATGTCTAAAATGATCCTTTCCTAAAGAGACCTTCTAAGAAACATCTTTCTAGACCTCTCATGAAGGGATCTCTTCAAAAACCTCCCAAATCAACATCATCTTATGCCTCGACTTCCCACATGGCACATCAGGAAAAGCCTGGGATATTTGATGAAGAAATGTCGAGTGAGCTTATAGAAGAACTCAAGTGTTTAGAAGCCAAATCTATCCTCTCCTTCTCTATGCCCACCTCTGACTTATCCTACGAACCCATTTCTACACCCATCCTTGATCCTGATGATCCCCCATGTGTTCCTTCATTCAAGTCTTATGATGACCCACTTGATGACTCTGGGAATTCATTAAGACACCCGAGGCATGGAAGCCATGAGGGCCAAAAATCTGACCAAGTGGAGCAAAGACAATGGTTAGAGCATCTATCTACCATTGTAAGTCAAGAATGGTTGGATGAGGCCAAATCCTCAAAGGAAGTCACTAAAATGCCCACACATATGAGGAGAATATCTTGTTAAGTGTTGGGCATTGATGGTGAAATTTGCTACGATCCTAGCCTCGGTGTCAACATCCTTCCTCATTTCCATGTTCCAACATCATCAAAGGATCATCTATCCCAATCACAAAAACACCTTAGACTCCCCAATGGTCAAGTCCTTGATTGTTTAGGAGTCCTTCATGATGTTCTTGTGGTGGTTGATGATCTCAAGATCTTCCTAGATTTCCACATCTTTGACCTTCCTGGACTTTCCTTTCATCTTACCTTTATCGGAAGGTCAATCATGAGAATCTTGGAGAACATCTTAGGAAATGAGAAGGTTGGTTATAGAATAGGTGAAGATTATCTACCCATTTGGTCTTCCTGACCTCTCATCAAAGGGTTAGAATCCAAACCAATTCTTGATCCAAGGGGTGAGCTTATGTCAATCTCGCCAACAGCCATGACCCACTCAAGTTTTGAGGATGACTTGACATGTCATGAGAAAGGAAGTGCTCACCCACTCAGGGAGAACAATACCAATGAGCATGGAAGCTATTCCCCGATCTTCCCATCAAATCCATGCTCAAGTGAGAAATCTCCCAAATCGATCCTTCCCTCTACCATCACTAGACACATGATCTACATCCCCTTCATTCTTCTTTCAAAAATCTTTGCAAGGTTGGTTGTAGATGTGTTTGTCTACCATAAATTTTGCAAATCTCGTAGTGGTTTTGGTCTTGAGGATAGGTTTGAAAATGTTGGAGTTGAAGGGGAAACCACTTCACCAACATGAGTTGCAACTTGAAGGTTTCCCAAAGACAAGCTTGTGTCTTAAAAATAAGCACTTTCGGGAGATAACCCGATCCTTTTTTATTTTCTGTTAAAGTTTGCTTATTTATTAAAAAAATAAAAAAATAAAAAAAAAATTTAAAATAATTAAATAATATTAATTAATTAAAATTAATTAAAAAAATGATAGTAATAAAAATATATAAAACAAAATAAAAATGTTTTCCAAAATTCTAAAATGAATAAAATGACTTTGTAAAATGAGATTAAGGGAATATTTGTCAAATTGTTCCTTCGGGTATTTTTGTCACTAACCATTTCAGGTTTAAACAAAAAGAACGATGGAGCAAAACACAAGGTATGTTCAACCAAACATCCTTCAATAATGAAGCACATTTAAAAGAAAATTTCACATCCTAGACTTGGATTTTCACATAGTAAAATGTTACAAAATCCAAGTATGGGGGAGTGGATTTCTCTAAGAAATTCATGTCATGCTTCATTGTTTAATTTTGTTTGGTTGTCTCTACCTTGTTTTCTCTTTATACCTTGATCATCTTGTTAAGTCACAAAAACTAAAAATAAAAAAATGCAAATGCTCATATGGTTCACCATTCATGCTCTTGTCTCTTCTTAAAATGACTCTCTTTATTCTTTCATGCTTCCTTGTTCTTTTATATGTATGCTTTGGTTTGGGAGTAGAGATCTTGCTTCCAAAAGCTCTTTAAATTAAGCATGGTGCTTAGGTTAAATAGCTTTCCTTGATCAAATTAGACATGGTGTCAAGTTTGATTAATGAACCAAAAGTAAACTTGTATGAAATTTGGTTGTACTTTTGGACTAACCAATGTATGATAACTTAAAAAAAATTTGGTGGTTAAGTCATGAGATCATTCATAAGAGAAAAATCAAGGTTTGAGATGGTTTTGAAATCATCTTGCATATCTTTGCCTCAACCTTGCTTAACTTTTAAAGAACTGGTGAACAATGATCGAACATCCCTCTCTGTGCTAAAATGCTAAAACCAACTTTTCTATAGCATAAAAGATGTCCTCTGTTTCTATGTCAATAATGCCTCTGCTTTGAATCATTTGTGAATTCCTTCGGGTATGTGTTGTCCACTAATCCTTTGCAGGAGAGAGGCAATGAATGGAGAAAAAGGTCTAAGTACAATGCAATAATTCACAGAAAAAAGATCATTCGTCATCCTCAATATCGTGACGCAAAAATCGTCACGCTTTGAGATTACGTCTCAACACCTTTGAAGGTAAATGGTCAATGTCTCAAATCTTTTTATGAACATGAATCACCTGAGCATGAAAGTGATATGATATATCTTGTTCTTAATCTCAATTAGAACTAAAATCTACATGTTTTAACTTTTTTGTTCAAATTCCAAGAATGACCTTATAAATGGCCTAGACTTAGCCTTGACTTACCCCTCGAAAAAGTTCAGCCCATTTGGCCTCTAAAGGCGGTCGGCTGACCGTGAGTTTGGACCAAACAACCCGAAACTTCACAACCTGACTCACCTGACCCGTGGGACCTCCAATCCAGGCTCGGTCGAGCCAAACCTCTCTAAAAGCGGTCAGCCGACCGTGGATTTGGTCCTTCAGCCAAGCTCGGTACTCCTGAGCATTAGATCAACAGTTCTCTCCTGTTTCTGGCACGATCCAAGTGAAAATAGAGGCTGAGGGCGTTGGATTCTATCTTCTTTACCTCTCCCTTTCCTTCCTCCTCCTCTTACCTTGTTCTTCTTCACCACTAGTAGAAATTCCATCTTCTCTTGCTTCCCTTCTCACCTTCCTTGACCTCACCATGGTTCCACCAAGAAGAACAACGATATGGAAAAGTTTCTATGTGTTATTGCCAAAGAAGGCTTTACCAACTTAGAAGAAAAGGTTTCTGAGGAGATAATAGAGTGTCTCGGTCTTGAAGATAGCTTTAATGACCTTCGCATTATCACTAATGCAAAGCTCAAGCTCTTATCCAAAGTCTTCGAGAGAGAGGATCTCCTTGCTCCTCCTTCTCTTTAACCATCCTCTAGAGCCATCAGCATAACCTGCCGCATGGCCCTGATAGAAGAAAGCATGAAGAGATGCTTGTCATCCCTAATGCTAAGGCCTTATGACCTTCTCTCGCCATCTTCTCCCTTGGATCACCTTAGCCTTTCATAGCAACAAGATATTTAGGCTTGATAGTCTATCACTCATACGCCTAAGCTATCAATGATAAAAGAAACTCTTGGTTCTGCTGGTATCTTACCCCAGCAGAACCCCTACATTTGATCTCTCTATGTCCTGTGTTGCAGTATGCTGTGAAACAAGTATGGGGGGTATCGGTCGACACCCCAACATACCATTTCACCAGATCGACCATGTAATCATGATGTACATGGTCATGACACATCCCACAAAAAAATTGGATCGAAATGGCCACTTTTGTGGATCGGCCGATCCACTTTGGAGGCCAAAATTCAGAACAGACAAAGTAATCAACATTCAGAGGTAAGGAATTCTATTGCAGAGACCGAAGTGGCCAAATGGACCAGTAGGGCGGTCGGTCGACCGTGCCTATAGGCCCCGGGCCCACCAGCCAGCATCCTTTCAACTTCAAACATCTATTCTGACTGGTTTGCCACGTCTCTCCCTTTTCCCTTTATGTTTTATTCATTTGTTTACTCATTTTCTCTTTGACTAAAAATGAAATAAAAATAATTTCTTCATGAAATTCATCACTGAGCTTAATTTCCTTTTAATATTGAATAAAACAAGAAGATCGCATCCAAAATTAAAATTTTGAAAAGTGACATGATCTATGACGTTCTGAGGGTAAAAGCGTCATAAAGATGAATTCTTGCTTTTGCTTATGCTAGTGGGAAAATATCTTGATAGGGAACCATATTGACTAAGTTGTTGATTAATGTGATATAGTTCTCAGCTCATGATTCATATCCTATCTATTTAAGGTTCTTGGAGATTAACTTTTGAAAACGTCATAAAACCATAATGTCACTACTCCTCTATAGTGAGAAAATTCCTACCAAAGCCATATATGCTCTTTCATGATATAAGCTTTCTACATAAGTTGTTTGCTTTGTGTTGAGTTTTGTCAAGTTTTGTGACCCTTATTGAGAGATTTATCATGCTCCCAAGATCAAGGTCACGTACACGCCACATATACATGCTGCTTCTACACTGGAAGTACGCAGAAACATGCCTTTCATTTTCCACATAGTTCATACTCCATGTTCTAATAGAAATTCTCTCTCTAGTATATGTTGTTAGTCAATGAGACATAGACTATGAAAATATATGAAAAAAATAGGGGCACATGAAGGTCCCAAGCCTTAGAAAAAAATGAATGATGATGAGCAAATCAAAGCTCATTGAAAAAGAAAAAAATTAAGATAGCTATGTCTCAAAATTATAAGTTAGAAAGAGAGATCTTATAAAGGAGTTTTGATCATTCGCCATGTTTTCACACACTTGCACATCTTGATCTAGGTGTATGACATTTCTCTCCTTGGATCTGGAATTTGACTTTACAATATATACAAGGTAAGTATGCTACATTGTTTATCCCTACCTAAGCTCCATATAAGCCTTTTAGAAGTAGGAAGATAAAAAAAGAAGGCAACCTCATGTTATGCCTTGGTAAGGATTCATACACCTTGAGTGATCTAGAGTGCTATATGAGAAGTAAGTTCACTTATGAGCTTTCTTTTGAAAAATTTATCAAAAACTCCAAGTACTAAAATATGATTTGGGAAGATGACTTTGCCTTGAAAACTATTCAATTTCTCAACTTCTCAAGGATATATGTTAGACAATACCACATATCCCATTGGTATGACAAAATGTCTTGAATGAATCTTTACGTTTGCTTTATACTTTGAATAGCATAGTCTTGTTATCTTTTAACCTTTACTCGAGGACGAGCAAAGAGGTAAGTATGGGGGATCTTGTTGACGGTAATTAAGAACTATTTTGTCACCATCAAAATACCGTCAACATCCTCATTCTCTAAGGAAAGCAAGCATAACCTGATCATATTGTGCCAAATAACTAGTTCCACATGTCCCATGAATATTTGATGCAGGTAATGACAATAGGGGACATTTGGGAGCCAGTGGGCCCACATAGGGGGTCGGCCGACCACCTTGTGGGGCCACTTGGCCTCCCAAGCCCCCATGATCCAAGATCCACCCTTTGGAACACTCTCTACCCTTGGATCCAAGTGTATCTCCTCTCAATGGTCCAGATTCACATCACAAGGATCCATGGGCCCACATCAAGGAGTTTAACGTGACAACTCAACTCAGAATCGACATCCAAGCATATGACAGGTGGGACCAGTATCCAGGAGGCAGAGGTAGCCCACATACCCCACATGGGGTTCGACCGATCCATAGGTGGGGCCCACCAGGCCCCCACTTAGCCCCTGAGCACTGGGCCATCTTCTAGAAGTCCCAGGAGGGCCTAGAGGCCAGTTAGTGGTTCGTCCTTGCATGAGCCGGTGGTGAAAGAAAGCTTCACTGCTATAGAATGTAGTGTTGTACTCCTTGTGCCAACAAGTCTGCTGAATTGGTGGTTCCATGAGGGCAGAGCTTCCTCCATTGTAGCATGGTCCTCCAAGGTTGGCACAAGCGGCCTTCTCGTTACGCACCATCTATTTAGATAGAGAGCAAAGAGTGAGAATCGAGACAATGTCTTTATAATAGAGTAGAGATAGAGTAAGAATCACTTTAAACAATTATCAAGGGTAGAGAGAAAGCAAGAACTAGACAAGGTTGAAAGCTTGCTAAAACGACCAGTTCTATCTAGGCTTGCGTCCTACAGTCAGCATTGCTTTGATACCAATCTGTCACACTCGGTTTTAAGAACAAAACCAGATATACCCTATATGTGAGCCTAGGAAGTCAAATCTCACATATAGTCATAGAACAAGGTAATATCAAAAGACAATACTTAAATACATAACATATAAGGTCAAAGAAATAACCTTAAGAGAGCAAACAGCGGTAAGACACTCCGAACTTCAGGTGAAGACTCCACTCCACAGGGACCAACTGACTGGTTGATCACAAGCCTAACTGCTCGAGACTCTTGCAAACTGGTACCCATCCGGGATTTTTATCCAAATATTGAAAAGAATAAAGCAAGTGTAAGTACTTTTGTACTCAACAAATATTCATGGGGTTCATGAGGCTCAAAAAGGATAGACACAGGTTTAACTGCATAAGCTTTTATGTTGTCACAATTTTAGCATTATAGTAGCATCAATGTTATCAATAACCTAATAACCATATGATCAAGTGAACGGGATGTAATGCTTATATGAATGGTAACAATAATAAATCACAGATAACAACTGATGAGCCATGACATAAGGACATCACACAGCAAGGAGCCCAAGCCACTCGTAACCGTGATCACGGCTATCATGATAGTTTTTAACTCTGCGCAAAGGTGTACATCTTTACCCATAAGTCGTGAATTGCCCTTTTGCTTGAGGTAGCTAGTCTCTTACCCACTTCCAAGGTAGGCCGGCAGGGTTCACTACAAGACCTTTCACAGGTTCCACTAATAGGTAACAACCCGCTACAAGTTCTCTTAACAAGATCGTAAGAAACTCCCCTCCCAGAAGCCACCGCAGCGCCTTCTGGCAGACCAAGCCCCCACTTTCTCAAAGCCCTTCTTACGCCCTCTCAGGTAAGTTGCCACAAACTAGCAAAAGCCTAATACTGAGTCAAGCCAGAGCCCATTAGCTTATGGTAGTACTGTTTCCTCGGGGTAATCGCTTACAAAAATATCCCTATGAGTGAGAACACAGGTGTGAGTTCCTGATGTTCCACCTATAGTCCACGTTGCTAAAAAGTCATCTTTTATTGTCATTCATATATCATTAATCAAGTTTACATGATCATAGTTATTCTTAAAGAGCACTAGCTTGATCTATCCAAATGCATAAATTCCCAGGGTGACAAGGTATAAGGTACAAAACTAGGATAACCTTTGAGGGTGCGCTGCTCGATCTACGACTGTGCTGGGGGCTCTGAGGTGCTTCGAGGGGCAGGGTGGAGACGATACGGTGTGGGGCTTGGCTTTATATAGCCTGAGGGTGCACCACAGGGAAGGGAAGGGGTCCTCCCGAGCTCCAATTGCTCACGGCGGCAATGGAAAGCGTCGGGCGCAGAGAGGGAAAGGACCGAGGAAGAAAAGGAAAGGGCCGGGGTGTGCGGCGCTCTGCTCGACGAACCACGGAGCCGTGTCAACGTAGGGAGGGGGAATCCTGCTCGGATTTCGTGGTCGGCAGAGACGGGCGTCGTCGGCACAGGGAGAGGAAAGGAGAGGGAGGAAGAAAGGAAGGTGAGAGGAGAAGCTGACGGGTGGGGTCGGCTTTGTCAGCGAGATAAGGGAGCAGGTGAGGCGCTGGCGAGCGGGGTCATCTTGTCAGCGGGCCAGGGAGGAGGGAGTGGCGCGTCCGCGCCTGCTGGGCCCGTGGTCGGCTTGGGCCTTTAAGAGAGGGGGGGGGAAGGGATGGGCCGAGGGGGGGGGGGGGGGAAAGAGAGTTGGGCCGGTGCGACATGCTAGGCCTGCTGCGGGGGAAGAGGGAGAAAGGCCGAGGGAGGGAGGGGAAGAAGAAAGGAAAAAGGGAAGGAGAGACTGACAGGTGGGACCTATCTGTCGGTGAGAGAGAGGGCGGGGCTGTGATGTCAGTGCAGGAGAAGGGGAGCGGCGCTGGCGAGCGGGCCGTCCTCCTGGGTTCCGAGCAGGCCGGTGGGGAGAGGAGGGGGGATGGGCCGTCTGCGCTGGGCCCAGGGGAGGGGGACGAAGAGGAGCAAGCCGGTGCCGGTGTGGGCCTGAGAGAGAGAGAGAGAGGCAGGCCGAGGGGGAAGAGAGGCCTGGGCCTCTCGGGCCAGAAACAGGGGGGAGGTTTAGCCTTTTTCTTTTTATTTATTTTTTATTTCAAAGTAATTTGACAAACACATTTTGAAGACAAATTTGAAACCATTTTGAAATTCAAATGTGAAACTTCATTTAAAAAGCCAGACAATAAAAGTAAACAAATGCAAAGGCATGTATGCTCAAACATGTAGCTAAATTAAGATGATTTTTAATTCCATAAAAAGTTTTATTTTCCTATGATTTCATGAGCACCAAAAATCACAATTAAATAAATTTAAACCTATTTTCAGTAAAGGAAATTTTAGGGTGTTACACCGAACCACCATATGGTGGTTTCACCTCCCCAACCGACTTACCTACTCCGCACATCAACACCCTTGATCCTTAGGCGGTTCTGAAGTCGGTTGGATCCAACAGTGCTTGATGAAGGTGACGCGGATCGCTGACGTGGCACCGGAGTAGCTCCTTAGTATCTTAGCGGAGCTCCGTAGTAGTGCTATGCTAGTTGGAGGAGAGTGAGGAGTGCCTGGAGGAGAGCCGGGCCTGTCTGGCGTCTCCTCCGGAGTTCTTCGTCGGCGGATGCGAGTCTCTTGTAAGTCCAGCACTTGTAAGTGATACATCCAAGTTCTTTATAGTATTTGATATTCTAAGTCTGGGTTAGCTGTTATACACTTTTCTTGCTTGTTCATCGCTTTGCTTTAAGTAGAGTGCTTTAGCCTTTAGCTGAGGTTAAAGTAGTAAGAATAGTGTAGACGTGGTGTCTAGACTAGATCTTACCTTTGTAAACCGCTTATCGCGTGGATTGTTCGTGGATGCTAGTAGAAGGTGACAACTCTATCTAGTCTTTGTATTCCACCACGCGTGTCAGATAAGTTCTTAAAAGGTAGGGCTTCAATACAACATGATGGCGCGGTCGGGTCGGAGTTATATCTCTTACTGATCTATCCCATCGCCTCCTGTAAGAGAAGGGCTGATAAAGCCAGTATAACCAGCTATACCTTGTTATATATCTTTGCTATATCGAACCTCTCAAACCCGATTATCATAGTCTCCCTTGATCCATCATAGGACATATCTTTATTCCTAGTTAGATCACTATCGTTCCCTGAGGAAAATACGATACCTGGAATACTCCTGGTGAAGTGCTACATCGGTATAATCTGTGCGCTTGCGGATTTATCCAATAGTCATAAGAAATACCAACACTAACCGACCTCTACATCCAATCTAAGTCGTTTGTCAAGGTCGGTTTGATCCAAGGGTTGCGGTTCATCCTACCAGAATATAAATAGAGGGGCAGCCCCCCCCCTCCCTGAAGGTATTCAAATCAATCTACAAATCAATCGAGTCAATCTCAGTTAGGTCAAGAGGTGTTGAAAGTACACCTAACCCTTTAGCGGGTTTTAGTGAATTGATTGACAACACAATTAAAGGTCTAACAACTTTGCTAAGTGTATCAAAGGTTCAACAAGAAAAGTAAACTTGATGGCATTTCACACACTATTGAAATGAAGGTCAAATTGTGTATTGTTGTATTGAAAGATTATGGAAACAATCTAGTTTAAGCAAAATACAATAATGCAAATGAAATCAATGAAATGACTTCTATGTTGTGGGATATCATAGTATCATGTGAAAGCAAGTATATTTGACAAATGACAAATGAGACATGAGTAGTTTTGGATTGATCTCTATATTGGCTTGCGTTGCATGAATAAGAAGAGTTGATAGTGGACTAGCATTGATCAAGGATTGATGAATGAATCAAGAGTGCATTAGTGACACCAAGCAAAGGTCAAAGGACAAAGGAGACAATGTATAATGAATACAAGATGGTCTCTACATTGGTTTGCTTGTATGGACAAAGAATTGGAAAATCACCTTGCATTAGTATGGTCAAGCTAGAAGTATAAAGATAGAGATTTAAGTGAGTGATAGGAGTGTTGTTAGTATTTCTTATGACTATTGGATAAATCCGCAAGCGCACAGATTATACCGTTGTAGCACTTCACCCAGGAGTATTCCAAGGTATCATAATTTATATTTTTCCAAGGGAAAGCTGAGCTACAAATGATAATTAGAGAGAGATCCTAGAGAGCACCTCAACTTAGTACCAACTAGTATAGGGGTAATCGATATAAAGTGATAGGAAGGGTGATGAATGAATAAGCCAAGGTAAATGATAACTTAGAGATAACTAGATAGTATAGCTAGGTGGGAGGACAATGAGAGAGTATAGGGACTCCTATGTAATTCACTCTACTTCAATATACTTAGCCAATTAATTAGTCTAAACACTATAGTTTGTCTCCTCAATACAAGTATGCTAGGCGAGAGGATAGATTAGTAGGAGGGCAAAACTCCTACCGGACCACGCTCTCCTTTTATGGGGTCTTACCTTTTAAGAACTTTCCTAAGAACACGTGGTGGAATACAAATACTAGACAAGGCTGTCACTCTCTTGCTAGCTACCACAAACAATCCGTGCAACAAGCAGTAACCAAGGGTAAGATGATGTATAAGCACCACGCTTACACACAACTTACTACTTTGACTATGATCTATAACCAAAGCACCCTATGACAGGCAATGATCGCATACGGGAAAGGCACAATGGATCACAGACTATTGATGTAAAGGCTAGTAATAAGCAAAAGCATATAACAAGACTATAACAAGTATAGTAATGCTCAAAGTAAATACTATGTAAAGTAGAGGAAAAGTAATATATTGAATAAGATAAAGTCTTACAAAGATGGAAAGATACAAGAGCTATACCAGACTTTCCAGAAGACGACTCCGGAAATCCCGAGCGCAGCTCGACTCAACTCTAACTTCCACTCTAGACTAACTACTAGAACAATCTAAGGAATAGAGCTTGTAGGCTTCTTCACCATGTTTGAAGAGGGGGGGTATGAGCCTCTATTTATAGTGGGAGGTGGAGTAGGGGCTACTCCATCGCCACGTCATCGATCCAGGAGGCTTCAAATCTCCACCCTTGGATCCACCGCCTCTAACCCGTCTTAGAGTGGATGGTTGTGATCTTCAACATGTGCTAAATAGGTATGGCGGTTACTAGGACCTGCACCGACCTTGGGAGAGGTCGGCCGACCCCCCTATGGTATGTGGATCTCACTAGCTCTCCTTTGCTCCATTTTTCATTTCAGCATTCACATACTTCATGGACATTTGGAACTTGTTATTTGATAAAGTATGCTCATGATGTGATTGTTTTATCCTTGATCCTGAAGTTGTTGGCAGCATCTTGGGTATATAAAACTGTATCATTCTTGGTGCCAATAAGATCCCCGAAGCTTAACCTTTGCTTGTCCCGAGCAAACAATCAAAATTAGCTCAGTGGATCAGGAGTTGCTACTATGCTTCATATTTCAAGAGTACTAAATCTACAACAAGCATACTTATATTTTGAATGGAAAAGTTAGCAATAAAGACTCACCCATATTACCTTAGTCCTTCATGGGGCTTATGGCTTTATCCTTTGTCTTGGGCGGTTGAGAGATAGAACAACTTGACTTGAGCACTAGTTTTCTCATTCTTTCACAAGTTTCATATCGGAGGTTTTGCAATGTTTTGTAAAAGAAAACTTAGTGTTCCTCAAATGGTACTCTTGAGTCGCTCATAAGGTGTATGATTCCTCACCAAGGCACATATCAAAGTTTGCCTTCTTTTTTTCATCCTACTCTAAAGGCTTATGTGGAGTTATAGGTAGGGATAAAAGATGTAGCAAACTTACCTTACATATATTGTAAAGTCAAATTCTGGATCCAAAGAGAGAAATGTCATACTCTTAGATCAAGATGTGCAAGTGTGTGGAAACATGGCAAATAATCAATACTCCTCTATATGATCTCTCTTTCCTAACTTATTAATTTGAGACATAACTATCTTTTTATTTTCTATGAGCTTTAAAATGCTCATCATTTTTTTTCATGAGCTTTGATGTGCTCATCATTTTTTTTCTAAAATTTGGGACTTTAATGTGCCCCTACAATTTTGCATAGTCTATGGCTCATTTACTAGCAACATGCTAGAGAGAGATTTTTCTATTAGAACATGGAGCATGAACTATGTGGAAAATGTAAGGCATGTTTCTGCGTACTTCCAGTGTAGAAGCAGCATGTATATGTGGCGTATACGTGATCTTGATCTTGGGAGCATGATAAATCTCTCAATAAGGGTCACAAAACTTGACAAAACTCAACACAAAGCAAGCAACTTATGTAGAAAGCTTATATCATGAAAGAGCATATATGGCTTTGGTAAGAATTTTCACCATTGAGGAACAAGAAGTGTTTTTGTCATTTTAATAAATAAAACTCCGATAGTCATTCTTGCTTAGAACAATATTATAGCAGCTCTTATCTTGTCATATCATGTCTCATAACAACTTAGACTTAGTTACAGCATTTGCAACCCACAAAAGTTTGAGGTTCATGATGGTTTCTTTTAAGCCAAGTAATCCATGCTTAGAGAAATATCAAGTTGTAAACTAAGTACTAGAGAAACATTTAGCAGAGTAACTATTCATCATTTCAATAAGGGATATTAATATTCATGGAACATGTGAGAGTAGAGATAAGTCTTTTTATTCTTTTTATCATATTCATTTTATTTATTTATTTTTAGATGCAAGCAAAGATAAGCAAGAAAATGCATGAATGTAAATGCTGGAATTTGAACACTTATCTTAGTGGGGAGGGAACCTCCCCCAAGCTTATCCTTTGCTCAATATGGTGGTGGCGGATATGGATGTTGTTGCCACCATAGTGTCCACTGCTGGTTTTGTACTTCTTGCAGTGCTTGGATTTGTTCAGCAGTTTGCTGGACAATGCGTGCTGTCTCACCATGCTCAACGTGTAGCTCGCCAAAAGCATTGGTGAGATTGTCCATTTGTTGCCGCCATTCACGATGCTCCCTATCTCGTGTGGATGAGAAGGATGCTCGTGGTCCTTGCGGACGTGGTGGTCGAGGAGACATGCCATTGGAAGTATCCATGGAAGTTGCATCATCATCCTCCTCGCCAACAACTCCATGGGAAGGACCACCTTGCTCAAGATGAACAAAGTATAGCTCTTCCTGAGCTCTCCTGTCTGAACCTGCAAAACCTCTTTACCCATTTCCTTGATCCAAATCAAGGGTTAGCTTACGGGTCCTATACAACTAACGTTGCCTATTTGGAATAGGAACTTCAGTTGTATGGCCACTAAAAATCATTTTAAGTCCACCCTTGGGACCTCTTTTTAGCATTTGGGCAAGTGTAAGATATTATTCTGAAATTACTTCTCTAGGTGAAGAGAGATATTCAAAATCATATGTTCCATCTAGCAAGTTCATGGATTCGGCAAGACGAGTGATTAAGGATGTGAATTGTGTGGGTTCATTACTCTCAATTGATCTTTGCCAAAATTCTATTAAGCATTTTACAGGAGAAACTTGGATCTTGTTAACCATGATATAAAGCAATTGTAAATCTATGTTACTTAGCATGCTAGCATTATTTCCAGGAAACAAAGTCATGCTCATCCAAAGATGCACAAAGCGAAGGGTTGGATTATGAATTTCCTTAGGTTTGGAATTTGAGCAATCATTCAAGGCAGAGATAGACAACCAAAATTTTCTTTTATTGAATCTACGCATGGCAGGGTCTAAGTCAAGCAAGCATGAATCATTAAAACCAAGAGCAACATTTAGATGACTCCAAGTGAGACTAAAGCTTTGATTAAACATGTGAAAAGATATTTCATCATTAGAGACTTGTAAAGAGAACAAGAACTCTATGGTGAGCAATTTTATCCCAAGTTCATGTACTTGCCAAAAGCTAGACCAACCAATAGTGGAAAAGATAGTATCAAACTCGGTGTTCATACTTGCGTTGGAGAGGAGAGTTGGATTCAATATCCTTGTATGTTCGAAAGATTGATCCCGAAGAGAGAGATATTTCTGGTACTCTAGTTGATCAAACCTGAGACCTCTTTGCTGATCATACGTCCTCATCGGGGCACCATGTATGCACCAAGATGAGGCATCTCCATTGGTGATTCTTCCTCCCCTTCTTCTTCCAAGTATATGGGGTAAAATCTCCCCTTCTTCTTCCTTGGGAAGTGTAACATCCCTGAAATTTACACACTTGAAAAATCACAACTACAAAATTTTTCTTTAAACATTCTATTGCTTGATGGTTGTTATACTGGTGTTTAACATTCCATACACTAATAGTAGCTAGTCCTGGCCTTCTTAATCATTTATCACTAACATTAACCCTAGACATTCATACCAAGTTTAGAATTAACTAAAAGCATGAACTATTTTGCTATGTGTGATTGGTTCTTAAGCTCTTTTGCTATGTTGTGCTAACACCAAACATGTGAATGAACTTAAAACACTCCTACATATATATTTATGTACTAATATGTATATGGGAATACCCTTGCAAATGAATACACATGTATAAGTAGGTATGGATTCAAGAGCGGGATACAAATACATATATGTATACACCAAGTTGCAAGAGTATACATACACATACACAAATAAATACAAGGAAATAAAGGAAAAGAATAAAAAGGGGAAATGAAGCCAAGCCAACTGCCCTGCCACCAAAATTGGCTCAGCCCAACCGAGCCAGCCGACTAGGCCTTTCCATTGGCGCAACCACCTGGCCACTACACACGCACTCACCTGGTCCAGCACACGCGCAGCCGGCCCAACTCTCGCCCGGCAGGACCAGCACCCCGCGCAAGCGCGTGCTCGCTCGCACCCACGCGCGCGTCTTCAACCTCCCGCCCGCGCAGGCACTCACGCGCGCGGCGACACCAACAGCGCAGCTGGCACCCTACAGACCCCAACTGAACCCTGACACCCACGCTTCTCGTGTGACCCTGTCCCCCATGTGTCCCCCACAGCTTGGCGCTCAAGAAGCTCACGCCCTAGCCCCCTGCGGACCATCAGATCGCGAGCCGAGCGTCTCCGCGCTCGGATGGAGAGCTCCACCCGCCGCGCCATGGCCTGGCTATATAAGCCCCTCTCGGGAGCACCTAGGGTTTCCATAGCCCCGCACCGCCACTGCGGTTCCCAACCGCACCACCCAGAAATGCCCGAGGGAGAGGGAGAGCAGAGGACCATGGGTGAAACTGTGCGGAAGGAGGCGGGTCACCGTGAACACTGAAGCTCGGCGGGAAGCCGCACGACGAGGAGCTGCACGGCACGGCTAACGGTGCTCCACGACATCACCTCGACACTGCGACGCTAGCCACTCATCCCCAGCCGCACGGTACACATCTCTATACACCATGCCGACCTCTCGGTCATGGAGACCTCGCCGGAGCTGTTTTCGCGTTCCCAACCTGGGGATGCGACACAGTCTCTTTGGTCTAGCCCAACGGAGACACGCACTCTGATCACGCACCAGAACGGATCCTCCATGACCTTATAGATGCCTCGAGCCCCTGGAACGCGTGTGCCGAAGCCCTGTTGCCATGGACGAACGCCACCGTCGCGCTCTCGCGGCGAAGTGCGATTCCGGTGAACATAGACGACCCCCGGCCAGACGGGTGACTGCTACAGCTTCTCCGTGACTGTCCCAAGCCCCCAGTGTAGATGGTTGAAGCCTGGATGCCCCGTGACCCCCTACCCACGGTGACCAGCGGCTTGGCCGGACGCCGACGAGCTCGGTGCCGCGGACGAACCACTCTGGAGGCCGTATGACGCGCTTTTGCGATTTTCCGTGTCCGCCCGAACCCAAGAGCGACCATGGCATGAGCCGTTGCCATGTACATAGACCTCCACCCTGGAACGCGGAGGCCAGTCCGCTGTATGCCATGGTGAGCGTCGCCGTCGCGTTGCCGCTGCGGACGCGTTCCCGTTGATGAAGACCAGTCATGGCCAAATTGACGACCCGTGCTGACTCGCGGTGACCTCTAGAAGACCCTTGGCTAGCTAGTGGACCTCCATATGCCCCAAACCTCGTGGCCGCATGGTACCTCGACGTTCGCGCGTTCGGCGGGATCACCGTCGCGGCCAAGGCGCAGCTGAAGCCCGTAGACTCGACCATCGGTTTGCACACACTCGCCCATGCGCGCTGATGACCGTGCGCAAGCCTGGCGGTGTGATTCGTCCGCCAAACGTCGGTTCCGCGACCCCCAGTGGAGCCGCCGCAGCTGCTCACCGCGGCTGGAGCCGTAGAGGCGTAGGTGAACCTCGCGGATGACTTCGTCCCAACCCTAAGACCACCATACGACTTCTGAGATGCCAATTGAGCCCTACGATGAGCCCATGTCGTCGGACCACGCCGTCCCGACGCGTCGTCCGCCACATGACCGAGATGATGGCCTTCGGGTCCATCTCAAGCCGATCAGGACGCTTGTCCGTGTTCGCCGATCGTATGCGAGAACCTTGAGCTCTTCAATTGGGCCAATCCGCCATCCGGAGCTTGGATTGCTCGTCGCCGGCGAGAAGCCGCCGTCGACCGGTGAGAAATAGAGGAGAAGAAAGGGGGGAGATGATGGTGTAGACTTGTTCTGGGTGGACCACAAGACTGACGTGTGGGGTCCTTCCCACGCGTACGCTGGTGGACCGGCTGTGCGCCACCATATGGACCCTCCCCTAGACTCTCCATGGAACCGGTGTACGTGGACCAGAAGATGGGAAGGTGGAGCCGAGCTCGGTGCACCATAGACCCAGCCTGCGGTCCAGTGCACCAGAGGGCAAGTGCACCGTGGACCAGCCAGTGTAGACAGAGCCCAGTTTGAGCCCAGATAGCCACGTGGCGACACTATCATTCAACACGTGTTGGGCCGACCCGGCCCTACTCGGCCCATAATACCCATGGATGTTGACCCGAGTCAAAGTGATCTCACGATGACGTCATCACGATGTCAGCTAGCCAATCAGACTGCGACACGTGTCCCTGCTGAATTCAAATCCATTTTATCAATTTCAGAAAGTGTGTTAAACTTCGGAAATTCATAAGTAATTCATACGAAGTCCAAAAATTGCAAATGACCTATCAAAATTCTCATAAAAATGAGATCTATATGATGGAACTATGTTTGTGTGCATTTAAATCTTTTAATTTTTCTAATAATTTTTTGTGTGATCTATATGCGTCGCTAACGCGACTATCTCGCGTATTTATTTCAGAGAACGACGTGGGACTAAGTGAGGAGGGAGATTACGAATACGAAGAGGAACTCGGAGACAACAACAGAGGTGTCACACCCCACCCCCCTCGTAGAACCTATTACGCATGCTCACATGTTACATTTCTAATAATGAATGATTAAGCAATGCATAGGTTGTATGGTAGTTTATTTGTTCAAGCCTTTACCTTGACGAAACCTTTACCCTACTACCCCGCAATAAGATAGACGCATACTTGCTTGCTCTATATATAATGTTATTACTACTACTACTCTCACATATTGATGAGATGATGATGATGATAAGGCATGTGGTGCCGGAAAGAGGGGATAGTGCTATGTGTGTCTTGGGTGCGTGTGGTGAGGGTCATGTCAGCCAAGTGAGAATGACGACAAGTCTTGGGCAAGTCTTGTCGGGAGAGCTACCTGGGCAATCCCTTTGATCGTACCTGTGGCGGCTAAATGGACCGGAAAAGGAGGTTCCGAGGTTGAACCTCAGAATAGTGGAATGCTGTGATGGCATGGGGTATGATGAAGATGTCCTGCTTGGCCAATTAGGGACTTTTTGGTACTCAGAATCATAGAGACATTACTTACCACTTGCTTCAAAATGGGTAGAAGACGGCTGGACTACTTGGTAGGGCGGTGCCACTACTACTTGAAAGTAAGCGGATTAGTGTAGAGAGGTACGGGAGTGCGTCCCACACCCTCTCGAGACAGCTAGTAACCCCTGGGGCTCGGTTACCAAGCTCACAGTCTTAGCGCCTCATGCGATACATGGAGTTGGCTCAGGGCTGAGTGGTAGGGTGGCATCGACCTAGGCTAGCAAGCAGCCGGAGTCTAGCCTAGACGACCCGGGGGTAAGTTGGGCCTGTCGAATGAGTGTGAGGTGTGGTGAGATGTGTATGATGGGATAGAATGGATGGATGGAATATGAATTTGAACAATCTAAACAATGACTTATACTACTGAAGTAATTAAAGAATCTTCATAGGAAGCCAACAGCCCAAGATTTGGT
>CM039136.1:19742742-19825852 GCA_022036555.1 Microstegium vimineum
AAAATATAAAATTCAAAAAACCCCATGGCACCATCTCCCTAATGGGTAGGACATGTAAAATTCCAAGACGGGGACTTATCCCATTAAGTCTTCATGAACTTTGTTTTGGGTTAAATCCATTGCCCAAATAATTCTGTCAAGTGATTTAGATATGATTTGATCCCCACAACAGATTATAGAAGCAAAAAAATATCGAATTGAAAGTACAGCGTATTGGAATAAAGGAAAATCAAACGGATCACAAAAAGGAAAGCTCTGATTCTTTAACCATTCGCTACTTAGATTGATACAAGCTCTCTTAAAATCTTTTTTTGGCTTTTGGTGTATGGGCTGCTAAGGTGATATCTGGGGGGTTTGAAATGGAAAATGGTTTAAAAAATTTTTTTAAAATCTGAAAAGATCAGGATCTATATCCAGCATGAAACAGGTGGTGGAATTTTTCTTTTTGGCTTAGAACTTGCGATACTGAAATAGATGGTGGATCTGGCAAGGTATTGTTTTCAGTTCGTATTTTTCAGGAGGTATTACCAAAACTTAGCTCTAGGATTCTATAAAAAGTTAACTTTACTTCGGGGGGGCATGTGAAAAAAACCTCCAATGTGTGTTTAGCCCTTCTATCCTTTTTACGAAGACCTTTATAAAAATTTTTGAAGAAGAACGGGCCTTCGTTTTGGGTGGGCCTGATTCTAAAAGCTCAAGAAAACTTTCCCGGGAATAACCAAAGATTCTTTCCCTCTTTGTTTAAAGGTTAAACCCCTTGAATCAAAGGGTCGAGATTTGGATGGGGGGAAAAAAACAGACAAATTGAGCACAGAACTCCCCAACCCCCTTGTTTTTGGTTCCCCTTCTGTTATACATTTTTTTGCTTTCCCTTTAAAGAAAAAGGAAAGAGCTTCCAACTAAAGTTTTATCGGATACCCTTTTGATGCTTCTTAAGTCATTACCAAAAGTAAAAAATTTCTATTTCTGATAACGCCAAAAAAAAGGGTTAACCCCACCTCAAAATGACCTTAAGCCAAGTGTCATCCCACGGGGCAGAGAGATGTGGTTTTGAAATATGCAATTGCTAAAATGTATAATAGAAATGTGTTTCTAAAAGCCACAAATAAACCGAAGTAAAATTTTAACCAGGAGTATTCTAGTATCGTTATTTATTTTTTAAGGGGGAAGGGGATACAAGGAAAAAATGAGGAATGAGTATTAATGATCAATGAGTATCAAAAAGTGTAATGAGATTTCATCACCACCGTACAAATAAGTGCAAAAGATAAGAAATGAATGAATAGGAAAAAAAGAAAATAAAAATCACATAAATGTACCACATAAGAAATAAAAGCACCAAAACAGATATTTAGCAAGTCATTAGCATGAATTGGTGAACAAAAAAGATATTTCCTAATTTTCTTAACTATACAGTCAGATACTATGATAGTCAATTACACTTGGCATAGGCGAGAAAAGATTTTATTCATGTATAGTGATTTTTAAAAGGAAGTGAAAAACATAGCAATCATTTCCCGTAATAGAACGCTCTCCTCCCCCACAAACGGAGGAGGACTAAAAAAGGCTCAACAGGACTGTCACTCCGCGAACACCCCACGACCCCGGTGTGGGGACAATGCAGATAATCGGTCTACACCACCCTCACAAATCTATCATTTACCCATTTTTCTGGGGATAAACGTAACGTCCTAAACACATATTATTCGATTAAAATCCCCAATAATAATCAAAATAAATAAGAACAATTAACAAAAAAACAAAAAAATAGTAAAGTCATAGACAATATAAGGAAGTAAGCAAAGTCATATTCATAATTAAGAACAAAGAAAACAATTAAGAACTAATAGAGAATTACCATAATCCTCCTGACATATCCAAACCCAACGAAATTGACTCCTTTTTTGTTTAATCTATATACTTGAAACTAGAGACTATTTTTTGTGGTGGCTCTAGGGTTTCAGGGGGGTTTTTCCCCTTTGATGGATGATAATAATGAATTAGGGGAAGGACTCCCCCCCTCAGGGTCAGGGGCCTTCCTTAATAGCCCCCTCAAATGAACGTCGGCCCCTTGATCAAAAAACCACCTTGAGGAGGGCTTAGATGCAACCTAAGGCGGTGGGAGGTGGTCCCCCGGGGAAGCCATTGGGGGCAACCCTAGGGCGGCCGCCCCAAGGGTAAGGGGGCCCCCCCCCCTGGGGGCCCCCCGGCTTCGCTTCTTCCGTGCCTTCTTGACCCCTAGATTTTCTTTTTCGTTCGAATGATAAAATTATCTCTTTAAAAGACATGGGGCCTTTTTCCCCATATTTTTTGAATTTTTCCCCCGCAGAAACAGAATTCACCAAAAAACCCGGGAATTTATTTTTTAAAAACCCTTTTTTTTAGTTGTTGGTTTTTTTTAGATCCTTATCCTTGTTTGGTTGACGGTTTTAATTTTGGGGCTTAAGGCCGTCAACAACTCCCCCAAGTTACCTTTTGCTCGCCCCCGCAAAAAAAGACCAGTGATGGACAGGTTTTTTGCAATCTTTACGCCCCTTCAGGGGCACATGCTTTTTAAAAAAATCTCATCTCCGGTTAATCAACTAAAAGATAAAAAAATTTCTCATTTTTCCTTCCCCATAGGGTTTTAACCATCACCTGTGTCTGGGAGTTTAAATATAGAACTCCCCTCAACACCATGTCCTTGCTTTTCGATCAACAACTCCGAATTTTGGATTTTAAAATAAAACTCAGAGATTCCCCTTTTTGATCTCTCATCGCTCCCCTTTTTGGGATTTCTGGGGCCTTACCAAGGCTTTTTCGGTGTATTCTTTCTTCCAAAATTTGGTATTTGTGGTATGAGGCATTGTGGATTTCCCCCCCTTTTCTCACCCTACTTCTAATAGGCAATATTGGAGCTCATAGGTGGGAGATAGCATATACATACTTACAAGACATATTTGATAGTCAAACCGGGTCCAAAGGAACAGGGCAATAAGTCAAATCGTGTGCAGTGTGGTGAATGATGATGTGTGATGAGGGGAATGGTAGTAAAAAATGATGATAGGGGCAGTGGTGAAAGTCTAATTCTACTTATGCTCCCTTCTGATGGATATACCTTTCTTGTATTTGAAACCTTTTTGGAAGGAATGAGATGCCGATAAAATTTACTTTTTTTTGAAGGGGGTATCTTGTACCCTAATTCTACTGTCAAACACTTGTCCATTTTTAGCTCTCTTCTCACTTTTTATTTTTTTCGAGGTTGGCGGACATTTTGCCCTTTTTATTTCCTCGTATCTCTCTTTTTTTTCTTTTTTTTTTCTTTTTTTTCAAGAGCACTCATCCTTGTAGAGCTATAAAGCGACACTGACTGGAGCCTTTATTTCCAGGGATAAAACAGGAATAGGAGAATATTTATGTGTTTCTATTCTCTCTCGAATTAGGAGTAGAATGTTTTTGGTGGGTGGATCTGGAGGATGGGAATGAGTGGATATATGTGGTATGCGTACTTCTGGGATAGAAGCAGCTTATGTGGATGGAGGGTTATGGATGCATACTTCTAGGATAGAAGTAGCGTATGTGGGTGTAGTGTAATTGAATGCATACTTCTGAGGTAGAAGCAACATGTATGGATGTGTGTGAATCTTGATTCAAACCGCATGACTAGTTCCCAAGGGTCGTTGTTGGTATTTCTTTGACTATTGGATAAATCCGCAAGCGTACAGATTATACCGCTGTAGCACTTCACCGGGAGTATTCCAGGTATCGTATTTCCACGGGGAACGAGAAGTGATCTAACTAGGAATACGGGTATGTCCTATGATGGATCAAGGGAGACTATGATAACTGGGGTTGAGAGGTTCGATATAGCAAAGGTATCTAACAAGGTATAGCTGGTTATTCTGGCTTTATCAGCCCTTCTCTTGCAGGAGGCGATGGGATAGATCAGTAAGAGATATAACTCCGACTGGACCACGTCATCTGTTGATTGAGGCCCTACCTTTTAAGAACTTATCTGACAGCGTGGTGGAATACAAAGGCTAATAGAGCTGTCACTTTCTACTAGCATCCATGAACAATCGACGCGATAAGCGGTTTACAAAGGTAAGATCTAGTCTAGACACCACGTCTACACTATTCTTACTACTTTAACCCAAACGTTAAAGGCTAAAGCACTCTATTTGAAGTAAAGCGATGAAAAAGCAGGAAAAGGTGTATAAACAGCTAAAACCAGACTTAGAATATCAAATACTATAAAGAACTCGGAAGAAGGTCACTATACAAGCGTTGAACTTACAAGAGACTCGCATCCGCCGAGGAAGAACTCCGGAGAAGATTCTCGATAGGCTCGGGGCTTTCTTCCAGAAGACCTTCCTCACTCTCCTCCAACTAGCATAACACTACTAGAGAGGCTCCGCTAAGAGACTAAGGAGTAGTGTTCTCCAATGAGGCATGAAGAGAGAGTGAGAGCCTAGGTGTCTATTTATATCTAGAGGTGGAGTAGGGGCTACTCCGGTGCCATGTCAGCGATCCGCGCCACCTCCATCAGCCACCGTAGGATCAAACCATCCATAATAACCGACTTAGATCAACGGGGAGATCAAGTGGATGGATGGAGGCATGCAGGGAGTCAGTGGGGAGGTCGGTGCACCTTTTGGGCACCTGACCAGGTTCACGGCCGACCGCCCATTGGCAGGGGCCCTGCCACTTTCCCCTAGGAGGTGTCCCCACAGCACAAGGGGCATGTGGGTGGCCTGTGGGCCCAAACCCATGATCGGCCGACCACATATAGTGGTCTGTGGGCCCCTCTGCTCCTTCTGGATGATGGCCCACTGGTCAGGGACCAAGTGGTGGCCTGGTGGGCCCACCTTGAGGTCGGTCGACCCCCATGTGGGGCCCTCTGGACCACCTCTGCCTCTTGGGTGCTGGTCCCACTTGTCATATGCATTGGATGTTGGGTCTGAGTTGATTTGTCACGCTAATCTCCTTGATGTGGGCCCATGGATTCTCGTGATGCGAATCTGAACCGTTGGGAAAAAACACACTTGAAATCCAAGGGGAGAAAGTGCTCTAGAAGGTGGTTCTTGGATCATGGGGGCTTTCGGAGGTCTAGTGGTCCCACAGGGTGGTCGGCCGACCCCCTAAGTGGGCCCATTTGCTCCCAAAAGTCCCTATTTGTCATTACCTGCACTCAAATAGTCAAGGGACATGTGGAACTAGTTATTAGGTAAAATATGTTCATGTGATACTTGTTTTCCTTTGAATATGAGGATTATTGACGATATTTTGATGGTGACAAAATACCTCGTAATTACCGGCAACAGTCGCACAGCTTGACCACACTCAATGCTCATAAGCAGTATGTAAAAACGTGTGGTTTCCTAATCTAGTAGCTATTGGTAGGAATTTAAACTCTCGTCATACAGGAATCATCATGTGGTATTTTCAAAGTTTTCAAAAGCTAAAATTCTCCAGAATTCTAGTATCTCTAGGAGCAGATAAATAGTAACTCAATCCTTCCCATATCATATCTGTCAACGACTTAGACTTAGATCAGGTACTTTCTCCCCCAGTTTTAGGTTCAGAGCAAATTTTAAACCATAACAATTATGCCTAAACTTGAGAGAAAGATCAAATTTGAAAACTAGGTACTTGAAAGGTATTACGATAGAGCAACTATTCATCATCTCCATATTAAGAGTTATCATTGGGATTCATTTTAGCATAGCTATTTTTATTTTATTCTCTCCTATTATTTATTAGCAAACTTGTAAACTAAGCAAAGACATATATATAAAGCGGAAAAAATTTATTGAGTTTTCTATGATTATGCTCTTTTTATTTTTTAGTAGAATATAAAGACCGATAGGTAAAATCCTTAGCTGAGTATGGGGGTGCTCTCCCCCAAGCTGAATTTTGACGTAATTTCTTCTGATGTAGTTGGTACGTGGGGGTGCTCTCCCCCAAGCTTGATTTTGACATAAATTTCTTCTGGTGTAGCTGACAAGTACTAGAGGTGTTTGGATGTCCTCTGGTTGCTGTTCTTCTTTGATCCTTGAATTCGTAAAAGCTTCAAATAGATAACAAAGCTTGTGGAACTGGTTAGGTGTTAGTCACAAATCTCTAGCCAGAATTATGTTGAGCTTCTTCTACTGGGTGTTATTATTTAGCAGGATCATAAACTTACTATTTTTATATTTTTATATTTTATAAGATAAAAAAAAATATTTATTTTTATGCCGCCACAACGAGTATACTCATGGGTTTTATGCCATGAGTGTATTCACATGGGGCTTAATAGTTTTAAAATATTTTTATTTTCTTTCTAAGATGTAAAACATGATTAACTAAATTGAAGAAGTAAATAATTAAGGAAAAGATAACTACCAAGTGTACCTCTTGGCATAGTGTTCGGTGGTTTAAGTCCTCTGAACATGACTCCCATACATCCTTAGTTGTCCTGGGGCTCGTTTTGGACGGCGTAGCTAGCACTTCCAGCTGCGCTTTCTTCTTCTGGTATGATTTCTTTTTCTCTTCACACTCGTGTTGGTGTGGTAGCCTTCCTAGGACAAACTCTTGTTTTTGGATATTTATTTACAATGAAACGACATACCTCTCCTTCTTCACGAGAGTCTCCGCTCTCGTGCCGGGGTAGTTGTAGAATGATCTTTCATTTACCAACCTTGGAGTTGGTGGTGTGTTTGCATATGTTGACTCTTCTTCTTCGGGGTATGTTTCTTCATACTTGAAACTTCTTCTTTATGCTTGCCCATCCGTCCTTGGTGTTCTGCCTCTTCTGGTTGCGGTAATGACGTCTTCTTCTCGTTCTATTGTCCATCGATTCTTCAACAATGTAGTTAGCATTAAAGTAACGATGTACCTTTTCAGAGGGGAAGTGTAGATGCACTCTCCTGGTCCCGATGTAGATGATGGCTTTGGTGGTGCTTAGGAATGGCCTTCCAAGGAGATAGGTGGATCATAATCATCTTCCCATATTAATGACTAGGAAGTCAGTAGGGATGAAGTTGTCATCAATCTGGATGGGGACATCTTTGGCTATGCCCTCGACGACGCGACATGTCTGATTTGCCATCTGGAGTTGGTGTATGTTGGGTGTAAAGGTATTGTACCATAACAAAAAACTCATAGGTCAACTTGGCCATATGTTGACACCCGATCCGGTGTCGCAGATTGCCTTCTGGAAGGAGCATCTATTGATTGAACATTCAATGGTTGGGACACCTGGGTCGTCCTTCTTGATCAAATGAGGGGATCTGATTTGGCGATCTTGATTATTGTCGAGTGCCGTGACCATCCTTGCTGGTTCTGTCTGTACTTGCTCTTGTTCTTGTTCTTGTTCTGCTTGTTCCTTCTGTTGGTCCTCTTCATTGGTTCATCTTGAGGTTGTTCGGGAGCTTGTGTGGTTTTTGTTCTTGAAGTAAATGTCTTCTTCTTCCCTTTGATGAAGAAACTGATTTAGCAGTGTAGCATAGATGACAACTCCAGGCAGTATTCAAGAGTGACCTCCCAAGGATGATGGGTGACCTTATCATCAACACCGGTCTGTATTACCATGAAGTCTGCTGGGACGTACGAGGTACCAATCCGGACACGGATATCTTTTAATATTTCCTCTCGGGTAGCATAGTGTCCAATTACAAGCTGCAACACACGCGTTGTATCTGATAAAGGATAATTGAAGAATTTCTCTAGATTACCCTAGGCATGATATTGACGCTTGTGCTGAAGTCGCAAAGTGCTTCAGGGAATTCTATGACGCCAATGGAGATTGGGATGACTGGTCATCCTGTATGTCCTTTCTTAGTTGGCATAGAGTCGCCACACCACCCTTTGTGGGGTTGTTCCAATAAGCACCTGCATCAAATTATGTCTACAAGGTTTGCAGATTCTAGTCCTTCCGGTTGTGATAGAATACCGGGGTTAGTGGTAGGAACAGCAGCAGCTATCTGAGTTAGCTGAGATTCAATCATTTTATTGAAGCTAATTTGATTCTTAATGGCAATAGAAAAAATTATCCATTCTATTATTTATGTTTTCTAATATTTTATAATTGGAGGCTATTTTCTTAGACATGTTATCCATTAATTTTCCTTGGTTAGCTACTAACTCTCTCAAAGGTGGAAAACTAGGATTATTATAAGAATTGTTACCTTGATAATTACCTGAGTAGTTTAGGCCTTTGTGGTTGTTGGTTTCCAACCTGATTTTGCTGAGGACGGTTGTAGTGTTGTTGTTGATGTAATTCACATCCTCTTGCAATTCTAGACAATGATTGCCTGAGTGTCCAGTGTCTCCACACTAACCTCACAGGTCATGTGAGAGTCGTAGATGTTCATGACTTCTTTCTTTCTCCAGCTCTCTCATCGAGCCTCTTCATGAGCAGGTCTAGCTTTGCTGACAGCAAGTCTACCTCTTTGAGCTGGTGCATACCTCCACTCTTCTTGCAAGTTTGAGTTCTTTCCTCACTCACCAACCTTGGTTGGATGCCATCTTCTCCACAAGAGTTGTGGCTTGTGGTATTGTAAGTGACAGAAATGCTCCTCCGGCAGCAGCATCCATGGTTTCAACGTGTGCGTTGCTGAGCCCATGATAGAAACGTTTGCATAAGTAACCAATTCTCAATTCCATGATGGGGACATTCTAGGATGTAATCTTGGAAGCGCTCCCATGCTTCTGGAATGGACTCGTCATGTTATTGCTGAAAACTTAAAATCTTCCCACGGAGAGTATTGGTCTTCCCCATGGGAAAGAAATTTGCTAGGAAGTTAGTGGAAAATAGTGCCCACGTGGTATTTCTCTCCTTAGTTGCATAGAAACCACTGCTTTGCTCTTCCCAAGAGTGAGAATGGGAAAAGGCGAAGTATTATGGCGTCTCTGGGGATGTCCCTTAATGGTGAATGTTGCTGCGAATCTCCAGGAAGTGTTGGAGATGAGCACTAGCGTCTTCATGTGCCTTCCCACAGAACTGGTTTGCTTGCACCATGTTGAGAGCGTAGGCTTGAGCTCAAATGACCGATCAATGTCCACAGCAGGTTCAGTGCGGATGTTGTCCATGGTGGGGGCTGAGAACTCACGGATTGACTTGTTTGCCATGGCTTCGAACTCTGGTGTCAAGTCTCGAGCGATGTTTTGGTGATCTCCTCGGTTGGACGAAGCTTCAAGCTGAAATGTTGATTGATGATGATGCTGTTACTTTCTTGAGCTTGGCTTTTGTCCTTTTGATTAATGCTTCCGAGATTTCAACAAAATGTCTGGAAGATCAAACTATTGGTGTATTACCCTGCAAAAGATACACCAAGTAGACAAAACAAGGTAAACCTATAGAGGAGGTTAGTAGATGAATAGGTTTGATCAATCACATTGGTGGATGCAAGTGATGGCTCACTATTCCTTCTATCATACATTACACTGCATAAAATAATAAAAAAACAAAAGACCAAGGGTTAAAGCTGTAAGAGTGATAATTGATGTTTTCTCGATCCATTAGTGATGCAAGTGATAACTCATTTATTCTTTTAATAGCTAATCAACCTTCCCCGCAACGGCGCCAAAAATGCTTGTTGATGCTTCTTAACGTCATTACCAAAAGTAGAATAATTTCTATTTCTGATAAACGGCGCCCAAAAAAGGGTTAACCACCTCTCATGACACTAAGCCAAGTTGTCAACCCAAGCATGGTAGAGAGATGCGGTATTGAAATATGCAATTGCTCTAAGTGAATATGAATAGAAATGTGTTTTTGCAAGCGCAAAGATAATACTGAAGTAGCATTTTAACCAGGAGTATTCCAAGTATCGTTATTTATATTTTTACCACTGGGAAGGATACTAAGAATAAATGAGGAATTGAGTATTAATGATCAATGAGTATCACTTGCATGTGTAATGGAGAGTTTTCATCTATCTCACTCAGTACAAGATAAGTGTCACATAAGAATAGATAATGAATGAATAGTGACAAAAGATAAATACTGATCAACATAAATGTAGCCACATAAGATAATGATAAGCACCTCAACAGATATTCCAGCAAGTCATTGGCATGGAATTAGGATGAACTACAAAGATATTTCCTAAGTTATTCTTAACTATACAGTCTAGTATACTATGATTAGTGCAATTACACTTGACAATCATGGCGGGGGAAAAGAGATATTCATGTATAGTGAGTATTACTAAGGAAGTGAAGAACATAGCAATCATTTCCCCGTAATAGAACTGCTCTGCCTGCCCTACAAACGGGAGGAGGACTACAAAGGACCCCAACAGGACTGTCACTCCCGCGAACTACCTCATGATCCGGAATGTAGGGTACAATCGCAAAATAAATACGGTCTAGGCACCACGCTACACAATACTATCATTTACCCATAGTACTGGTGGATAAACCCCTATACGATCCTAAACATGCATATGATTCAAATCTAACTATGCCAAGTATAAAAATCATAATAAACTAAGAACAATATAACTAAGAACATAAACGAATAGAGTAAAGTCATAGACAATATAATGAAGTAGAGCAAAGTCATATTCATAATATTGAAGAACAAATGAAGAACAATGAAGAACTAGATAGAGAATTACCAATAATCCTCCTGACAGATTCGAAAAACCAATTGAAGATTGACTCCTTCTAGTTCTAATCCTATATAGCTATGCTAAACTAGAGATCTAGTTGATGTGGTGGCTCTAGGGCTTGATCAGGGGCTTTCCTCTTGACATGGATGATGAATAATGAATTAGGTCAAAGAGGCTCTCCTCCTCAGGGTTAGGAGGCCTTCCTTATATAGCCTCCTCAAATGAACATCGGTCGTTGGATCAAACCGACCTTGATGGAGGGCTTAGATGCAACCTCAATGGCGGGGGGAGGTGGTCCCACAGGGCAGAGCCTGATGGGCTCAACCCTAGGGCGGCCGCCCCAAGGGTAGGGCGGGCGCCCTGCCCCTGGGCCCGCTTAGCCTCTCGCTTCTTCCCGTGCCTTCTTGACCCTTCTAGATTATTCTTTTTCGTTCGAATGATAATTATCTCTATGTAAACATGACATGTGGGCCTTTCCTCCATATTTCCTGATATCCCCCTGCATAAACAGACATTAACCAAAACTCGTGGAATTCTATTAGTTTAAACCTTATTTCTAGTTGTTGGTTTCATTTAGATCCTTATCCTTGTTTAGTTGACGGTTAATTTTGATACTTAAGGATCGTCAACAATGCCATCTATGTGAAGACAATCACATGTTTGCTCAAAATATCGAATATGAAGGTAAGGGTTTTCGTCTTCCTTTCCTGAAAAGGATAGCCCTTTGAATCGTTGCAATCAACCGCAGACTCAACCTAAACTGGGGAGTTTGGATAGGTTGTGATGACTCCCATGGTAATAGATCGGTCTCCGTGGGTGCAGAAAATTGATAGATAGGTGTGGAATTTAGATTTTCCATAAGGATAGAAAAGGTTAGAAATACAGAAATTGAAAAAGAGAAGAAAAGATAAAAGTATAGGTACAAGATAATATCAAGATTCAAGTTTATCTCAGCAAACTGTCTTTCTCCCTGGCAACGACACCAAAATGCTTGTTGATATTTGTTAACGCAGATAGAGAAAACACTAGGAAGTAATCCGCAAGTGCACGGATACCGATAAGCACTTCACCTGGGAGATAGTCTAGAGTATCGTTATTTGTTTTCTGCAGGGAGAAAGGGTGCATCTGACTAACCAAATCTACGCTATTATCCTTTAGGCTCAAAAAAGGTGATTTTGATATGAGGATATAGAGAAGACCGCGATTGCACTCTCGTTCTAGTCTATGGCAAGATATGCGCTATTATTCTATTGGGGACAACCGTCGTGATAAGAGACACCTCAGAGGATGCTTAACACGCGGCCTATGAAACCCTACCGATCCTTCTAACGGGATTGTGGAATCCAAAGGTATCTACGGAATTGTCATGTTCCGAGCTACTACTACAGATCTGGCTAGACAGGGGATATCTATGAGTATCTTAGCCCAAACACCACGTTTAAGCTAGAGATGATTACTCTACTCTCTACGCGAAGAGAATAAAGTAAACTCACAAACCAAAGAATAATAAAACAGGGAACTTATAGAACAAAGAAGTCGAAATACCAAAGAAATCCTAGGAGCAAGCCTCGGGTTAGGCGACTTGATCCCGTGGATACAAACTGGAGAGGAGACATCGACACCGGCTTCCTCCAATCCACACCTCCATTTCTATCCTCTCAATCTAGAAGAGAAACTTTTAATCTCACATAGAAACTAAGAATAGTTTCTCTTGATTGCTAAGCCCTAGAGAATAGATCCATAAGGGATCTTCTCTGGCGAATCCTCTCTGGAAAATATGCATTTGAATAATGGATTTTCCTTTAGCCAGGGGGCAGGGGTCCTCCTTATATAGCCCCTCAAATGATCGTCAGCCAACGGATCAAACTGACCTTAATGGAGGGTTTAGATTAAACCTTAAAGGCGGTGGAACCCTAATCCACGAAGCAGGGCCTCATTGGGCCTGGGCCTTGGGCGGTCGCCCTAGGGGGAGGGCGCCCCCCCTACCCTGGTGACAGGTGGGCCACTCCTTCTAGGGGGTTGGTTCTGGAGTCTTCTATTGCTCTTTTTCGTTCAGAGGTGTTATGTGTCTATGTAATCCTTACATGTGGGCCTCTTTTGTATTTTGCAGTTGTATCCCTACAGAAACAGATAAAACACCAAAACTCGTGGAATTCTATCACTTAAAACCCTATGTCTAGGTGGTGTAATGCAAATTTATCCTTTCTTCTGCTTAGTTGACACTTAGAATTGATACTTAAGAGGTGTCAACAGGCCTTTGATTAGATAGAACCCCTTAGAAAAACTCTAAAAACTCTCTTGACCTAGTTATCATTATTTACCTATTTATCATTCTCTACCCATTTATCTTATCTACTATCAAATATTCTAATCTTATCTATCCTTGGACGTTCCGAGTTCTTCTCTAGTACATTTCACGTTCCCTGTGGAAATTTATACCCTTGGAATACTCACGGGTGAAAGGTACAGCAGTATCCATACACTTGCGGATTTATCTGTTTGCGTTAAGAAATACCAACAGCACATCAGGCACGACGGCCCGAGGAGGCACGACACGGGCTACACAGCACGACCCGATGACCATCTATATTAGGGGAGGTCGGCTGATCTCCTATATGTGCCCAAAAGCCTCCCGAGCTCTCCACCACCTTCCGCATGCCTCCATGCATCCACTTGATCTCGACCGTTGATTTAAGACAGTTACATGATGGTTTCATCCTATGGTGGCTGATGGAGGTGGCGCGGATCGCTGACATGGCACTGGAGTAGCCCCTACTCCACCTCTAGCTATAAATACCCCTAGGACTTCACTCTCGTTCATGCCTCATTGGAGAAACTACTGCTTAGCCATAGCTCTGCTGTACTGCTCTGCTAGTTGGAAGAGAGTGAGGAGATTCTGGAGGAGAGCCAGACTGTCTGACGTCTTCTCCGAGTTGTTCCTCAGTGGATGCGATTCTCTTGTAAGTTTAGCACTTGTAAGTGATTCTTCTGAGTTCTTTATAACATTTAATACTCTACTTCTGGCATAGCTGTTAAACATCTTTTCGTTTCTTGTTCATCGCTTTACTTTAAGTAGAGTGTTTTTTGTCTTAAATGCTGGGTTAAAGTAGTAAGAATAGTATAAGACGTGGTGTCTAGCCTAGATCTTGCCTTTGTAACCGCTTATGGCACAGATTGTTTGTGGTTGCTAGTAGGTGGTGAAGCCCTAATCTAGTCTTTGTATTCCACAACATGTGTAACATAAGTTCTTAAAAGGTAGGGCCTCAATACAACATGATGGCGCGGTCCGGTTAGAGTTTTGTCCTCTTGCTGATCTATCCCATCGCCTCCTTCAAGAGAAGGGCTGCTAAAGGCAGTATAACCAGCTTTGCCTAGTTAGGTATCTTTGCTATATCGAACCTCTCAATCCAGTAGCATATCTCCCTCAATTCATCATAGGACATAACCTTCATCACTAGTTAATTCACTTCTCGTTCCTGAGGAAGTTACAATACCTGGAATACTCTCGGTGAAAAGCTACACTTGACAACCGTACGCTTGCGGTCTTTTCCCGTTTGCACTTCTGGTGTCAACAGCCACCAGTCCCTTACCAATGGAGACCTCTTCTAGAAGGCCTAGGAGGGCCCAAAGGTCATATGACCATCGATCGATGGTCAAAAGTACCCTCCGATGTTCCTGGTGACTCCCCATCACATTTCACACATGATGGAAATCAGAGCCCTCCATTCTGAGGAGTTTGGAGGCGGTGGATCCGAGGGCTCAAGATTGAAGCCTCCTAGATCGACGTTGTGGCGGTGGAGTAGCCCCTACTCCACCTCCCACTATAAATAGAGGCTCACACCCCCTCTTCACACATGGTGGACAAGCCTACAAGCTCAAGCACTTAGAATTATCTTAGTAGTTAGTCTAGAGTGGGAGTTAGAGTAGAGTTGAGTTGTGCTCGGGATTTCTAGAATTGTCTCCTGAAGAGTTTTAGTATAGCTCTTGTATCTTTCCTTTCTTGTAAGACTTTACTTTATTCAATATATTACTTTTCCCCTACTTTACTTAGTATTTACCTTGAGCATTACTATACTTTTTATAGTATTGTTATGTGCTTTTGCTATTACTAGCCTTTACATTAATAGTTTGTGATCCTTGTGGCCATTCTTATATGTGATCATTGCCTGTCATAGGGTGCTTTGGTTGTAGATCACAATTAAAGTAGTGAGTTGTGTGTAAGCGTGGTGCTTATACATCATCTTACCCTTGGTTACCGCTTGCTGCACGGATTGTTTGTGGTAACTAGCAAGAGAGTGACAGCCTTGTCTAGTCATTGTATCCCACTACGTGTTCTTAGGAAAGTTCTTAAAAGGTAAGCCCCCATAAAAAAAAGAGTGCGGTCCCCTACTAATCTATCCTCTCACCTAGCATACTTGTATTGAGGAGGCAACTTGTGGTGTTTAGACTAATTAATTGGCTAAGTACATTGAAGTAGAAGTGAATTACATAGGAGTCCTTATCTCTCTCGTTCTCCCTCCCACCTAGCTATACTTACTAGTTATTCTAAGTCATCATTTACCTTGGCTTGTTTCATTCATCACCCTTCCTATCACATTATTCGATTACCCCCTATACTAGTTGGTACTAAGTTGAGGTTTCTCTAGGATCTCTCTCTAATTATCATTTCTAGCTACCGCATTCCCTTGGAAAAATATAAATTATGATACCTTGGAATACTCCTAGTGAAGTGCTACAACGGTATAATCTATGCACTTGCAGATTTATCCAATAGTCATAAGAAATACCAACAAGCATTTCTGGCGTCGTTGCTGGGAAAGCATAGCCTAGAAATTTTAATTAGTTTGAATCCAAAGATTCTCATTAACTTATTTATCAATTAGTTATAGGGGCTTACCCTTATCTGTGTCTTCCTTTGTTGTGAAGCCAGGTAGTTTATGAGCGGTTTCCAACTGTCGGGAAATTGTCTAGAAGATCCCGAGCAGCTGCTGAGGAGAACTAGACGTCATTAAGTTCCCCCTTAGAGGATCATCTCTACCTGAATCCGTTCCAAGAAGGAGGCTCCGCACCACTGTTCAAGGAAGCTATGGCCCATAAGGCGATCTCTGACTTCTCGGCTCCATCCGCTACCTACGTAGCTCAGGGCCCTGAAAATCAACATCGAGGATGCCATCTTTGAGCTAAAGCCCACCTTGATCCACATGCTGCAAGCTAACCCTTGCGGAAAGCCACATGAGGATGCCAATGCTCATCTCCTACACTTCATGGGGTGTGTGGCACATTAACCATCAAGGAGGGCGCCTGACACCATTCGTCTTTGCCTTTTCCCTTTCTCATTGTGGGAAGGCGAAGCAATGGTTTCCACGGCCACAAAGAAGAAGCCACCACTTGGGAGAGGTGTGCCAATGCATTCCTCAAGAAGTTCTTCTCAACGGGCAAAACCAATGCCCTTCGCAGAAAGATTTTGAGCTTCCAACAGCAGTCTGACGAGATGATTCTAAAGCCTGGGAGCATCTCTAGGAGTACATTCGTGTTTGTCCTCATCATGGGATAGAAGATTGGCTCTTGATTTAAGGTTTCTACCATGGACTATCCAATATGGCCCGTAGTCACCTGATGCTGCTGCCGGAGGGGAATTCCTCCAACACACAGTGAGGGGTGCCAAGGACCTCATCGAAAAGAGGGCGATCAACCAAGGATGGGGTGAGGAACGTCTCCAGCCGAAGAAGAAAGGTATGCACACTGTTAATGAGGTGGACATAGTCTCTGCCAAGATGGACCTCTTGATGAAGAAGATAGAAGAAGGTTCCAAGAAGGAACAAGAGGCCATCTACCCCACTGTTGTCGTACAAGCTATCGAAGTCGATCCATGGTGCGAGGTGTGCGGAGGAAATGATCACTTGGTAACAATTGCCCCGAGATATCGAGGGAGGACGTGAACTTCATCAACAACAACCACAAACAACAACAACAACGGGTATCACCCTAACAATAAGGAAATTGGAATTCACGCCCCTTCTACCAAGGTAATGGAGGTAATAATTAAAATTCAATTCTTACAATAATCAGCCTTCATCGAAAGATCTTGTTTCTGGCCAATCTAAAATTAATGATGGTATAAATAAAAAGGTGATAGCCAATGATAAAGTTCTTGAAAGCCTTAGTGAGAAAATGGATAGCTTTGCCTTTTGCCATGAAAAATCAATTGAGCTTTAATAAAATGTTAGAAACACAACTAGGTCAATTAGCTGCAAGTTATGCCATCTATAGAAGAGGGTAAGATTCCTGGGAAACCAGAGGATCCAATTGAGAATGTAAACATGGTCACAACGAGGTTCGGTAAGCCTCCACTAAGCTCCAATTGGGGCTATCTTCTCGATCCTCCCTTCATCATGAAGAAGGAAGACCCAGTCCATCCAACAATCAAGTCCTCAATTGGACAACAGACCTTCCACAATGCCTTCTGCGACTTGGATCGGGCGTCAACATCAGGTCCAAGGTAACTTATGATAATTTGCTAGGGGAACCCTTGTTCCCTACATGTGTTCATTTGCATATGGCGGATCAAACCATGCGGTTACCGAGGGACTTGCTAGGGACATCTTAGTGAACATACAAGATGAATACATCCCACTGACTTCATCATCCTAGACATGGGAGCCAATGTGGATGTTCCCGTCATCTTGGGAAGGCCGTTCCTCAACACCACCAACGCGGTCATCTATGTGGGATCATGCCAAATCCACTTCCAATTCCCAAGTAATAAGGTAAAATGTGCTTTCAATGTTATAAAGCTAACAAATAGGTCAAAGAAACAACAACCAAGAAGAAGATCTCAAGCTCCACGCCAAAAGAAGCAACACCCGGTGGCCAAGATTAATGAACTCAAGAAGGACGAACCCGCCAAGCCAAGACATGTGTGGCAACGAAAGGAGGTGCAGACTCTTGGTCTCCATCTCCGGAGCCATCAAGTGCCCCGAAGAATGAATCAGAAGGAGAAGTCCTGCTCCAAGGACTTAAAATCAAGGAGCCCTCGCCGAAAGGTAAATCGGTATTTTATCTTTTATTTTGTTTATATTATTTCATTTCTTTAATTTTCATGATGCTTAAAACTTAGCAAAATAAATTTAGACTGAAAAAAAACCTTGAGATCAGTTTAGCACTAAAATTTAACTAGGGTTAGGTTCTATGGGGGTCGGCCGACACCCCTAGGCACCCTAACCCTATTTTCTTCAAGGGGGAACAAGATGTGACCCTAATGGACTAAAAATAAATGCAAAAGGGCATAGGGTATGTCGGCCGACGCCCCTAGAACCCTGGTCACATCTCCTTCACCCATCATGCTTTGTCCAAGAATCTCATGATTTGAGTAGTGTAAATTTCAAAATTCAGAATTTGCTTTAGGAGACATCTCTTTAGTTTTGTCATACCTTAAAGTGAAAACAAATCAATCATCTTTTGACTAAAACATGACACACTTTTTGTCTCCCACTACTTTTGTTCAAAGTGGGAAAGCATGAGCACCCTAGCTCAACTTAATTCACATCAAGTGGCATGCTTTGCCTTTCACCAAGCACTAGGAGAGTTGTAAGTGGGATTTCCACTTGGGAGCCACCCTAGGATGGTCGGCCAACATGGCTAAGTGCCCTGCACCATGCCATTGTTTGCCATTCACCTCTAGTGTCTCTCCCGCCTTTCAAATTTTGATGGGGGACACAAAGGACGGTCGGTCGACCACCTTTGTCACCTCCTCCCACCTTTGCTTTGTGTAAGGAATCCCATGATGTTTCATTGCTCATGGCACCCAAGGAAGGTACATAGGGGTCGGCCAACATCCCATGGAGCCTCCTGGCTGCCATCTTCTTCCCCTATTAAAAGGCCATGCAAGGAGAGCTCAAAAATGCAAACTCAACCAGAATTCATTTAGAGCTCAAACCATCTCCTTCTTGCTCTTTACTTGCCTTCTCCCCATCTCTTCAAGAGAAGTTATTAGCTCCCAAGAATAAGTGCTACTCTCTCTCAAGTCCACAAAAAACAAAAACCCAAAAAATATCTTCATCAAACTTCCCTCTTAGCTCTAGAATCCATCCCAAGGCAAAATAGGAGACTCACGCTAACACTAATCCTTGTCCTAGTCTTATTATTGTGTCTCTCTTGTCTTCTAGAAAATGAAGGACCCATTGAGATCTACATTCAAGAAGATGAAGCAAGCTCTAGGTGGGAGCCCATCTCGACGCTCCACCAATCCGATGATACTTCTCAAGGAAGGAGAAGGGGTGGCTTTGCCCGATACACTTGGGAGAACCACCCAAGCGAAGAACAACCTCAAGAAGAGCAAGAAACACCAACAGAGGTGCCTCATCTTGTGTAACACCCCAAATTTTGCTTTCTAGAAAAATAGTAATAAAATGATTTAATTGTGATTTGGTGCTCATAAAAACATAGGAAAATAAAAATTTTCGTTAAATTAAAATTTGCCCTTTATTTAGCAACGTGGTTGTGCACTCATGCCTCTGCATATGACTTAATGTTTCTATGGTGTTGTTAAAACTAAAAAGAATTTCAAAACTGGGTTTCAAAAAGGTTTATGCAAATACATTGAAAAGTTGTCCAAGCAAAAGAAATTTAAAAGGATTTAAAAACTCTTTAAAAAAATTAAATGGAAAATTGTTTTGAAAAGAGATTTGGAAATAAAACATATTTAATTTTGGTTTTGAAAATGTTTTTGGATTAAGAAAATAAAAGGTTTTGGAAATGTCTTTGAAAATGTTTTTGAAACAAAATAAAAAAAAGGAAAAGAGAAAATAAAAAAAAGAAAAAAAAATTAGAAAACCCAGCCAGCCACCAGGGGCCCAGTCCTTCCCCCACCTCTCTCCCCCCCCCCCCCCGCCGGCCCACCAGCGGGCCCAACCGGCCCAGCAGCTTCCCTCCTCCCTTCCCCCCCACCGGCCCACCTCCCTCTCTCCCTCCCCTGCGCGGCCCAACGCGCCCAACAGCAGGCCCAAGCGCCCAGCAGGCCGCCTCCCCTGCCCCCAGCCAGCGCAGCCCAGCAGACCCAACCGCCCAAGCCCCAAACCCTAGCCTCCCCCCTATAAATTCCCCCCCACCAGCCCCCCTCTCCTCCCACGCACGCCGCCAACAGGAGGAGCAGCAGCAGCCAGCCGCGCGGCGACACGTGGCACTCGGCCGGACCCCGCCGTCAGCCCTTCGCGCTTTGCAAAAAGGCCCCCGAGTTTTAGTAAATTTTAATCCGCATTTCGGTTTATTTTTAAAAAAAGCTACCGATATTCTTTTATTCATAAAATATTCGTTTTAACTCCGTTTTCACCCCATTCAAATTGCGTTAGATTCGTAGAGTTTTTATCTAAATGTTAAAACCATAATCAATCTGTTTTGAAAACTTTGAAAATAAATTTTTTATTTAATGCCTTTTAAATTCCCTGTTTAATCTCTAAATTTTGTTTAATCATATCTTCTCCGTTTTAGATCCGTTCGTCCGTTCAGCTGCGTTGGCTTCGTATCGGCGTAACCTATTCTTTAGTGATCTTTACTACCATGTTAATAGCTCTATAATTTATGGTTAACTCCTAACTTGATTAATAACTATGCAACTTGTTTTATTATAAAATATGTTTAGTCCTACTTTTGTTTTCAAGATCCAAATATAACTTTGACTTAATCTAACTTGGTGTTCCTTTGAAATACCTTATCCATCCTTTTTCATAGCTAAAACTAATAAAGCTCTTAGTTCTTGTTTTAAAAAGCAAAATCTCCGTTAGTCGTAGCTTGATCACTGTAGCACCGTTTAGCATGTTCTTCGCGACTGTGTGATCGTAGAGTGGCGTAGATCTCTTTTTAAATCGTTTTAATTGATTGGTGTATTGTTCTAAATAGATATATATGTATGCTATGTTTGGTCAGGTGTTTGAGTGGTGTTTGTTAATTATTGTCCAATCGTGGAGTGTTACGTTGGAGATGAAGAAGTTGGCTTACTAGAAGATCTTTGAAGAAAGGATCTTTTTTAAGGCAAGTATTATATGGGATCTCCCTTGATGTCCTATTCAGATGTTTTTAAATCAAATCATACGCATGTGTCTAATTTTGTTACCATAGGGTTTACCTAGAATTGTTATCTTGAACCTTGGAATCCTATGGGTTATCTTTGCATCTGGGTAGTTATTGCTAGTGCTCCATTTAAATAAGCATGATCTTTAATCTTGATTAATGATTATATGAGATGATAAAGTAAAACTTGACTTTTTAGTAACATGGATTTAGGACCCTATCTGTCAGCAAAAGCTGGGACATACAGTACAACCATGGGGCTATAATGGCTCTGGCTTAGTTTCAGTATGAGGGTAACTCTCTCGCATGTGGCAGTTCACGAAAGTTGCCATTGACGAGCGGTTGCGGGTTGCGGCTGGAGTGGCGACCGCTGCGTCTGTGTACCATCGAAGGGCTCCCGTATACCCCTTGCCCGTGGATCCGTAGTGTCTGTTGTTTGTCAAACGAGTCCCTTTGAAAGACTTCATAGTGAACCCTACCAACCTTCCTTGGAAGTGGTTAAGAGGATCGCTACTCTGGCGAAAGGGCAAATCACGACTCATGGGTAAAGATGTACAACCTCTGCAGAGTGTTAAAAACTGATATATCAGCCGTGCTCACGGACACGAGCGGCCCCCAAAAACTCACAGACTAATAACGGAAAAACTCACAGAAACAATCTTTACATGTTGGTTATTACTTGTGAATCACTTTAACATGATATTAATGAAGTTCATTCAATTGCTATATGATCATGTGGTTTAATTTGGGGGCTTAAGCATAATTTAAAGACACCTCAATTGTAAAGTTTTGAATCAATTAAAAATGCTTATCGCAGTAAACCATGTCAACTTTTTGAGCCTCATGAACCCCATATATGCTTGTTGAGTATGAGATGTACTTACGCTTGCTATACTTTTCAATTTTTGGATAAAAATTCCGGATGGGTACCAGTTTGCAAGAGTCTCGAGCAGTTAGGCTTGTGATCAACCAGTCAGTTGGTCCCTGTGGAGTTAGAGTCTTTGCCTGAAGATCGGAGTGTCTTACCGCTGTTTGTTCTCTTAAGGTTATTTCTTTGGCCTTATATTTATGTATTTAAGTATTTTCTTTTGATATTACCTTGTTCTATGGCTATATGTGAGAATTGACTTCCTGGGCTTACATATGGGGTATATCTGGTTTTGTTCTTAAAACCGGGTGTGACATCTTGGTGCACTCATGGTGCCCCCGATGAGATCATACGACCAACAAAGTGGTCTCTGGTTTAACCAACTAGAGTACCAGAAATTAGGGAATGCTCCTTCGAGCAACTAGGATTTTGGATCCAACTCTCCCCGCCAACATAGGTATGGACATCGAATTTAATGTCATCTTCTCTACCATTGGTTGGTCTAGTTTTTGGCAAGTGTCCGATGAACTAGGAATTAAAATGCTCACCATAGAGTTCTTGTGCTCTTTACAAGTTTCTCATGAGAGATAAACCTTTCACATGTTCAACCAAGTCATTAATCTCACATGGAACCAACTAATGTTCCTCTTGGTTTTGATGACCCATGCTTGCTAGACTTACAATCTGCCATAAGTAGATTTAACAAAAAGAAATTTTGGATGTCTATATCTACTTTGCATGACTTCTCCAACCCCAAACCTGAGGAACTTCATAATCCAACCCTTTGCTTTATTCACCTTTGGATGAGCTTGACTATGTTTCCTAGAAATGATGTTACCATGCTAAGAGCTATAGAGTTAAAATTGTTATATGCCATGGTTCATAAAATTCATGTCTCTATTATAAAATTCTTAGTAGCTTTTTTGGCAAAGATCGGTTGAAAGAAATGGACCCATTCAATTCACATCTTTAATCACTCGTCTTGCCGAATCGATGAACTTGCTAGATGGATCCTACCCTTTTGAATACATTAATGCACCTAGAGCAGTAATTTTTGAAGAATATCTTATACATGCTCAAATGCTGAAAAGAGGCCCACGAGGTGGCCTCAAAATGATCTATCGTGGCCATACAACTGAAGTTCCTCTCCCAAATGAGAAACGTTAGTTGTATAGGGCCCGCCAACTAACCCTTGATTTAGATCAAGGAAGTAGACAGAGAGGTGTTGTAGGTTCAAACAGGAGAACACGTGAGGGGCACTGTTCGGTCACTTTGAGCAAGGTGGTCCTTCCTGAGGAGTTACTGGTGAGGAGGAAGATGATGCAATTTCCGATTCCATGGACACATATAGTGGCATGCCTCCTCGACCACCACATCCTCAAAGACCACAAGCATCCTTCTCATCCTCATGAATTAGGGAGCATCATGATCGGTGGAAACAAATGGACAATCTCACCAATGCCATAGGCAAGCTTCGCATTGAGCATGTTGTTGATGGTAAGAATGACCCTTTTTGTCACCATCAAAATACCATCAACACCCTCAGATTAGAAGAAAGACAAGCATATCATAAGCATACTTTATCAAATACTTGGTTCCACATGTCCCTTGAATATTTGTATCCAGGCAATGAAAAATGGGGACACTTGGGAGCCTGTGGGTCCACTTAAGGGGTCGGCCGACCACACTAAGAGGACACTAAGGTCTCCCATGCACCCATGATCCGAGAAACACCTTCTAGAGTGAAAATCCACCCTTGGATCCACTCTATGCTACCTTTCAACGGTTCTAGATTAAAGCACGAGGATCCATGGGCCCACAAGTATCTCGGAAAAATACCAAACTTTGTCAAGGTGTTCATGACATGGGGGCCATGCACCATACGAAAGGATGAGGCAAGAAGCCTCAACTCACGGTCAGCCGATCTCCAGTGTGGGTCCAGAGGACACCCACAGGCCCCCTGACCAGTGGGGTCAGCTTCTAGAAGGAGGAGGTCCCACCTGCCAGGGGGAGATCGGCCGATCACCTACAGGTGCCCCTGAGCATCCCCGAGGCTCCCACCGCCTCTTTGCATGCCTCCATGCATCAGAAGCATCCCTCCGTTTATCTAAGGCGGCTACAATGACGGTTTGATCCTACGGTGGCTGATGGAGGTGGCGCGGATCGCTGATGTGGCACCAGAGTAGCCCCTACTCCACCTCTAGCTATAAATACCCCCTAGGCCTTCACTCTCATTCATGACTCATTGGAGAAATACTACTTAGCTTAGCGAAGCTCTGCTATAGTGATATGCTAGTTGGAGGAGAGTGAGGGAAGTCTTCTAGAGAAAGGCCCGGATCTGTTGGGAATCTTCTCCGGAGCTCTACCTCAGCGGATGCGAATCACTTGTAAGTTCAGCACTTGTAAGTGATTCTTCTGAGTTCTTTTTAGCATTTGATACTCTAAATCTGGTTTAAGCTATTATACAACTTTTCATGCTTGTTCATCGCTTTACTTTTAGTAGAGTGCTTTAGCCTTTAGCTGGGGTTAAAGTAGTAAGAATAGTGTAGACTTGGTGTCTAGACTAGATCTTGCCTTTGTGAACCGCTTATGGCACGGATTGTTTGTGGTAGCTAGTAGGTGGTGACAACCCTATCTAGTGTTTGTATTCCACCACGTGTGTAACATAAGTTCTTAAAAGGTTGGGCCTCAATAAAACATGATGGCGTGGTCCGGTTAGAATTTTGTCCTCTTACTAATCTATCCCATCGCCTCCTGCAAGAGAAGGGCTAATAAAGCCAGTATAACCAACTTTGCCTAGTTAAATATCTTTGCTATAGTGAACCTCTCAACCCAAATACCATAGTCTCCCTTGTCTCATCATAGGAAATAATCTTACCTCTAGTTAATTCACTTCTCGTTCCCTAAGGAAAATACGATACCTGGAATACTCCCGGTGAAAGCTACACTTGATAACCGTACGCTTACGGTCTTTTCCCGTTTGCCACTTCTGGTGTCAACAAGCTTTCTGGCGCCATTGCCGAGGAACGGTAGTTGTTTTAACTAGAACCTAGTGGTCCTATTTATCCTTGTTTGATTTAAACCTTTCTTTCCACATATACACCTATGGATCAAACACCTCTCTTTGAGTATGGTTCTCCAATGGCCGCTAGGTTGGAGACACCTAGTTCATCTCAGGCTGTATTGGCCGTTCCTTATGAGCTTCGCCCAAGTCTCATAGCGATGGTTCAAACAAACCTTTTTCTGGGGACGAAGATGAAAATCCCTACACTCATCTTCGTGACTTTGAACAATTGTGTTCATGTGTCCACATCTATGGGATGAGGCGAGGTACCCTTAAGTGGAAGCTATTTCCATTTTCTTTGACGGGAATAGCCAAACGATAGTACCTTCGCCACGTAGATGATGCAAACGGAGAATGGGAAAAGTTACAATCCAATTCTGCCTAGCTTTCTTCCCCACCTGTCTTGTTGTTCATCTTCGAATAGAGGTCCTATCCTTTACACAAAAGGAAAAGGAATCTCTAGGTGTGGCATGGGCCCGTCTTTTAGATCTAGCATCATCTGGCCCTGATCTTGCTATAACCGATCCAACATTGTTACAACACTTTTGTGGTGGCCATAGCAAAGATTCTGCACAACTTCTTGACATGACTTCTAGGGGAGCCTTCCTGTGTTTACCCGTTAGTGAAGGGAAGAGTCTTCACATGAAGATTCTTGAAAACACCCCCTAAACTAACGTTTATGATGAAGGACCCACAGAAGAAGAAAAACCAGTCCCTAAAAAGAAATCTCGATAACCGAATCACCACCACTTCCATCCAAAGATTCTGCCATCGATCCCGAACCACAAATACCACAAATCTCGAAGGAAGAACACCTAAACCATTCCTTCGAGTTCAAGTCGAACCTTTCATATGATCTTGCTGGTTTTGGGAATGCCCAAAATTATCCTTTCCAAATGAGACCTTCTAAGAAACATCTTTATAGACCTCTCATGAAGGGATCTCTTCGAAAGCCTCCCAAATCAACATCATCATGCGCCTCGACTTCCCACATGGCACATCAAAAAAAGCCTGGGATACCTGATAAAGAAACATCAAGTGAGCATAAAAGAACGAGAATTAAAGTGTTTAGAAGCCAAATATATCCTCTCCTTCTCTATGTCCACATCTAACTTATCTTACGAACCCATTTCTAAACCCATCCTTGATCCTAATGATCCCCCATGTGTTCCTTCATTCAAGTCTTATGATGACCCACTTAATGACTCTGGGAATTCATTAAGACACCTGAGGCATGGAAGCCATGAGGGCCATAAAACTCACCAAGAGAAGCATAGTCAACGGTTAGAGGCTCTATCTACCGTTGTAAGCCAAGAATGGTTGGATGAGGCCAAATCTTCAAAAGAAGTTGCTAAAATGCCCACACATGTAAGGAGGAGATCCTGTCAAGTGTTGGGCATTGATGGTGAAATTTGCTACGATCCTAGCCTCGGGATCAACATCCTTCCTCATTTCCATGTTCCAACATCATCAAGGGATCATCTATCCAATCACAAAAGCGCCTTAGAATCCCCAATGGTCAAATCCTTGATTGTTTAGGAGTCCTCCATGATGCCCTTGTGGTCCATTGATGATCTCAAGATCTTCCTAGATTTCCATATCTTTGACCTTCCTGGACTATCCTTTCATGTCACCTTTATTGGAAGGCCAATTATGAAAATATTGGAGAACACTTTAGGAAATGAGAAGCTTGGTCATAGAATAGGTGAAGATTATCTACCCGTTTGGTCTTCCCATCCTCTCATCAAAGGGTTAGAATCCAAACCTGTTCTTGATCCAATGGGTGAGCTTATGCCCATCTCGCTAACAACCATGATCCATTCAAGCCTTGAGCATGACTTGAAATGTCATGAGAAAGAAAGTGCTCACCCACTCCTTGAAAGGGAGAATGATATCAATGAGCATGGAAGTTATTCCTTCATCTTCTCCTCGAAACTCATAGAAAAATAGAGGAGGGAATATGGTAGCATGGGAGACAGTTTTGTTGCCGAAGGACAAGGAGGGATGTGGTGTTATAAATCATAGATTACAGAATGATGCTCTTCTTATGAAACATCTGAGTAAATTATATAACAAGGAGGAGATCCCTTGGGTGAGACTAGTTTGGCATAAGTGTTACCCAAATAAAGTGCCACATGCTAGCAGAGTGGTGGGCTCTTTCTGGTGGAAAAATATTCTGAGATTGAATACAATGTACAGAGGCATAGCCAAATGCCAAATAGGAAAAGGTGACTTAGTCTGTTTTTGGGATGATCTTTGGCTTGATGACATTTTAGCCAGCAAATTTCTAAGACTCGCTTCATTTGCAAAAATTGACACACTATCTGTGGCTGAAATCATGCAGGCAGAGGATTTGGACAGTGTGTTTATGTTGCCTTTATCAATCCAAGCTCTGGATGAACTTGAGTCCCTCCAGTCTATGTTGCAGGATTTGGACTATGTACCAGAGAACAAGGATAAATAGGAGCCAATTTGGGGGAACATATACACCTCCAAAAGCTTCTATAAATATGCTTTCAAGGGTGTGGTGGCACACTCAATTTTCAAGAAAGTTTGGAAGTCAAGGTGTACACCTAGGATCAAATTTTTTAGTTGGCTCATTCTAGTTGACCGTCTGAACACAAAAACAATGCTTTACCGAAGACATCTTAATGTGCAGGGGGGCAAGTATGCATCATGTGCAACACAGGTGCATTGGAGACGATTGAACATTTGTTTTTCACCTGTCCTTTTGCCAAGGACTATTGGCAAAGAATTGGTTTCAGTTGGGAGGACTGAGTCGACTCGTCTGAAAAATTCATCAGAGAAATTGACACACATAACTTGGCCTGGTTCCTTGAAGTATCCTTTATAGCATCATGGGAATTATGGAAGCTCAGAAATGGGAAGATCTTTCGGCAGTTTCAGCCAACGCCTGAGTCCTGGTTTTGTAATTTTAAAAGTCAATGTGTGTTACAATCGCTTAGATTTAAGGATGATCTTAAATATTCCTTCTGTGTGTGGTTAGATGCCTTCAGCTAAACTCTGTATGTATTTCTGGACTCTCTTAAGTTAATGAAAGTTTTAAGCACTGTGGGGAACTCCCCAACAGTTTTTTCTTGTCCAAAAAAATTCCATGCTCACATGAGAAATCTCTCAAGTCAATCCTTCGCTCTACCATCACTACACACATGATCTACATCCCCTTCATGGTTCTTATTTCTAAAATCTTTGCAAGGTTAGTTGTAGATGTGTTTGTCTATCATAAATTTGCAAATCTCGTAGTGGTTTTGGTCTTTAGGATAGGACCGCAAATGTTGGAGTTGAAGGGGAAACCTCTTCACCAACATGAGATACTCTTGAAGGTTTCCCAAAGACAAGCTTGTGTCTTAAAAATAAACACTTTCGGGAGATAACCCGATCCTTTTTCTTTTCTATTAAAGTTTGCTTATACAAAAAAAACTATTAATTAAAATTAATTAAATAATAATAATAAATTAATTAATTAAAATTAATTAAAATTATAATAATAAAAAAAACAAAACAAAAAAAATATTTTTAGTTTCCCAAAATTCTAAAATGAATAAAATGACTTTGTAAAATGAGATTAAGGGAATATTTCTGAAAGTCTTCCTTTGGGTATTTTTGTCACTAACCATTTCAGGTTTGAACAAAAGAATGATTGAGAAAAACACAAGGTATGTCCTGTCACACCCAGTTTTAAAGACAAAACGGAATGCAATAATCTTATGTGTGCCCAGAGATCAGTCACACACATAAGCCGACAAATTATGAAAATTGTATCATCACCAGTGTTTATTACATAGCGAATAAGTATTTAAATAATGTCTATTACATAACAGCGGAAATATAAGATAACTCTCGCGAAGCTCCACAACACAGGGACGTCAACTGGCTGACCCCAAACCTAGTAGTCCTCTAGATACTCCTCATAACTCTGATAATCTGGTACCCATCCGGGATTTTTATCCAAGTATTGAAAAGAAAGAAAACAAGCGTAAGTACTTTCGTACCCAACAAGTATATATGGGGTTCATGAGGCTCAAAAAGTATGACACTGGTTTACTGCGGTAAGCATTTTAATTTGTAACAAAACTTTATAAGTGGTAGATCAAAGTTATGCTTAAGCCCCAAATAGATTGCATGATCAAGTAAACAAATGAACAAGTAACATAATTCCATGATTAAGTGATCCATAAAGATAAACAACAAGTAACCAAAGAGTTCTGTGAGTTTTCCGGGCCACTTGTGTCCGTGAGCACGGCTAATATACCAGTTTTTAACACTCTGCAGAGTTTGTACACTTTACCCATGAGTCGTGTTTGCCCAAATGCCCCGGGATCATGAATCCCTTAACACTACCAAGGTGAGCGGGCAGGAACACTATGAAGTCTTTCAAAGGGTTCGCTGACATACCACAGACAGTACGGATCCACGGGCAAGGGGTATAACGGAATCCCCGGGATGGTACACACACGCAGCGGTCCCCACTCCAGCCGCAACCGCAACCGCTCGTCAATGGCAACTTTCGTGAACTACCGCATGCGAGAGATTGAACCTAATACTGAACTAAAGCCAGAGCCATATAGCCATCATGGTTGTACTGTATGTCCCAGCTTTTGCTGACAGATAGGGTCCTAAATCCATGTTGCTAAAAAGTCAAGTTTTACTTTATCATCTCATATAATACTTGCCTTGCTCAAAGGGCTCCTGCTGATCCTACTCAAAGAGAAACTCCTGGTCACCCACGTACTGCTCACCGTGTGTACTCGATCACCACATTACATGTAATCACGCGAGGCATAACATACAAGCAACAAAGGCTATAGATTAGAACAGTACACCAAACATAATAAAACAAAAGGAAAAGTTTATAAAGCACATCTACGACTCACTACGATCACATAGACGCTTGAATCACGAAAAACAGACCTATAACGGAAAAGATATGAATTAAATAAGGTTTTGAAAAGGGCCAGATTAAAGCATTACCAAATTAATTTTCTTTGATTTTCAAAAGTAATTAACATAGATGAAATCTATACTACTGGATAGAGCATTAAATTACGGATCTAACGCAACTTGAATGGGTCGATTTGGATTTAAAACGAGCAATTTATAACATTTGAAATAGAGTGGCAAAACTGTAAATAGAATTTTCCTTTTTATTTTTGAATTAAAACGGAACCGAGAAGAATTACGTTTTCCAGAACAGAAAGTGTAACAAAGGAATACGCCTTAGGACCGGGTTCAGTGTTTAAAAACCACAGGGTCTGTTTTGCAAAAGGGATGGCCGAAGGGTACGGTGCGCTGTGGATTCGTCCGATTTGAAACGGGCGACCGAGATTAGATCATAGAGAGAGAGGGGTGGCGCGCGGTGGCCGGAGGCGAGGCAGGCGGCGGCGCCATGGCCGGTGAGCGGCAGCGCAACGCGATCTGGCGATTCGGTGCATCAAACTCAATGCGAAAAGGCCAGGGAGGGAGAGGGGAGAACGGCGAAGACGGTGGTGGGGTCAGTTGAACGGATTGCGTGCGGGGGCGGAGTGTCCACGCGGCGCGGCGACTCTGTGCCGACGGCGGTCGCGGACAGTGGCTCTGCAGGCGAGAAAGAGGGAGTAAAGGGGCCAGGCGAGTTCGGGAGACTCCACTTACCACCATGCGAAGCTCGGAGGTGGTCAGAACGGTGCGGAGAGGCTCGGTGCTGCCGGATCGACGGCGGCGGCGCTGGGTGCTCTGTGTGGCTCCGAGACGTCAATGCGGGGTGGAAGGGTGCGGTACGTGGCCTTATATAGCCTCGGGCGCGACTAATTGAGGAAAGGCGGATCAATCCGCTCCGATTTCGTGCTCGGCAGAAGGGAAGCCTCGGCGGGCAGAAAGGAAAGGGAAAGGAGGGAGGGGAATGAAGGAGAAGGAGCTGAGGCGGGCGGCGATCGATTCGGGTGCCGCGGAAAAGGGAAGGGAAGGATTCCCTGATCCACTTCGGTCTCGGCCACAAGGAATGTCGGCGCCGGAGCAAAGGAAAGAAGGGGAGACAAGAAAAGGAAAGGGAGGGGGTGGATCTGACAAGCGGGCCCTTCTGTCAGCAGGAGGAGGGTGGTGCAGTGCGGGGAGGGGAACTGGGCCAGGGGAAAAAATGGGCCGGGGCAGAGCCCATTCGACACCGGGAAGAGAGGGAGTGGGGGAGTGATCTGGGCTGGAGGGGAAAGGCCTTGGGCCAGATAGTAGGGAGAGAGAGGAAGAGAGAATGCTTTTCTTTTTTATTTTGAATTTTCCAAATACATTTTCAAAAAACACATTTGAATACAAGATTGAAATTTGTAAATTCCAACAATACAAAGTACCGTGCACCAGCATGAATGCAACAACACTGTTTCTAGTATGATGATCATTTTTATTTTATGAAATCTTAATTAATTTCCCTATGTTATAATGCCCACACAAGAATGCATTAAAACATTTTTAATCTATTTGAAAAATGCACAAATTTAGGGTGTTACAATTCTACCCCCCTTAAAGAAATCTCGTCCCGAGATTCAGCTGGTACTCACTCAAACAACTGCGGGTATGTCCGTTTCAGATCCTCTTCTCTTTCCCAAGTCGCCTCATCCACTGAATCCCGATTCCACTGAACTTTGCACATACGAATGACTCGGCTCCGGGTGTCTCTTTCTGCCGTTTCCAAGATCTTGATCGGGTATTCCTCATAGTGAGATCCTCCTTAAACTACCAACTCTTCCAACGGTATCTGCTCTTCTGGCACACGCAAACACTTTTTCAACTGTGACACGTGAAAGACATCGTGTACCCTGCTAGACTCTCAGGTAACTCCAGCTGATAAGCCACTTCACCACGCCGTTCCACGATCTTGAAGGGACCAACATATCTGGGTGCTAACTTACCCTTCATATTGAACCTCTTTACACTTCTCATAGGTGACACCTTATATAGACATAGTCACCTACTTTGAAAGCCAAATCTCTTCGGCGGGTGTCGGCATAACTCTTCTGTCGGGACTGGTGCAACTTTCAAGTTTTCTCTGATAGTCCGTACCTGTTCCTCTGGACTTTTCAACACATCTGGTCCAAACACTTGACTTTCTCCTGTCTGATTCCAGAACAAAGGGGTTTTGCACTTCCTTCCATATAAAGCCTCAAACGGTGCCATCTTTAGACTGTTCTAGTAACTGTTGTTATACGAGAACTCAGTGTACGACAAACTCTTATCCCAACTAGTTCCATTCTGCAGTGCACAAGCTCTTAACATATCTTCCAATATCTGGTTGGTTCTTTCTGTCTGACCATCTGTCTGCGGGTGATAGGCTGTACTGAAGTTCAGCTTGGTTCCAAGGGACCTATGAATCATCTGCCAGAAGTGTGACATGAACTGAGTACCCCTATCTGACACAATCTTTTTAGGAACACCATGCATACACACTATCTTTTCCATGTACAACTCTGCCAACTTGGCTCCAGTGTAGGTGGTCCTGACTGGCAAGAAGTGAGCAACTTTTGTCAACCGATCCACAATTACCCATATCGAATCATAACCACTTTGAGTGCGAGGAAAACCACTATGAAGTCCATACCAACTTCTTCCCGTTTCCACTCTGGAATTTTCATCGGTTGCAACAATCCTGCCGGTCTCTGGTGCTCTGCCTTGACTCTCTGACACGTATACACCACTGCCACATACTCTGCAACATCCCTTTTTAGTCCATACCACCAATACTTCTCCTTCAAGTCCAGGTACATCTTGTACTTCCCGGGTGTATAGAGTAAGCTGAATCATGAGCCTCTCGCAGAATTGTCTCATGGATCTCCTTCACTCTAGGTACACATAACCTCTTACCAAACCAAAGGGTACCATTGTCATCCAGACTGAAACCTGGTGCCTTACCAATCACAATATTTTCGGCAATCTCTTTCAGTTTTTCATCTTCCAACTGACCCTTGTGTATCTCCTGTTCTAGGGTTGGTTCCAAAACTAACTCCACAGCATTAACAACAAAACCCAAGTTGAGATGCGCTAACTGATCACTCAACTCTTTGGACTGTATCTCCAGGCATACTTCATTAGCATAACTTTTTCTACTGAGAGCATCTGCCACAACATTCGCCTTTCCAGGGTGATAATGTACCTCCAAGTCATAATCCTTGATCAATTCCAACCAACGGCGTTGCCTCAAGTTCAGATCTGACTAGGTGAATATGTACTTCAGACTCTTGTGATCCGTGTAAATATCACTCTTGTGACCAACCAAGTAGTGTCTCCAGATCTTCAGTGCATGTACCATAGCTGCTAACTCCAAGTCATGTGTAGGATAATTCATCTCATGCTTTCTCAACTGCCTTGATGCATAAGCAACCACTTTGCCTTCTTGCATAAGCACACAACCAAGACCCAAGCGAGATGCATCACAATATATGGAGAAGCTCTTGTTCAGGTCTGGCAAGATCAACACTGGCGCTGTGGTTAACCGCTTCTTCAATTCTTCAAAGTTAGCTTGACACTTCTCAGACCATACAAACTTAGCATTCTTCTCTAACAATGCAGTCATTGGTTTAGCAAGCTTGGAGAAACCTTCAATGAACCTCCGGTAGTAACCAGCCAATCCAAGGAAACTACGAATCTCAGTCACACTGGTAGGTGGATTCCAATTCAACACATCTGCCACCTTACTCGGATCCACTGCTATTCCACCATTGGATATAACATGACCTAGGAACGACACTTCCTTCAACCAGAACTCACACTTGCTCCTTTTAGCATACAACTGGTGTTCTCTGAGCTTCTGCAAGACCATCCTGAGATGTTCTGCGTGTTCTTCCTCATTCTTGGAGTAGACTAATATGTCATCAATGAACACTACCACAAACTTGTCCAGAAACTCCATGAACACCTTATTCATCAAGTACATAAAGTAGGCAGGTGCATTGGTTAACCCAAACGACATCACAGTGTACTCATATAACCCATATCTTGTAGTAAATGCAGTCTTAGGTATGTCAGAGGCACGGATCTTCAACTGGTGATATCCCGATCGAAGATCGATCTTAGAGAACACACAAGCTCCTTTCAACTGATCAAACAAGTCATCAATCCTTGGTAGAGGGTACTTATTCTTGATAGTTACCTCATTAAGCGAACGGTAATCCACACACATTCATTGTGTTCCATCCTTCTTGTCAACAAAGATCACCGGAGCTCCCCAAGGTGAAGAGCTAGGACGTATGAAACCATTTTCTTGTAACTCCTACAACTGTTTCTTAAGTTCTTCTAACTCATTAACCCCCATCCTATATGGATGCTTAGCAATAGGTGCAGTACCAGGAAAAAGCTCAATAAGAAATTCAATGTCGCGGTCGGGTGGCATACCTGGCAAGTCATCGGGGAAAACATCCGAGAACTCATCAACAACTGATTCATATTCACGACCATCATCATTCAGTTGATTCACAGTAGCTGTCGGCGGAGCTTTCAAAACAACTTCCACACTGATTTTATCCCCTTTAGGTGAAGTTAAGACAACAACCTTCTTGTGGCACTGAATATCTGCCTTGTATTTCATCATCCAGTCCATTCCCAAAATGAGATCAATACCAGCTGTCCTTAGCACAATAGGTTCAACCTCAAAGGATACCCCCCTTAGAAGCACACTAACTGAAGGACTATAGTGATTTGCAGTCAAAATACCTCCCGGTGAACTTACTGTTATGGGGGTTTTCATGATGCGCATCAAAAGATCATGCATTCTAACAAAAGCTTGAGAAATGAAAGAATGTGAAGCTCCAGAATCAAAAAGTACAGTAGCGGGGATAGAGTTGATGCTGAACGTACCCATCATAACTTCAGGAGTCTCCTGTGCAGTACCTGCCGACACGTGGTTCACCCTTCCAATGTTGGGTTGTGGCTGGTGCCTTGCCCTCTGCTGGTTGCTCTGGTTCTGGGGCGTCTGCTGGTTCTCCTTGTCGGGACAGTTGTATGGCATGTGCCCCTCCTTGTTTCAACGGAAACACCTGTTGGGAGTGTTAGGGGCACTATTCTTCATTGGAGTAGTATTGGTGTTCCCCTGACGTGGTGCCTGTGGCACAAACTGGTGCTGGTTCTGAGCACGCTGTGGGAACTGATTACGCTGTGGAAACTGACCGTGCTTCAGATTCTGACCACGGTTCCACTGATTGTTCGGACCCTGGTACCTCTGCTGGTAGTTCTGTGGGGGATTGGGACGCTGGCGGGTGTTGCTTCCTGAAGCTGGTCCCTGAAGCCTCCTCTTCTTGGCTTCCATCTCCTTGCGCTTGTTATCAATAACAATAGCGCGGTTCACTAGTGCTTGGTAGTTAGGGTAGAGATTGGGCATGAGTTGCAACTCCTGTGCAGTATCTGCCGACATGTGGTTCACCCTTCCAGTGTTAGGTTGTGGTTGGTGCCTTGCCCTCTGCTGGTTGCTCTAGTTCTGGGGCGTCTGCTGGTTCTGCTTGTCGGGACAGTTGTATGACATGTGCCCCTCCTTGTTGCAACGGAAACACCTGTTGGGAGTGTTAGGGGCACTATTCTTCATTGGAGTAGTATTGGTGTTCCCCTGACGTGGTGCATGTGGCACAAACTGCTGCTGGTTCTGAGCACGCTGTGGGAATTGATTACACTGTGGAAACTGACCATGCTGCAGATTCTGACCACAGTTCCACTGATTGTTCGGACCCTGCTACCTCTGCTGGTAGTTTTGTGGGGGATTGGGATGCTGGCAAGTGTTGCTTCCTGAAGCTAGTCCCTGAAGCCTCCTCTTCTTGGCTTCCATCTCCTTACGCTTGTTATCAATAGCAATAGCGCGGTTCACCAGTGCTTGGTAGTTAGGGTAGAGATTGGACATGAGTTGCAACTGCAAACCATCATAGAGACCCTTCAGAAAGCGGCGCTGCTTTTCAGCGTCGTTGGCAACCTCATGATTAGCATATCGAGACAACTGAGCGAATTTGTCACGATACTCCGCCACGGTCATGGATCCCTGTCGCAGAGCTCGGAATTCCTCCTGCTTGAGCTCCACTATGTCTTCAGGAATATGGTAGGACCTGAAGCTTTCGGTGAACTCCTGCCATGACACCTCTGGTGCATTGTTGGGACGTCCATACATGTATGAGTCCCACCAATCTTGAGCAGCACCCTGCAGCTGGCCAGATGCGTATAGCACCTTCTCACGCTCATTGCATTGAGCGATGTTTAGCTGCTTCTCCACAGCTCTCAACCAGTCGTCCGCCTCCAGTGGTTCAGAAGCATGGGTGAACACCGGAGGGCGACCCTTCATGAACTCTCCACGCTTGTCCCGTGGCTGGACAGGTGGTGGTGGAGGTGGTGGTGGTACAGGTGGATTCTGGAGGTGTTGCATCATTGTCTGCATCAGCTGTGTTTGCACTAACATGAACTGCTCCATGGTCGGGGGTACTGGTGGTGGTGGTACTGGTGGTACTGGTGGTGCACCCCTACCACGGCCTCTGCCTCTACCACCTCTTGCGGCCATCTGTCATCCAAAACAATATAGTATGACCTTTAGATTAAATGTTCATTGAAACACATGACTAACTGAAATCTGAACCTTACAAGTGATACTGTAAAACAGTCATATCTCACGTTCCAAAAGTCAAACAAGTGTGAAACTTACATGGTTGGAAAGCTTATGAAATTTCCTACAACTTTCATAATTCTCACTTTTTCAGATTTAGATGCGAAATTAGGTGAAAACAGCAAGTTAACAAAACTGTTTCTGAGTTCTAGACTGCGCAGAAACCTCAACTTGTAACTGTTATATCTCCCAAACCAGAACAGATATGAAAGTAATTCAAGATGAATTGGAAAGGTACTGAAGTCTAGTTGTTTCCATATAAATTTCATGATCATTGCAAAAACCATATTTGAGATATAACCGAAAGATTACTGACTACTCCAGAAAAACAGCAAGATAGAAAACAGGATAACCCACCCGCTAGCACTTTTATTTATATCAAACCTATATGTCTTTAACTAAGGAACTTGTGGACAGGCCCACAATGTTCCAGCACTCATTACAAAACTCCAAATCACTCATAATCATAATAACAAACCATATAATGAAACCAAGTTCACAAGACACGAAGCTCATCAGTCAGCACCTCGACCTGCTGCATCAGCTCATGAGCAAAGTCGATCATCACCTTGGTGATGTCGTCATAACCATCCTTCGCCATGAACATGGACCATCCCTCACGGGTCTCAAAGGGAAGGTGTCGGTACTTGTCCTCCATCATGTGATTACGACTATGAGCACGAAGATCAAAGAAGGCCATGCGAGCTGCATCCTCCATACACTCCATCATGTTGGCGCGGCTGATCTTAGGCTCATAGATGACCTCCACTTGCCACGACTGTGTGGCGTCCTTCCGGATGCAGACGTAGAGGGTACACTTCCAGAAGGAGGGATCCTGAAAGTGCTTGTTCTCATAGCACATGTACTTCACCTCGGACTTCCAGTCGGAGTAGTGGTTCTCCAAAGTCCACTTCAACAAGCCATGGTAGTAGTCCTCATCGTCTCCCTCCTTGAAGTGGAAGTGCTTGGTCCATCCCAAGAGTTCTTCACCAGCTTTGGAACCACCAGACGAAGTCTTGGAGCAGCTGTTCTCATCAGAGGGAGTCCTGGAACGGCTGTTCTCAGAGCTCTCTTCTTGGGGTTCTTCTTCTTCATCCTCACGGGGCTCCATTGGCACGAACTTCGGCGGGGGACGAGTGGACTTGTGAGCAGTCTGCTTGTGGCGGGCCATCTATAGAAAAGCAAAGATGAGAACTAAGTTAGAATCAAGATAATATAATTTTGAGATGAGTAATAGTTTTAACAAATAATAGCAAGGTATAAAAGCATGAAAAGAGCATTCCTAAGAACCAATTCTATCTAGGTTTGCGTCTTACAGTCAACACGGCTTTGATACCAATCTGTCACACCCAGTTTTAAAGACAAAACGGAATGCAATAATCTTATGTGTGCCCAGAGATCAGTCACACACATAAGCCGACAAATTATGAAAATTGTATCATCACCAGTGTTTATTACATAGCGAATAAGTATTTAAATAATGTCTATTACATAACAGCGGAAATATAAGATAACTCTCGCGAAGCCCCATAGCACAGGGACGTCAACTGGGTGACCCCAAACCTAGTAGTCCTCTGAATACTCCTCATAACTCTGATAATCTGGTACCCATCCGGGATTTTTATCCAAGTATTGAAAAGAAAGAAAACAAGCGTAAGTACTTTCGTACCCAACAAGTATATATGGGGTTCATGAGGCTCAAAAAGTATGACACTGGTTTACTGTGGTAAGCATTTTAATTTGTAACAAAACTTTATAAGTGGTAGATCAAAGTTATGCTTAAGCCCCAAATAGATTGCATGATCAAGTAAACAAATGAACAAGTAACATAATTCCATGATTAAGTGATCCATAAAGTTAAACAACAAGTAACCAAAGAGTTCTGTGAGTTTTCCGGGCCGCTCGTGTCCGTGAGCATGGCTGATATACCAGTTTTTAACACTCTGCAGAGTTTGTACACTTTACCCATGAGTCCTGTTTGCCCAAATGCCCTAGGATCATGACTCCCTTAACACTACCAAGGTGAGCGGGCAGGGAACACTATGAAGTCTTTCAAAGGGGTTCGCTGACATACCACAGACAGTACGGATCCACGGACAAGGGTATACGGAAGCCCCGGGATGGTACACACACGCAGCGGTCCCCACTCCAGCCGCAACCGCAACCGCTCGTCAATGGCAACTTTCGTGAACTGCCGCATGCGAGAGAGTGACCCTAATACTGAACTAAAGCCAGAGCCATATAGCCCTCATGGTTGTACTGTATGTCCCAGCTTTTGCTGACAGATAGGGTCCTAAATCCATGTTGCTAAAAAGTCAAGTTTTACTTTATCATCTCATGTTGTCATTTAATCAAGATTAAAGGATCATGCTTATTAAAGAGGAGAACTAGCAATAACTACCCATATGCAACGGTAACCCATAGGATTTCAAGGATAGAGGTAACCAAATCTAGACAAACCCTATGGTAACAGTATTAGACACATGCATATGATTTTATTGGAAAAACTTCATGAATAGGACATCAAGGAAGATCTCATATAATACTTGCCTTGCTCAAAGGGCTCCTGCTGATCCTGCTCAAAGAGAAACTCCTGGTCACCCACGTACTGCTCACCGTCTGTACTCGATCACCACATTACATGCAATCACGCAGAGGCATAACATACAAGCAACAAAGGCTATAGATTAGAACAGTACACCAAACATAATAAAACAAAAGGAAAAGTTTATAAAACACATCTACGACTCACTACGATCACATAGACGCTTGAATCACGAAAAACGGAGCTATAACGGAAAAGATATGAATTAAATAAGGTTTTGAAAAGGGCCAGATTAAAGCATTACCAAATTAATTTTCTTTATTTTCAAAAGTAATTAACATAGATGAAATCTATACTACTGGATAGAGCATTAAATTACGGATCTAACGCAACTTGAACGGGTCGATTTGGATTTAAAACGAGCAATTTATAAGCATTTGAAATAGAGTGGCAAAACTGTAAATAGAATTTTCCTTTTATTTTTGAATTAAAACGGAACCGAGAAGAATTACGTTTTCCAGAACAGAAAGTGTAACAAAGGAATACGCCTTAGGACCGCGGGTTCAGTCTTTAAAAACCGCAGGGTCTGTTTTGCAAAAGGGACGGCCGAAGGGGTACGGTGCGCTGTGGATCGTCCGATTTGAAATGGGCGGCCGAGATTAGATCACACAGAGAGAGGGGTGGCGCACGGTGGCCGGAGGCGATGCAGGCGGCGGCGCCATGGCCGGTGAGCGGCGGCGCAACGCGATCTGGCGATTCGGTGCATCAAACTCAACGCGAAAAGGCCAGGGAGGGAGAGGGGAGAACGGCGAAGACGTTGGTGGGGTCAGTTGAACGGATTGCGTGCGACGGCGGATCGACGGCGACGGCGCTGGACAAGGTCGCGGCGGCGCTGGGTGCTCTGTGTGGCTCTTAGATGTCAATGCGGGGCGGAAGGGTGCGGTACGTGGCCTTATATAGCCCCGTGCGCGACTAATTGAGGAAAGGCGGTTCAATCCGCTCCGATTTCGTGCTCGGCGGAAGGGAAGCCTCGGCGGGCAGAAAGGAAAGGAAAGGAGGGAGGGAAAGAAGGAGAAGGAGCTGAGGCGGGCGGCGATCGATTCGGGTGCCGCGGAGAAGGGAAGGGAAGGATTCCCTGCTCCACTTCGGTCTCGGCCACAGAGGAATGTCGGCGCCGGAGCAAAGGAAAGAAGGGGAGAGAAGAAAAGGAAAGGGAGGGGGTGGATCTGACAAGCGAGGCCCTTCTGTCAGCAGGAGGAGGGGTGGTGCAGTGCGGGGAGGGGAACTAGGCCAGGGGAAAAAATGGGCCGGGGCAGAGCCCATTCGACACCGGGAAGAGAGGGAGTGGGGAAGTGATCTGGGCTGGGGGGGGGGGGGAAAGGCCTTGGGCCAGATAGCAGGGAGAGAGAGGAAGAGAGAATGCTTTTCTTTTTGATTTTGAATTTTCCAAATACATTTTCAAAAACACATTTGAATACAAGTTTGAAATTTGTAAATTCCAACAATACAAAGTACTGTGCACCAGCATGAATGCAACGACACTGTTTCAAGTATGATGATCATTTTTTATTTTATGAAATCTTTAATTAATTTCCCTATGTTATAATGCCCACATAAGAATGCATTAAAACATTTTTAATCTATTTGAAAAATGCACAAATTTAGGTTGTTACATGTCCAACCAAACATTTTTTAATAATGAAGCACATTAAAAAGAAAATTCCACATCCTCGACTTGGATTTGCTCATTATCAAATGTTGTAAAATCCAAGTGTGGAGGAGTGGATTTCTCTAAGAAATTCATGTCATGCTTCATTGTTTAATCTTATTTGGTTATCTCTACCATGCTTTCTCTCTATACCTTGCTCATCTTGCTAAGTCACAAAAATAAATAATAATAATAATAATAATAATAATAATAATAATAATAATAATAATAATAATAATTGCTCATCTAGTTCACCATCCATGCTCTTGTCTCTTCTTAAATGACTCTCTTTGTTCTTTAATGCTTCCTGGTTCAATTATGAGTATGCTTTGGTTTGGGAGTAGTGTACATACTCCTATAAGCTCTTTAAATTAAGCATGGTGCTTAGGTTAAATAGCCTGCCTTAATCAATTTAGACATGGTGTCAAGTTTGATTATTGAACCCAAAACTACTTGTATAGAATTTGGTTGTACCTTTGGACTAACCCCTGTAAGATAATTTCAAAATTTTGGTGGGTTAATCAAGAGATCATTCATAGAGGCAAATCAAGGTTTGAGGTAGTTTTGAGATAATCTTACACACCTTTTCCTTAACCTTGCGTGATTTTTAATCGGTGAACAATAAGGGAACATCCCTTTCTGTGCTACAATGCTAAAGCCAACTTTTCTATAGCATAGAAGATGTCCTCTATTTCTATGACAATAATGCCATTGCTTCAAATTATTCATGAATTCCTTCGGGTATGTGTTGTCTACTAATCCTTCGTAGGAGAGAAGCAATGAATGGAGAAAAGGGTCTGAGTACAATGCGATGATTCATAGGAGAAAGACCATTCTTCATCATCAATGTTGTGACACATGGAATCCTCATGCTTCAAGATTACGGCTGCAACATCTTTAAGGTAAATGACCAACGTCTTAAAGTTTTCCATGAACATGAATCACCTGAACAAGAAATTGACATGGTAAATTTTGTTCTTAATCAAACTTAGAACTAAAATCTACATGTTTTAAATTTTTTGTTCCTTTTTCATGTTTGACCTTGGATTTGGCCTAGATTTAGCCTTATCACCTCCCACGAAAAAACTTTGTCCATTTTGCCCCAAAAGGGCATCGACCGATCCCTTCTTAAGGCATAACAGCCTGACGTTGCACGACCTGCCTAACTTGACCCGTGGGACCTTCAATCCAGGCTCGGTTGAGCCAAACCTTCCGAAAAGCAGTGGGCCGACCGTGGTTGTGACCCTTCAACCATGCCCGTTGCTCCTAAACATTGGACCAACGCTTCTCTCATGTTTCCGACGTGATCCAAGTGAAAACAAAGGTGAAGGATGTTGAACTTTCTCTTCTTCACCACTCCCTCTCCTTAGTCATCCTCTAGAGCCATCAACATAACCTACATCATGGCTCTAATAGAAGATAGCATGACAAGATGCTTGTCACCCATTATGCTAAGGCCATGTCAAAAATAAGACCTTCTCTTTCCATCTTCTACCTTGACATACCTTAGCCCTTCATAACAACAAGACACTTAGGCTTGTTAGTCTATCACTCATGAATCAATGAACTTGTGCCTAAGCTATCAATGATAAAATGGTTTTGGTTCTGTTGGTATGTTACCCCAACAGAACCCCTGCACTTGATCTTTCTGTTCTATGTTTCAGTATGTAGTGAAACAAGTATGGGGGATATTGGTCGACACCCCAACATACCATTTCACAAGATCGACCACTGAATCATGGTGTACACGGTCATGAGATGTCCCACGAAAAAATTAGACCTCAACGGACACTTTTCAGCATCGACCGATGCCTCTTAATGCCAATAACCATAACTGACAGTGCAGGGAGCCAATCAGAGGTAAGACATCTTATTTCAGGAACCGACGTGGCTGAAGGATCCTACCAAGAACCTCCAGGTCCACCTGCCAGCATCCACTCAACATCAACATCCTTCCTGTCTGGTTTGCCACGTCTCTTCCCTTTTTCTTTTATGCTTTTATTTACTTTACTCATTTCCTTTTTTAAAAATAATAAAAATATAAATAAAAATTATTATTTCTTCATAAAATTAATTGCTTAGTTTATTTCCCTTTTAATGTTGCATAAAAACAAGAAGACCGCATTTGATTTTAAAAATTGAAAAGTGACATGATCTATGACGTTTAGAGGGTAAAAGCATCATAAAGATGAATTCTTGCTTTTGCTTATGCTAGTGGGAAAATATCTTGATAGAAAATTGTATTGACTAAGTTGTTGATCAATGTGATATAGTTCTTGGCTCAAGATTGATACCCTGTCTATTTAAAAGTTCTTGGAGATTAATTTTTGAAAATGTCATAAAACCATAATGTCACTACTCCTCTATAGTAAAAAAATTCCTACCATAGCCATATATGATCTTTCATGATAAAAGATTTCTACATAAGCTGCTTACTTTGTGTTGAGTTTGGTCAAGTTTTGTGACCCTTGTTGAGAGATTTATCATGCTCCCAAGATCAAGATCACGTACATGACACATATACATGCTGCTTTTACACTGGAAGTGCAAAGAAACATGCCTTACATTTTCCACATAGTTCATGCTCCATGTTCTAGTAGAATAATCTCTCTCTAGTATATTGCTAGTAAATGAGACATAGACTATGCAAAATTATGAAAAACAAAGAAAAATATATAGGGGCACATGAAGGTCCCAAGTTTTAGAAAAAAAATGATGAGCATATCAAAGCTCATATATAAAAAATAAAAAAATAAAGATAGCTATGTCTCAAAATAATAAGTTAGGAAAGAGATATCATATAGAGGAGTATTGATCATTTGCCATGTTCCACACACTTGCACATCTTGATCTAAGAGTATGACACTTCCCTCCTTGGATGCGGAATTTGACTTTACAATATATGCAAGGTAAGTTGCTACATTCTTTATCCTTACCTATAACTCCACATAAGCCTTTAGAGTAGGATGAAAAGAAGGCAAACTTCAAATATATTCCTTGGTGAGGAATCATACACCTTTTGAGTGATCTAGAGTGCTATATGAGGAGTAAGTTGACTTATGTGCTTTCTTTTGAAAAATTTATCAAAAACTCCAAGTACTAAAATATTATTTGGGAAGATGACTTTGCCTTGAGAACTGTTCCATTTCTCAACCTCTCAAGGATATATGTTAGACAATACCACATATCCCATTAGTATGACAAATGTCTTGAGTAAATCTTTATGCTTGCTTTATACCTTGAATAGCATAGTTATGTTCACTACAAAAAATCTATGTTTGTATGACAAACACAAACTGTCATGTTAAGTACAAAATTTGTCATAAAAAGCATCTTATGATAAAAAAAGCAGCGTCATGCCGGTCGTCATATAACGACCGTCACATAATGTACCGTGTGACGATTTTATGTGCAACCGTCACAAAATGTCAGGACCTTTTATGACGGTAACATTCTATCGTCACATATTGTTACCTTTTATGACAATAGTGTTTGTCACATACTGGTCAGTCAACGCGTCACTTAATGTATGAACCGTCACAAATGTTAAGCACGTACCCTGGTTAATGCTTGCTGTTATGACGATAAGAAGTCGTCATGTATTGTTGTTAACCATCGTTAAGAAGTTGTCATGCATTATATATTCATCTAGTGATGAATCTTAACAAAGGTCATACATACATATAATGTCGCACCATCTTTCACATGCAACACAGATCATATAATACATTTCATAGTGCAAAGGTTCAAATACGTCACACAAGTTTGTGTTTTACATATGCCAATAAGTTCATATAGTTTCTAACAAGACATAGTTTGTAGTTCCAGCAATACAGTGTAGCTCCAATTTCCTTCACAACAAAATAGAACAATGTGCACCTTGAAAGAATATGTAGCTCTCATATCCCTCACTACCCTCCTTGGTTACTGCAACTTTCAACTAAATAAAACAACACAAAAGAAAATAAGTAGTTGACAATAAACTTAATAAATAGGGTTGTAAATTGTCTTCATACAAATGATGTTTTCAAAATATTACTCTATAAATCATCTCGTTCAGTCCTAAGTAGCAACCACTTATTTGGAAGTAGCAAGTCACAGTCAATAGATTCTTTCTAGCCCATATGAGTGGCAACATATATTGTAGACATAATTGTCATGAACTCACAAAAAGAGTTGAGATAGTGTCTCACCAAATGCAACTTGATGTGCAAGCTCCACATATCTATTGTACCTCCTGCCTGGGGCAACCTCATGAAGCTTCACTAAGATCCAGAGCATGCATGGTTGCTAGAAATAACCAATAGTCAATAAAATTTTTCCACAACCCCTGTAGTTGAAACATGGTTTAGTAGAGATTAGTCTAGATAGAAATATCACAGATATAGTGTTATAAGGTTTCAGATGCCAAAATGAGAACAAATACAAAACACTGAGTACTAAGCTAGGAAAGCTACTAATCTAAAACAAAAAAATACAAGAATAGTGACAGGGAAAATAAATGAGTAATTGTAGGATGGATGGTGTTGATTTCCAACATGTGTTTAGTGAGTGGGGTGGTCACTGGGTGCTGAACCGACATAGGGGAGGTTGGTCGACCCCCTAAGTGGCCTGTGGGCCCTCCCTGGTCCTTCTAGAAGATGTCCCACTGGTCAGGGACCAAGTGGGGGGTGGTGGCCACCCTGGGGAGGTCAGCCGACCCCTACAAGGGTCTATGGCCCACCACCTCTCTCCAGAGGGTGGTCCCACTTGTCATAGACTTCATCTAATGCTTCTGGAATGTTTTGTCATGTTTGTTTCCTTGATGTGGGCCCATGGATCCATGTGATGTGAATCTGAACCGTTGGGAGAAAACACAAGTCGATCCAAGGGTTCAAGATCACTTGGGAAGGTGTTACCGGATCATGGGGGCATGGGAGGCCTTAGTGGCCCCATAGGGAGGTTGGCCAACCCCCTAAGTGGGCCCACAGGCTCCTAATTGCCCCCATTTGTCATTACATGCAAACAAATATTCAAGGGACATATGGAACTAGTTATTGGATAAAATGTGCTCATGTTATGATTGCCTTTCTTCTATTCTGAGGGTGTTGACGGTATTTTGATGGTGACAAAAAGGTTCATTCTTACCGTCAACAAGATCCCCCATACTTACCTCTTTTCTCGTCCTCGAGTAAATGATAGAAGAAAACATAACTATGTTATTCAAAGTATAAAGCAAGCATAAAGATTCATTCAAGACATTTTTCATACTAATGGGATATGTGGTATTGTCTAACATATATCCTTGAGAGCTTGAGGAATGGAACAACTCTCAAGGCAAAGTCATCTTCCCAAATCATATTTTAGTACTTGGAGTTTTGATAATTTTTTCAAAAGAAATCTCATAAGTCAACTTACTCCTCTTATAGCACTCTAAGTCACTCAAAGTGTATGATTCCTTACCAAGGCATAAAGAGGTTGCCTTCTTTGTGTCTTCCTACTTCTAAATGGCTTATGTGGAGCTTAGGTAGGGATAAGTAGTGTAGAATACTTGCATCACTTATATTGTAAAGTCAAAACAAGGATCCAAGGAGAATAATGTCATAATCCTAGATCAAGATGTGCCTGTGTATGGAATATGATAGTGGACTTTATTGTACTCTTTGACTATGTATGATCTCTCTAACTTGAAGATGTTGGAGATATGGCTATCATCATTTTTTTTCTGAGCTTTTGCTCATCATTTTTCATTTATGATAGCCATATCTCTTTTGAGGAATTTTGAGAGAGATCATATCATTTTTATAGAGTACTTATTTGATAAATATAGAACATATGATTGAAAGGCATGTTTTGCGTACTTCCAGTGTAGAAGCAGCGAATGTATGTGGTGTGTACGTGATCTTGATCTTTGAACTATGACAAAATTCTCAACAAGGGTCACAAGGTTAAACTAAACTCAAAGAAAATACAAGAAGCATATGGGGAAGGTTTTGAACATGTATAAACATTTATGGCTTTGGTAGGCATTTTCTCACTATAGAGGAGTAGTGACATTATGGTTTTATGAATTTTCAAAAATTAATCTCCAAGTACTTTAAATAGATAGGGTATATATCATAAACTGAGAACTATATCATATTAATCAACAACTTAGTCAATATGATCTTCCTATCAAAGTATTTTCCTACTAGCATAAGCAAAAAGCAAGAATTCATCTTTATGACGATTTTGCCCTTTAAATGTCATAGATCATGCCATTTTTCAAATTTTAAATTCAAATGCGATCTTCTTGTTTTATTCAATATTAAAAGAGAAATAAACTAAATGACTAATTTCATGAAGAAATTATTTATATTTTATTTTTAGAAGGGAAATGAGTAAAACAAATAAAAACATAAAGGAAAAGGGGAGAGACATGGCAAACCAGTCAGGGTTGATGTTGAGGCTGAGTAGATGCTGGCTGGTGGATCTGAGGGCTCAAAGTGAGGTCGGCCGACCTCACTTCGGGGTCATTTGGCCACTTTGGTCTCTGAATTGAAATCCCTTACCTCTGAATGTTGATCTTCTCTGTCAGTTCTGCAATTTGGCCTCTAAGGTGCATCGACCGATGCACAAAAGTGGCCGTTGAGGTCCAACTTTTTTGTGGAATGTGTCATGACCGTGTACACCATGGTTCAATGGCCAAACTGATGAATTGGCATGTTGGGGTGTCGACCGACACCCCCCATACTTGTTTCAGAGCACACTAGAACACATCACAGAGAGAGATCAAATGTAGGGGTTCTTCTAGGGTAAAACACCAGCAGAACCAAATTTTATTCAATTCAAAATTTCTCTTCTAGGCAGAAGTTACATTGATGAAGGGAAATGATTGAAAACAAATCTAAGTGCCTATCTTATTAGAGGAACTATAAATCTATGGAGAAGTTGGGGCAAAGAGATCATCTCTCTCAATTGCCTTGACCAAACGCTTGATCTTCGCACTAGTCCTAATGCGAAGATCATTGAAACTGTCTTCTAAATCTAAACGTGCAATTCTTTCCTTCGCTGCCCTCTCTGCTAGCTTGGTGTTGCTTTCCCTAAGCCTAGCAACTATGCACATCAGCTTCTCCATGTCGCTCTTCTTGTCCTATTCTTGGAATTGGCCTAGAGGGCCGAAGTTGGAAGGTGGGTTGCTAGTCTATCGAACCGATTTGCATGATGCCTCAGACTCAAGAGAGGTGAGGGGAGGAACATGCACCTTGCCTACTCCCGGTCCACCATGGGCCCTTTGGAGGCGCATCCATGTCAGTGTCGATGGCGAGTACGAGCTGGTGTAGCCCGTGCTTGTATCGCCTTTGGTGGTGGAGACGATGGCCTTCTTCACCCCCAATTAGCCTGTAATCGGACTTTTGGGAGTTACCGGACGCACAGCCGGTTTATTCAGATTGCAGAAAGGAGACATTGATCGGGCAATGCTCCTCGCCCCCTCTGAATGCCAGGAGGCGGTAGGCCGACCCCCCCTTAGGGTGCTGGGCTGGGCTGGCAGCGACACCATGGCGAGGGGAGCAACATCAAAGACTTTGATGGCCATGGCGTCGGTGTTGATGTGATCTTGAGCCTTGGATGGACTTACATTGAAGGGAAACGAGGGGCATCTTTCTTGGCGGAGCCATGGTGAGGATCAAGGGAGCGAGAAGAAGGCAGGGACTGGTGCTGGTTCTGTTGGTTGTGAAGAAGAGCAAGGTAGGAGGAGGAAGAAGAAGGAGAGGGGGTTAAGAAGATGGATTCCAATGTTTAGCGCCTTCGTTCTCGCTAGGATCACGATGAAACAGAAGGGGAACGTTGGTCCAATGTTCATGTGCAACGGGCACGTTGAACGGGTTCGAACCACGGTCGGCTGACCTCCTTTTGAAAGGTCTGGTCTGACCGAGCTAGGTTTCATACTCCCATGGGTTAGGCTAGGAAGGCTGTGCAACCTCGGGATGAAAGGCCTCAAGACGAGGTCGGCCGACCTCCTATTAGGGCAAAATGGGCCAAATGGACCTCCTATTACGACGAGATATGGCCCTTCCCATTTGCTTTTCAACTTTTCATGACCAAAGAGCTTGAATATTGAGTTGAATAGCAAGACCTTATCTCCTGGATTGGAACTATTTGATTTTGATTCTCTTGTCATGCCCTCTTTTGGTTCTCTCCTTGTATATTCTGACATTATGGTATGCTTTCTCTCTCCACTCTTCTAATTCAGAGATTTGAATTCTCCTGAATTTTCCAGCAGCTGGCAGATCCATATTCCATTTCTTGATTGCCCAATGTGCCTTGAACTCCAATTCCATAGGCAAATGGCATGTCTTTCCGTATACAAGTTGGTATGGTGTCATACCAATTGGTGTCTTGTATGCGGTCCGATATGCCCACATGCCGCTGGTAACTTGTGCTTCCAAGTTGTACCCATCTCATCCACGGTCTTCTGCAGAATGTTCTTGATTTGTTTGTTGGATGTTTCTACTTGACCACTGGTTTGAGGATGGTGTTGATATTTGTTAACGCAAACAGAGAAATCACTAGGAAGTAATCCGCAAGCACACGGATACCAGTGAGCACTTCACCTGGGAGATTATCTAGAGTATCATATTTATTTATCCACAGGGAGAAAGAGTGCATCTAACTAACCAAATCTATGCTATTAACCTTTAGGCTACAAACAAGGTGATTTTGATATGAGCGATTAGAGAAGACCGTGACAGCACTCTCGTTCTAGTCTATGCAAGATATTTCTTATTATTCTATTAGGGAGAACCGTCGTGATAAGAGACACCTCAGAGGATGCTTAGCATGCGGCCTATAAACCCTACCGATCCTTCTAACGGGATTGTGGGTTCCAAAGGTATCTACAAAATTGTCATGTTCCGAGCTACTACCACAGATCCGGCTAGACAGGGGATATCTATGATGATCTTAGCCCAAACACCACATTTACGCTAAAGACGATTACCCTACTCTCAATGCAAAGAGAATAAAGTAAACTCACAAACCAAAGAATAATAAAATAGAGAACTTACTAGAATTAGAAATTGAAATACCGAAGAAATCCTAGGAGCAAGCCTCGGGTTAGGAGACTTGATCCCGTCAAAACAAACTAGAGAAGAGACACCGACAGGCCGGGCATCCTCCAATCCACACCTCCACTCTAACTCTCTCAATCTAGAAGAGTGAACTCTAATCTCACATAGAAACTAAGGATAGTTTCTCTTGAATGCTAAGCCCTAGAGAATAGATCCATAAGGGATCCTCTCTAGCGAATCCTCTCTAGAAAATATGTAAATGAATAATGGATTTCCTTTAGCCAGGGGCAGGGGTCCTCCTTATATAGCCCCCTCAAATGATCGCCAGTCGTTGGATCAAACCAACCTTAATGGAGGGGTTAGATTGAACCTCAAAGGCGGTGAAATCCTAATCCGCGAGACTGGTGCTGATTGGTTGCAGCACTAGGGCGGGCGCCCTAGAGGGTAGGGTGGGTGCCCTGCCCCTAGGCCTGCTTGCCCTCTCATTCCTTCCTGCGCCTTCTTGACCCTTCTGGATTGTTCTTTTTCCTACGAATGATAATTATCTCTATGTAAACCTTACATGTGGGCCTTTCCTCCATATTTCCTGATAACCCCTGCAGAAACAGACACTCACCAAAACTCGTGGAATTCTATTAGTATAAACCCTATGTCTAGGTGGTGTTTTGCAAATATATCCTTTCTAATGTTTAGTTGACGGTTAAAATTGATATTTAAGGACCGTCAACAGATGGTATGGAGTTGCAACATTATGTCGAATTCCTTGATCAGTGAGGAACTAGTGGAAGCCTTTATCAATGAAGTGAGATCCCCCGTCACTTATGACTAACTTTGGGGTTCCAAATCTGGGGAATATCACTTCGTGGAACATCCTCTTTGAATTTGCTGCATCTGCTTTGCGGCAGGGTATTGCTTCTACCCATTTGGACACATAGTCCACCGCTACTAAGATATACACGCACCCCTTCGAAGGAGGAAAGGGTCCCATATAGTCGATGCCCCATACATCAAAGAGCTCGACTTGTAGGTTGTTGGTGAGTGGCATAGCATCTCAGGCATTGATGTTCCCATGCTTCTAGCACCTTGCAAATTTTCTGACATAATCTTGGGTATCCTTGTACATGGTTGGCCAGTAGAAATCACTCTGCCAAATTTTACCATGAGTTTTGAATGCTCCATAGTGACCTCCGTATTATGCTCCACGGCATCTTTCCATAATCTTGATTGCCTCCTCCATAGGTACATGTTGATAGTTGTTAACGCAGACAGAAGAATCACTCGAAAATAATCCGCAAGTGCACGGATATTGGTGAGCACTTCACCCAGGAGTTATCCCGAGTATCGTTATTTTTTTCTGTAGGGAGAAAGGGTGCATCTGACTAACCAAATCTATTGCTATTAACCTTTAGGCTACAAACAAGGTGATTTGATATGAGCGATATAGAGAAGAATGCAACTGCACTCTCGTTCTAGTCTAAGCAAGATATGCGCTATTATTTTATTGGGGAGAACCGTCGAGATAAGAAACATCACAGAGGATGCTTAGCTCGTGGCCTATAAACCCTACTCATCCTTCTAACGGGATTGTGGGATCCAAAGGTATCTACGGGATTGTCACGTTCGAGCTACTACCACAGGTCCGACTAGACAGGGATATCTATGAGTATCTTAGCCCAAACACCACGTTTACGCTAGAGACGATTACCCTACTCTCTACGCGAAGAGAATAAAGTAAACTCACAAACCAAAGAATAATAAAATAGAGAACTTACTAGAATTAGAAGTGGAAATACCAAAGAAATCCTAGGAGCAAGCCTCGGGTTAGGAGACTTGATCCCGTAGATACAAACTAGAGAGGAGACACCGACAGGCCGGGCTTCCTCCAATCCACACCTCCACTCTATCTCTCTCAATATAGAAGAGTAAACTCAAATCTTACATAGAAACTAAGGATAGTTTCTCTTGAATGCTAAACCCTAGAGAATAGATCCATACGGGATCCTCTCTGGTGAGTCCTCTCTGGAAAATATGCAAATGAATAATGGATTGCCTTTGCCAGGGGGCAGGGGTCCTCATTATATAGCCCCCTCAAATGAACGTCGGTCGTCGGATCAAACCGACCTTAAACGAATGGTTTAGATTGAACCTCAAAGGCGGTGGAGCATGATCCGCGAGGGGAACCTGATTGCCCCCCTGGCCAGCGCGGGCGCCCTGCCCCTGGGCCCGCTCGCCCTCTCGTTTCTTCATGCGTCTTCTGGAACCCTCTAGAGTATAGAAAATTGTGCGGTTGATAATTATCTCTATGTAAACATGACATGTGGGCCTTTCCTTGGTATTTCCTGATAACCCCTACAGAAATAGACATTCACCAGAACTTGTGGAATTTCATTAGTAAACCCCCCTATATCTAGATGTGAATTGCATATGGATCCTTCTTCATGTTTAGTTGACGGTTAAAATTGGTACTTCAGGACCGTCAACAACTCCCCCAAGCTTACCTTTTGCTCTTCCTTGAGCAAAGATAAACTCAAAGATGCATCATGAGTTGCTACAAATGCTTTCACGCCTTAAAGGTACACATGCGTTCAAACAAGAATTCTCCTCTAGATTATAGTAAACTATTTTGACTTTCAAACTTACCCATATTACCTTTAACCATGGGGCTTATAGCCATTACTTGGGTCTTGAGTAATTGAAAAGTAGAATGATCAAGCCAAGCACTATGTCTCAAACTCTTCACTTTACCTTCATCCTGGAGTTTTGCAAAGTTTTCAAAATAAAACTCAAAGTCTCTTTTGTATGACCCTCTCAAGTCTTTCAATATGTGGTATTTTTGGATCCTCACCAAGGCAACAATGGTGTTATGCCTTCTCTCAGTCACCCTATAACTAATAGGCAATATATGGAGTTCATAGGTGGGGAGAAACATCGCATACATACTTGCAAAGCATATATTGTAAAGTCAAACAATGGATCCAGAGAAACAGGGCATACAATCAAATCAAGATGTGCATGTGTATGGGATATATGGTGGATGTATGGGGATGAATATATATGTGTGGTGGATATATGAGTGTGTATGGTGGAAACCTAATTCTACTCTGCTCCTTATATATATATATACATCTCTCTTTTGCAACTTGGAATTTTTGAGAGAACTTGGGCTTGTTTTTTTTTATTTTTAAACAGAGAGGCGGGCATCTAAGTACCCATTGTTTTGATAGGACACTTGTCCATTTTTTTACTCTCTTTATTTTTTCATTTTTTTCACAACCCCAAGTCTCTTTTTATAATAAAACTTTTGAGAGATGATAACAAGGAAATCTCTGGAGTTGTTATATCTGTGGTAATGAAATATATGGATAGGTGGAGAACTGGGATATTTTTGTTGGTTGCTTACTCCCAAGGTAGGAGTAGAGCATTTTCTAGTGGATCTGAATGGCATATATGTGGATGCGTACTTTCAGGATAGAAGTAGAATATACGAGTGGAGTGTACGTGATCTTGATTTTAAAAGCATGACAAGTCTCTAAGGGTCAATAAAGCTTGACAAAACTCAATGCAAATAGAAGTAGTAAATATGATAGTGAATGTTTTCCTAATCTACCAGTCATGTATATATGGCTATGGTAGGAATTCAAGCTCTCGTCATACAGAAACTATCATGTAATATTTTCAATTTTCAAAAGATAAATTCTCCAGAACTCTAGTATTGCTAGGGAACAAGATAAATAGCAGCTCAACTTTATCATATCATACCTAGAAACTACCTAGACTTAGCTCAAGCATTTGCAACCCACAAATTTCAGGTTTAGAATAAATCTTATGCCAAAACAATTATATCTAAAACTCGGGAGAATTCAAGGATGAAAACTAGGTGCTTAAAAGGAATTACGGCAGAGCAACTATTCATCATTTCCAAGACAAAATTATTGTTCATGGCTTTTATTGACTCTAAAAAAAATTAAACACACACCCTAACTATTTTGATATATCTCTCTCTTTATTTTGGACTCTTAAGACTTGACAGACATGGACCTTCATGTGCCCTAGCAATTTTAGATTTTCTTATGATACTATGGTGAACCTTCATGTGTTCACATATTTTTGATATTTTTATGACTATAAGATAGACTCGATAATTGCATAGATATACTTACCTGATAACTGGGGGATGCCTAGTTATCAGGTAAGTATACCCCAAGCTGGATGTTTGCTATAGTTGCTTTGAATGATCTTTGGAAGTAGCCTCCTAGTTGGGCTCACTCCTCAATCCTGCATGGTTATACATCGATAAGAACAAACAAAACTCGAGGCTCCATTATCACAATGGGTTACCAGTTAGCCAAAAGAGTAATTGAATATTCTTATGAGCTAATTTAAACTTTAATATGTTCTAGCAGGAATTGAATATCTCATCTCTTTTTTAGAAGTTTTCTATTTTAAGCGAAAATTATTTTTGTGCCACCACAGTAAATTCCCTCATGGTATTACCATAAGTTCTCTCACATGGGGCTCAAAGATTTTTTTGCAATGCAGAAATGTAGATATATCATGGTAAAGATGGTTATGCAATGGAGAATATGAGGAATGAGAATAATGCTAGGAATACCTATAAGTGATATGCTAGAATGCAATTAAGTATCTTAATAGATTGGCGCTAAGGATTTGTTTAAGTTTATGAAGGTGATTATGCAATGGATGATAGTAGAGCAAAACAACACTAGAAATTTCGAGTGTGTAAGCTAAACTAATGCATTGTGAACATTAAATATGCAAAGTCGATTCTATGTTGGTTAATAGCGCCAGAATTAATTATGGTGGTGGAATGCAGAATTAATTATGCAGATAACTTATCGAGTTTACCTTTCGGCCAAGGTTCAGAGATTTAGGTCCGTCGATCCGGACATCTCTTCTGGTTAAAATATCTTCAGGAGTGTTATCCAATCCTGATTAGGACTTGGATGTTTGTTCACACTATGTTAATGTTTTGATGAAGTCTCTTCTTCCACCCTTTCTTAGTCTGAGGTTTCACTTTCCGCGATTCACTATTTTGAACTTCTACTTCCTCTTTGCTCTCTGTAGCTTGTTATACATCCTCCGTTAGTGGTACAACTTTCTTACTCAGGAGATCTTTATCTTCATTATTGGATTGGTTTTCATATCTTGACTTTCACTTGGATAATCTGTCCATCCGTCCTTGGTGGCTTGTTTCATTTGGCATTGAGAGCGATGCTTCCTTGTCTTCTTATAAGTGGTGTGGCTATTTAAGTAGCAATACGTCTTCTCTTTAGGAAATTGGAAGTAGTCCTCTTTTGATATGAAGATGATTGTGCTGGTGGTGTTGAGGAAAATCTTCCTTGAATGGTGGACTCCATCTTTATCTCCCATAAAAACCATGAAGTCAGCGGCAACATAGTGATCTTTGATTATGATGTCTTTTCTTATCCCCTCCAGAAATCAGAATGATTGGTCTGCTAGCTGAAGCTGTACATATATCTGGTATAGTGGTCTACTGTCATATAAATGTTGATAAGCTACCAAAGACACTGTGTTGCCACTTGATCCAATGTTGCAGAATGTCTTGTGGGATGTACTTTCCTTGATCTTGCAATCAATGGTAGGTACTTCTAGATCATCCAGCTTAGCGAGGTATTTCATAGAAGGAGTTGGCCATACCCTAAATCAATAGTGTTGATCATCTGGGTCTTTTCTTGGTTGTTGAGCTTTACTTTTCCTCCTTTTATTGTTAACGTTCTACTTCCTTGTAGCAACAGTTGTGTCCTCATAGATGTAGGCCTCTAAGGATGAGTAGGATCCTTGAGTGTATGTTTCTTGAAAGTGAACCCCTCCTTCTCATCCTTTATTGGGAAACAGATCTTGGCGCTATCCTTGTAGATGATGGTATTAGCTGTTCTTAAGAATGGGCACCCAAGATAATGAGGGATTTCTCATCTCTGTCTTGTTTCTCTAATCACAAGGTTTACTAGTACGAATGAGTACCCAACTCGTATGCTGATATATTAATGAATTGCCTTGGGGTAGCATAGTGTTGACACTTGCTCCAAGGTCACAGACATCTTCTTCAAGAGTGTAAGCTCTAATGAAGATTGGGATGATAGGTCTTGAATCTCCTATCTCCATTGGTGGGGTGTCATCCACCCATTTCTTGATGGCATGGTGAAGAAGTGTCCTGCTCAAATAAAGAAGGCAGAGATCAAGTGCAAGAACCAAAGTTTTATTCATTCTTCTCTAGCCTAAACACATCGAGCAAATTTGAGTATTTTGTTTAAACATAACATGGGTGAAAAAATCAAAAGATAAGTATGAGTGTAGCACTTTTTTAGCCCATATGGTTAAATTTGTGAGAACAAGAATGTGGTACTAGGAAAAAAGCTTTAAAGAACTAACATGTTAAGTTTATGAGGTTGGATCAAATAATGTTGTAGCTCAACATGTTTTAGATATTTATTTATGTGAATACTAGAATCAAAGAAATGCTTTTAGAGTGATGATTACTTACCTTTAATTTTGAAGAATGATGGCCCTGTAACACCTCATGGAAGCTTCCTTTGGTCGGCTGGTTGAGCATTAATAGCTTGTCTCCTTTGTTTCACTCCTCATCCTTATTCCTCTGATCTTGTTTTGGGCTTTTTATTGTCTTGTCTTGAAGTTTGTTCACCTTCTCTTCCATGGATTGAGTGGTTTAAGGTTATCCTTGTCTTCTCCTCGCTCCATGGAATTAATCTATTGACGAATTAGTTGTGTCTCTCTTGTGAAAGTTGTTGAAGTTCATGTGTCTCTCTTCATCTCTAATGTGAGTTTCTCTCAGGACTTTCCCAATTTGATATTGAAAGTTTTCCTACAGGGGTTAGTCCAACAAAATATCCGATATCTACTATAGCATACTATCAGTTCAAAAATCAACCTAGACACACGTCTAATTTGACTTAGGAAGGCATTTTAACCTAAGCACCATGCTTAATTTAAAAGCCTTTCGATGTAATATCCAAATACCTTTGATTTAAACTAAGCACCATGCATAATTTAAAAGATATATCAAAATTCTTCAAAACCTAAACATATACTATAGCAAACAAAGGTAGCATGAAAGTATTATGGAGATTTACTCATGTGAAGATGAAAGAGTAGGATGATTTTTTTTTATTTTTTTAGTAGTTGAGCATGACTTAAAGGTAGGTACAACTAATATACTGTAGCAACATGGCAAGAGATGTTTATAAGATGGGTTATCCCACAAGCTTGAATTTTGCAAAAAATCAAGATTGGATGAATGTAATTCAATGTTGCATGATGATTGGTTGGACATACCTTATGCTTGTTATTCCTTCATTCTTTCTGTTCTATACCTGGAAAGGTTAGTGACAAAAATACCTAAGGGAATATAATCATATATTTCTATGCTCGTTTCACAAGTTAACGAAAAGGCGAACATTTATGTTAGGATCTAAGTGGTGATGGTTTTAGGACATTAAGTTGTCCTAGGGAAATCTTTTAAGATGTGATTTGGTGAAGTGGTTTCCCCTCCATCACCTATCTCAAGTTTTAATACAACTAGATCTGCAATATTTATTATAAACATATGCATCGACAACTACCCTTTTGAAGTTTTTATAAATAGAAAGGTTCAGGTTGTTGAAGATATCATAAATGGTTACGATAAAGAGACCAATAGGTATGGGAGATGTCTCATATGAGCATGGATTTAAAGAGATAGTTATGGAATAGATTCCATACTCATTGATATCATCTTCCTCTCCAATCTCTATAGTTGATTCTTCATGTAAGTTCAAAATTCCACTTGGATTGGTAACTCTCAAATTGGTCTTGTTTGGGGCCTCCTCTATACTTGGATAATTCATATTTTCAAATGAAGTTAAAACTAAACCAAGACTAGAGAAAGATTTCTCCCAAACCATGGCTATACAAGCAGGGCGAAGCTCATAGCCATTATAAGAATAGGGTGTGAAGATGGTGGAGTCTCCAACAAGTCACCCTTTGGAGTAGAGTATTTATATATGTGGTAAGAAGAATATGGTAAGGTGAGAAAGATGGTAAAAAAGAAAAAAAGGAAAAATGTAAATGGATGATCATAGTTCAAAACTAGCACAACATTCCATAAAGATAGAAAAGGAAGAAATAAAGAAATTGAAAAAGATAAGAAAAGACAAAAGTATAGGTATAAGATAATAGCAAGACTCGAGGTTATCTCAGCAAACCGTCTTTCAATCCCCGGCAACGGCGCCAAGAAATGCTTGTTGATAGTTGTTAACGCCGACAAAAGAATCACTGCGCACGGATATCGGTGAGCACTTCACCCGGGAGTTATCCAGAGTATCGTTATTTGTTTTTTCCGCAGGGAGAAAGGGTGCATCTGACTAACCAAATCTATTGCTATTAACTTTTAGGATACAAACAAGGTGATTTGATATGAGCAATATAGAGAAGACCGCGACTGCACTCTCGTTCTAGTCTAAGCAAGATATGCTCTATTATTCTATTGGGGAGAACCGTCGAGATAAGAAACACCACAGAGGATGCTTAGCTCGTGGTCTATAAACCCTACCGATCCTTCAAACGGGATTGTGGGATCCAAAGGTATCTACGGAATTGTCACATTTCGAGCTACTACTACAGGTCCGGCTAGACAGACGATATCTATGAGTATCTTAGCTCAAACACCACGTTTACGCTAGAGACGATTACCCTACTCTCTACGCGAAGAGAATAAAGTAAACTCACAAACCAAATAATAATAAAATAAAGAACTTACTAGAATTAGAAGTCGAAATACCGAAGAAATTCTAGGAGCAAGCCTCGGGTTAGGAGACTTGATCCCGTAGATACAAATTGGAGAGGAGACACCGACAGGCCAGGCTTCCTCCAATCCACACCTCCACTCTATCTCTCTCAATATAGAAGAGTAAACTCTAATCTCACATAGAAACTAAGGATAGTTTCTCTTGAATGCTAAGCCCTAGAGAATAGATCCATAAGGGATCCTCTCTGGCGAGTCCTCTCTGGAAAATATGCAAATGAATAATTGATTGCCTTTGCCAGGGTGCAGGGGTCCTCCTTATATAGCCCCCTCAAATGAACATCGGTCGTCGGATCAAACCGACCTTAGGAGAAGGGTTTAGATTGAACCTCAAAGGCGGTGGAGCACGATCCGTGAGGGGGATCCTGATTGGCCCCCTGGCTAGGGCGGCTACCCAAGGGGGTAGGGTGGACGCCCTGGCCCAAGGCCCGCTCGCCCTCTCGTTTTCTTCCTGTGTCTTCTGGAAGCCTCTAGAGTTTGGAAAATTGTGCGGTTGATAATTATTCTCTATGTAAACATGACATGTGGGCCTTTCCTTGGTATTTCCTGATAACCCACTGCAAAAATAGACATCTACCAAAACTTGTGGAATTTCATTAGTAAACCCCCATATATCTAGATGTAAATTTGCATATGGATCCTTCTTCATGTTTAGTTGACGGTTAAAATTGGTACTTAAGGACCATCAACAGTACACATCTTGTTAGCAATCCATCATTGCATACTCTATAGAGGTATGGCTCATCCCAGATATGCACTCGACTCTCTTGAACTAGTTTCTTCATATTTGCCCCTGGTGGGACGTGGCCTGCGACCATGAAGTTGACTATATTTGCATACAGGGGTTGGAGTTCGTTACCTTGAGGAGTGTGTCATCTCTGAGGAAATCGTCGATGGGAAATTTTGTGCCTCTTTGAATTGCATTCTGGACAAATGGTCGGCTAACAAAATTTTCTACTCCCTTTTTATTTTTATTTCAAGATCAAATTCTTGGAGAAAGCAGGATCCATCTTATTAAGCGGGTTTTAGCATCTTTCTTAGTGAGCAAGTACATTAGAGCAGCATCATCGGTGTAGACAATCACCTTTGCTCCAACTAAGTAAGATCTAAACTTGTCTATAGCAAAAACCACGACCAAGAGTTCTTTTTCAGTTGTTGCATAATTCAAATGTGCACTGCTAAGGTTTTGCTAGCATATGAAATAGCATGATGCTTCTTATCTTTGGTTTGGCCTAAGACCGCACTGACAGCATAATCACTATCATCACACATTATTTCAAAGGGAAGTGTCAATCAGGGGTTGGATGATTGGAGCTGAGACAAGTGCTTTCTTGAGATAGTGAAAAGAAATCTAAGCACTCATCATTAAAGTCAAAGGGTGCATCCTTAGCTAGCAGGTTTGTTAAAGGACGGGCAATTTGAGAGAAATCTTTGATGAACCGTCTATAAAAGCTAGCGTGACCAAGGAAGCTACGGATTCCCTGACATTCGTGGGAGGTGGAAGTTGTTCTATGACTTCAATCTTAGCTTTATCCACTTCTATACCACGTTTGGACACTCTATGTCCTAGCACTATGCCTTCGCGAACCATGAAGTGGCATTTCTCCCAGTTCAGGACTAAGTGCTTTTCTTCACATCTTTGTAAGACTCTATCTAGATTCTCAAGACAATCATCAAAAGTCTTTCCATAGACAGAGAAGTCATCCATGAAAACTTCCATGATTTCTTCGATCATATCGGAGAAAATGGACATCATGCACCTTTGGAAAGAAGCAGGAGCATTGCATAGGCCGAATGACATTCGCCTATATGCATATGTTCCATGGGGGCATGTGAAGGTGGTCTTACTTTGATCATCGGGGTTGATTGGTATTTGATGATAACCCGAATCACCATCAAGGAAACAAAAGACAGAATGCTTTGCAAGACGTTCCAACATCTCATCGATGAAGGGTAACGAGAAGTGATCTTTCTTTGTAGCCTTATTAACTTTTCGGTAATCTATACACATCCTCCAACCCATGACGGTTCATTTAGGAATCAATTCGTTCTTTTCATTTTGAACGACCCGTCATACTCCCTTCTTAGGCACTACTTGCACAGGGCTAACCCATTCACTGTGAGGAACAGGGTAGATGATCCCCGCGTGCAATAGTTTCAAAACCCTCCTTCTTTACTACTTCTCTCATCGCATCATTGACTCTACGTTGAGGTTCTCTAGAAGGAAGAGCCTCAGGTTCGATGGGAATGCGATGTGTGCAAAGAGCGGGACTAATGCCCTTGAGATCTTGAAGAGAGTAGCCTAAGACTGATTGATGCTTTTCTAAGACTTGAGGAGTTTGAAAGATTCTTCAGGGGAAAGTTTGTCTCTTATGATCACAGGAGCCTCACGATCATTGTTTAGGAAAACATATCTTAAACCAACAGGAAGAGGTTTAAGTTCTATAGAGGCTTAGATGGAGGTTCGGATTTCTCCAGATCTATAGGTTCTTCTAGATCGTCTTCTTCTTGGATGAAATCTTGAGAGTCTTCTTCTAGATCAGGATGAGATGATTCTAGAAGAGATGAAACCATCATTTCCTCTATGGGGTCAGATTCTGGGAGTGATTCCGTCATGGTGTTTATGAAGCTGGTTAGCGGAATCGAGAGTTTGATGCTACTCCCAAGATGACCCTTTAGGCTTCCATCAAAAGATCCATCAAGAAATATCATGAGTGGATGCCCAATTAACAAGTCAAATTCCTCTATATCAAATATGAAGAAATTTAAGTGGATATTGACTTTGTTAAAATTACGTAGGAATGGTCTGTGCGATCCCAGAACTCTCAATCAATTGTCCTGAAGGAAGCTTCAAGAACTTATTGGTTGGAGTTAGAGTTACCTCACCTAGGAGAGCATTAGCTAAGGATTTAGACATAACGCTTACTCCTACAGCAGGATCTTCATTCGAGCCTCTTCTAACCATTCGTTGCTCATGATAGAAGCTAACTCTTGAACCGTCCCTGGAGGTAGGCTTCCTCTATGTGACCAGGAATGTGAAGGTTAGGAGCTTTGCGAACAGAAGATTTCTTTTGCACAGATTGATTCAAGGCATTTCCAAAATCGGAAAATAAATCAGTCTCGATATCAAGGGGAAATTCCAAGGGTTGAATTTCTTCTTCCCTTGGTGGTTCAGGTTCGATAGCAGGATCTTGGGATTTAGAAGGAAAAGTTTCGGCTATCGATGATGTTTCTATTCTGGGGGTTGGTTTTTGTTCTTCCGCGGGTCCTTCATCATAAACGTTAGTATAGGGGTGTTTTCAAGAATCTTCGTGAGAAGACTCTTCCCTGCACTAACGGGTAAACACAGCAAGGCTCACCTGGCAGATATATCAAAGAAGTTGTGCGGAAAACTTTGCTAAGACGCCATAAAAATGTTGTAACATTGTAGGCTCGGTTATAGCAAGATCAGGGCCGAAAGATGCTAGATCTACAAGACGGGCCCATGCCGCACCTAGAGATTCCTTCTCCTTTTGTATAAAGGTTAGGACCTCTATTCGAAGACAAATAACACGGGGATAGGAAAGAAAGCTAAAAATAATTTGGATTGCAATTTTCCCATTCTCCCTTTGCATTCTCTACGTGGCGAGCGTACCATCGTGTGGCTATTTCCCCTCAAAAAGAACAGAAATAACTTCCACTTAAGAGTACCTCACCTCATCCCTTGGATGTGGACACATTGAACAAAGCTGTTCAAAGTCATGTAGGTGTGTACGTGGAAGGAAAGGATGAAATCCAAAAAAGATAAATAGGACCAAAAGATACTAGTTAAAACAGTTACTGTTCCTGGGCAACGGTGCCAGAAAGCTTGTTTGACCCCAAAGGGGCAAACGGAAAAAAGACCACAAGCGTACGGTTGTCAAGTGTAGCTTTCCCCGGGGGTATTCCAGGTATCGTGTTTTCCACAGGGAACAGAAGTGAGTTAACTAGGATTATGGATAGTCATATGATGGATCAAGGGAGACTATGGTAACTGGGTTGAGAGTTTTGATATAGCAAAGATATCTAACAAGGTATAGTTGGTTATACTGACTTTATCAGCCCTTCTCTTGTAGGAAGCGATGGGATAGATCAGAAAGAGGACAACTCTAACCAAAACCGCGCCATCATGTTGTATTGAGGCCCTACCTTTTAAGAATTACACACGTGGTGGAATACGAGGATTAGATAGGGCTTGTTGTTGACACTTCTTATGACACTTAACCAGGTTGTCATCCCCAACATGCCAAAGAGATGTGGTATAGAAAAAATGCAATTACTCTAAGTAAATAATAAATGTGTTTCTGCAAGCGCACAGATTATACGGAAGTAGCATTTTAACCAGGAGTTTTCCCAAGGTATCATTATTTAAAATTTTTACCACGGGGAAGGGATACTAAGAATAAATGGAGTGAATAATGAGATATGAGTATCACGGCATGTGTAATGGAGAGTTTTCATCTATCTCACTCAGTACAAGAAAAGGGTGTCACATAAGATATAGAAAAATGAATGAATAGTGACAAAATATAAGTATTGATATCGTAATGTAGCCACATAAGATAATGATAAGCACGTCAACAGATATTCTAGCAAGTCATTAGCAGGAATTAGGACGAACTACAAAGATATTTCCTAAGTCATTTTTAAAACTATACAGTCTAGCATACTATGATTAGTGCAATTACACTTGGCAATCATGGCAAGAAAAGAGTATACATGTGTAGTGAGTTTTTAAAGGGAAAATGAGAAACATAGCAATCATTTCCCCTAATAGAAATGCTCTGCCTCCCTACAAACGTGAGGACGACTACAAAGGACTCAAAAGGACTGTCACTCCTCGATCTACCTCACGATCCGGAATGTAGGGTACAATCGCAGATAAATATGGCTAGGCACCACGCCTACACAATATCTACCATTTACCCATAGTACTGAAGGATAACGCTATACGATCCTAAACATGGATATGATTCAGATCTAACTAAGCCAAGTATATAATCATAATAGACAGAACAATAAACTAAGAACATAAACGAATAGAGTAAAGTCTAAACAATATAATAAAGTAGAGCAAAGTCGTATTCATAATACTGAAGAACAAATGATAAAACAATGAAGAACTAGAGAGAGAATTACCAATAACCCCTTGACAGATTGGAAACCAATCAAAGATTGCCTCCTTTAGTTCTAATCCTATATAGCTATGCTAAACTAGAGATCTAGTTGATAAGGGTGGCTCTAGGGGTTGATCAGGGGGTTCTCCTCTTGAGATAGATGATGAATAATGAATTAGGTCAGAGAGGCTCTTTCCCCTCTGGGTCAGGGGCCTTCCTTATGTAGGCTCCTCAAATGAACGTCGACCGTCGGGTCAAACCGACCTTAATGGAGGGCTTAGATTTTGGTCTCAAAGGCGGTGGAGAGGTGGTCCCACAAGGAAACCCTATTGGGCCTTGCCCTAGGGCGGCTGCCCTACGGGGTTGGGCGGGCGCCCTGCCCCGGGCCCGCTCGGCCTCTCGCTTCTTCCGCGCCTTCTTTACCCTTCTAGAGTATTGGTTTTTAATTTGATCTTTTTTCCCTTTTCTTGTTGGAAAGGTTGATTTTGGTACTTAAGGACCGTCACCAACTCCCCCAAGCTTACCTTTTGCTCGTCCCTGAGCAAAGATAGACTCAGTGATGGATTAGGAGTTGCTGCAATGCTTTCACGCTTACAGGTACACCCTGCTTTTTAAAAAAGAATCTCGTCTTCGGGTTAGATCAACTATTAAGATAAAAAAACTTACTCATTTTACCTTTTCCCCCATGGGCTTGTAACCTCACCTCTGTCTTGGGTAGTTGAAAGATAGAAAGGTCTAGCCCAAACACCATGTACCTGCTCTTTGATCAACTATAGCTCCGGATTTTTTTGTAGATTTTCAAAATAAAACTCAAAGATTCCTTGTATGACTCTCTCAGTCGCTCCTTTGTGGTATTTCTGGGTCCTTACCAAGGCATTGATGGTGTATGCCTTCTCTCAGATTTTGTGGTATTTGTGGTATAAGGATTGTGGTATTGCCTTCCCTCTTCACCCTACTTCTAAGGCTGTGTTCTGGAGCTCATAGGTGGGAGATAGCGTATACATACTTACAAGACATATGTTGCAAGTCAAACCGCGGATCCAAGGAAAAGGTCAATAAGTCAAATCAAGATGTGCATGTGTGGCGAATGAATGGTGTGTGATGAGATGGTGATGATGGTAATGATAATGATGATGATAGCAGAGGTGAAAGTCTAATTCTACTTTTGCTCCCTTTTGATGGATATACCTTTCTTGCATTTGAAACCTTTCGAAGGGGAAAGAGATGTCGATATATATATATTTATTTTTTATTTATTTTTAGGTTGGCGTGCACTTGCCCATTTTTATTTCCTCGTCTCTTTTTTTTAAGAGCACTCATCCTTGTAGAGCTATAAAGCGAACACTGATTGGAGCCTTTAATTCATAGGGTTTAAAACAGGAATAGGAGAATATTTATTCTCTCCCAGATCAGGGTAGAAATTTTTTTGGTGGGTGGATCTGGAGATGGGAATGAGTGGATATATGTGGATGCGTACTTCTGGGATAGAAGCAGCTTATGTGGATGGAAGGTATATGGATGCATACTTCCGGGATAGAAGTAGCGTATGGGGGTGAAAGTGTAATTGAATGCGTACTTCTGAGGTAAAAGCAGCAGTATGGATGTGTGTGAATCTTGATTCAAACCGCATGACTAGTTCCGAGGGTCGCACAGCTTGACCACACTCAATCTTATAAGCAGTATGTAAAAATGTGGGGTTTCCAAATCTAGTAAGCATGTATATATGGCTGTGGTAGGAATTTAAACTCTCACATACATGAACTCATCATGTAGCCTTTTTAATGTTTTCAAAAGATAAAATTCTCCAGAATTCTAGTAATCCAGGAGCAGATAAATAGCAACTCAAACCTTTTTATATCATACCCGTCAACGACTTAAAACTTAGATCGGGTTTACTTCCCCCCACAAGTTTTAGGTTCAAAGCAAATTTCAAATCATAACAATTATCCCAAAAACTTGGGGAGAGATCAAATTTGAAAACTAGGTATTTGAAAGGTATTACGACAGAGCAACTATTCATCATCTCCATATTAAGAGTTTATCATTGGGGTTCATTTTAGCATAGCTATTTTATTTTATTCTCTCCTATTATTTATTAGAAAACTCTTAACTAATCAAAAACATATATATACATATATAAGCGGAAAATATTTATTGGGTTTCTATAATTATGCATCTTTTTATTTTTATCAAAGAATAGATATAAAAACAAAATAGGTAGTAATACTTAGCTGAGTATGCGGGGGTGCTCTCCCCAAGCTGGATTTTGATGTAATTTCTTCTGATGTAGTGGAACGTGGGGGTGCTCTCCCCAAGCTTGATTTTGAGTAATTTCTTCTGATGTAGTGGAGCGGTAGCAGAGGTGTCCCTCTGTTACGTTCTCTGTTGATCTTTGAATTCTATGAAAGCTCAAATAGAAACAAAGCTTGTGGAACTGATTAAGTGTTAGTCATAAATCTTCTAGCTTTGATCATGTCGAGCTTCCTAATGGATGATATTATTTAGTAGGATCATAGACTTACTATTTTTATATTTTTATTTTATAAGACAAAAACCTATTTATTTATTTTTACGCCACCACAGCGAGTACACTCATGAGTTTTATGCCACGAGTCTATTCACATGGGCTTAATAGTTTTAACATTTTTATTTTCTTTTAAAGATGGTGTAAACATGATTAACTAATTTGAAAAGGTAAATAATTAAGGGAAAGATAACTACCAAGTTTTACCTCTTGGCACGACGTTCGGTGGGTTTTAAATCCTTCCGAACAGGACTCCTCACTTCCTTAGATGTCCTGGGGCTCATTGGACGGCGTAGCTGATGCCTCCCGCTACGCTTCTTCTTCTGGTATGATTTATTTTTGTCTCCACACTTGTGTTAGTGTGGCGGCCTCCCAGGGCAACTCTCCTTTCTGGATACATTACAAATTTAAAAGGACTCCTCTCCCTTTTTCACAAGATTCCCGCTCTCGTGCCTGGGGAGTCATAGATACTTGATTTCCCAACCTTGGGGTTTGGGGGTGGTTCGGCCTGAGAGTGGGTCATATTTGACTCTTTTTCTTGGGGGACCTTCCCAAACTTGATACTTCTCCCTTTAAGGTTCCCATATCCTTGGTGTTCTGTTTTTTCTTTTTTGCGGTAGTGACGCTTCTTATCATTCTTCCGCTTTGATTCTTTAACAAAGTAGTTTGCGTTAAAGTAACGACACCTTTTCAGAGGGAAGTGTAGGTGTACTTTCCTGTCCATATAGATGAGAGCTTTGGTGGTGCTTGGAATGGGCTTCCCAAGATTAGGTGGTATAACATCTTCCCCCCATATCAAAGTTAGGAAGCTGTAGGGAAGTGGTCATCAATCGGAGGGACATCTTTTGCTAGCCTTCAAGATGCAGCAGTTGGTCTGCCCCGGGGGTTGGGGGTATTTGGATGTGAGGCATTGTTCGTACAAAACTTGTGGTCAAAAATTTGGGGATAATTGGGAAAGCCCCGATCCGGGTGTCATAGATTGCTTTCTGGAAGGGCATCTGTTTATTGTGCATTTAAAAGGGTTGGGGCACCTGGGCGTCCTTTTTGATAAATGAGGGATCGATTTGGTGACTTATTATTGTGGGGTGCGTGACCATCTTGCTGATTCTGTTCGCACTTGCTTCTTGTTTTTGTTTTTGTTCTGCTTTTTTGCTTGTTCACTTGTTCCTCTTATTGGTCCCCTTCTTTTAACACTTTAGGTTGTTCAGGGGCTTTTTGGTTTTGTTCTTGAAAGGGAAAGTCTCCTTCCCTTTTATGAAGAAATTGACCTGGCGTGCTCATAGAAGCAGCTCCAACGGGTTTTTAACCCCTGAAAACATGCATTTTTCGAAAAAGAATAAAAATGGTTTTAATTTCATTTGAGTGACATTTTAACATAGAAAATTAATTAAAAGTTTTATGAAATAAAATTTTTATCATCATGTAGAAAACTTTGTGTTGCATTCATGCGATGTCCCTTCTCTTTGTAATGTTTGGTAGGTTTGCAAGTTTCAATTTTGAATTCAAAAGCTTTGTTGGAAATTTGTAGTTGAAATCAAAATTTGGAAAATCAGCTTTCTCACTTCTCTCTCTCCCTTTTCTGCATTGGCCCGCAGGCCACTTCCCTCCCCAGCCCCAAACCACTCCTTTCTCCTCTGTTGGGCCGACTAGCGATCGCCGGCCCACGTACCTGCCACCGCACCTCTCCTTCTCTCTCTTGGCAAGCCCGCCCCCATCTGGTCAGTTACCCTTTCCCCGCTGACGAAACTTGGCCCGCATGTCGTGACCTCTTCCTCCTTTCCGTCTCTTCCCCGCTCCCTCCCTCTCTGTGTGCCGACGCCCAACACCGGAATCGAGACGGAGCAGGACGGATCTCCCCTTTCCATAACCGGGTCTCAGCAGCCGCGTGATGACATGCACGCAAAGCGCGCGCCGAGCCCTCCTTTCTTCCCTTCTTCCCCCTCTTCTTCCTTTCCCGGCCGCCGCCCCTTTCCTTGCGGTCCGAGACCCGATCCCGCGTCGAATCCCCCCTATCCTTCCTTGTGGCGCATTGAGGCTATTAAGCCGACCCGACGTCCTTCGCCCTATCTTGCCGGACCACGGGACAACCGGAGCAGTTACTAGAGCGCCGCAGCACCCACGGCGCCGCGAAGCTAGCAGAAACCCACCGCACGTCGATTTCGTCTTCTGCCTTAGTTCCCCTGCGCCAACCAGTGATCCCCGGAGCCTCGCGTGAGGTAGAGCCGCCTCGGAGCCCGTTTTTCCTCCCCGGCCTCTCTGTCGCGTCGCACCGCGTTCCGTCGGCAAGAGCCGCCCGTGCGCGTGGGCACCCCATCTACGAAGCGTAATCGATTCAACCGACTCCACGTCGGATTCGCCTTCTTTCCCACGTTCTGTTCGACCCGGTTGCGTCGAGTTTCGTGCAACTTAAATCGCCAGATTCAGCGTGCGCCGGCCACCGTCGGCCATGGCGCCACCATGCCTTCCGACTCGGCCGCCTGAGCGCGCCACCCATCCTCTCTGGATCTAATCCCTGAGTCATAAATCGTGGATTCGGAGGCCTAAACACTGATACCGGTTCAGCGGGCAATTTTGCAAAAGGGCCCCGATCTTTTAAAGACTGAACCCGCCGTCCCCTTTGGCGTTATTCTGCGTTTCCATTCTCCTCTGTTGAGAAAACGTCATCCTTTTCAGCGTGATTTATTTCGCACATAAAAAGAAAGCCTTAATTACACTTTTGACATCTTTTTCAATTGTTTATAAACCTGTTCATTTTAAATCCAAATCGCTGTTCACGTTGCGTTAGATCCGTATTTTCTTGTCTATCCAGTTGATAGTTTTTATCTTGTTAATACCTTTTAAAAATCAAAGAAAAATTATTTTCGTAATGTTTAATCCTGCTTATTCAAAATCCCGTTTAAATCGTACTTCTGCCGTATAGCTCGTTTTTTCGTGATTCAAGCGTCTTGTGAACGTAGCGGAATCGTTAGATTTGTTTTATTCAGCTTTTCCTTTTGTTTTTATTATGTTTGGTGTACTGTTCTAACTTTAGCTTGTTTGTTTGCATGTTATGTTATGCGTGATTGCATGTGATGTGTAACGGTTTCGCGTACAGACGGTGAGCAGTACGGGGAGATCAAGGGTTTGCTTTGAGCCAGGAGCAGCAGCAGTATCTCTTTGAGCAGGCAAGTATTATCTGGGATCTTCCTTGGATGTCTATTAATGAAGCTTTTCCCACGAATATCATATGCATGTGTCTATACTGTCACCATAGGGTTACCTCGATTGTTTACCTTTATCTTGAAAATCCTATGGGTTATTGATGATCTGGGTAGTTTATTGCTAGTGCTTCCTTTCATAAGCAAGATCTTTTAATCTTGATTATATGAGTATACATGATATTGAAGTAAAACTTGACTTTTTAGCAAATATGACTTTTCAGAGACGGACCCCTTTTTATTTTTCTATGTTTTATTTTTTTTTTTTTTTTTTTTTTTTTATTTTTTTTTTTTTTTTTTTATATTTTTTTTTTTTTTTTTTTCTTTTTTTTTTTTTTTTTTTTTTTTTTTTTATTTTCTCTTATGTCAGCAATAAGCTGGGGAACATACAGTACAACATGAGGGCTATATGGCTGGGCTTTACTTTAGTATTAGGGTCACTCTCTCGCATTGCAAAACAGTTCACGAAAGTTGCCATTGAGAGCGGATGCGGAGCTGCTGGTGTGGGGACCGCTGCGGGTGCGTACCACGACGGCCTCCTATAAACCCCTTACCGTGGAAACGTACTGTCTGGGGTTATGTCAGCGAACCCCTTTGAAGACTTCATCGTCGTCCCGGCCCGCTCAACTGGTAGTGTTAAGGAGTCATGATCCGGGGCCATTTGGGCAAACACGTCTCAGGGGTAAAGTGTACTCCTTGCGCCGAGTTAAAAAACTATCATGATTAGCCGTGCCTCCACTTGGTCTCCGGAGGGCTAGAAAACTCACAGAACTCTTTGGATTACTTATGTTTACTTTTATGAATCACTTTATCATGGAATTATGTTACTTAGTTCAGTTGTAATACTTGATCATGCAGGTTAACTTGGGGAGATTAAGTATAACTTTGATCTATCGCTTATAAGCTTTGTTACCAATTAAAAATGCTTTCTGCAGTAAAAACCAGTGTCCATACTAAATTGAGCCTCATGAACCCCAATATATGCTTGTTGAGTACGAAAGTACTTACGCATGTTTCTTCTTTGTCACATTTAGTATTAAAAAATCCCGGTATGGGCACCGATATACAGGGTTATGAGAGTATCCAGAGGTACTACTGGATTGGGGATCACCAGGTTGACGTCCCTGAGCTATGGAGCTTCGCGAGAGTTATTTATTTCGCTGTTTTGTAATAGATATTATTTCCATATCATTTGCATATGTATTAAACACTTGTGATGATACAATTATTGATATTTGTCGGCTTATGTGTGTGACTTGATCTCTGGGCACACATAAGATTATTGCATCCTGTTTTGTCTTTAAAACTGTTGGATGTTGTGACAGTGTTCAAGAGTGGCACGCAGGATGATGAGTGACTCCTCATCAACACGGGTTTCTCTCACCCTGATGTCTGCTGGTGGGAATATGAGGTACCAATTCGGACACGAATATTTTTTAATATTCCTCTTGGGTGAGCATAGTGCTGTCGATCTGCAAGCTGCAAACACAGGGTTGTTCTGACAAAGGATAATTGAAGAATTTCTCATAGATTACCCTGGGAATGACATTGACGCTTAGCGCCAAAGTCACAAAGTGCTTTAGGAAACTCTGTGACTCCAATGGAGTTGGGATGACAATGTCGTCCTGGATCTTTTTTATCCTTTCTAGGTTGGCATAGAGTTGCCACACACTCTTCTTGTGGGTTGTTCAAATAAGCATCTGCATCATTTATGTCTACAAGATTTGCAGATTTAATCCTTCGGTGTGATGGATACCGGGGTTCGTGATTTGGAACAGCAGCAGCTATTTGGGTTAGCTGAGATGCAAATCATTTTATTAAAGCTATTTGATTCTTTGATGGCAACAAAAAATTAATCATCCTAATATTCTAATAGTTTCTAGTATTTTATCATTGGTGCTATTACTTAGACTGTTATCCATTAATTTTCCTTGATTAGCTACTAACTCTCTAAAAGGTGGTAACTAGGCATTTTATAAGAATTATTACCTTAATAATTATCCTGAGTAGTTACCTGAGTAGTTAGGGCCTTGGTTGTTGTTGATCTAACTTGATTTTGCTGAGTACGATTTTGTAGTTGTTGTTGTTGTTGTAGTTAATCCTTTGCAAATTTCTGGACAATGATTTGCCTGCGTGTCCCGTATCTCCACACTCCACATGTTATGTGAGAGGTCAAAATGTGCTTTCTTTCTTCTTTCCAGCCTTTCTTCATCGAGTCTCTTCATGAGCAGAGTCTAGCTTTGCTGACAGCATGTCTACCTCTTGAGCTACGTGCGTACCTCCCCTTTCTTGCGAGTTTGAGTTCATTCTGCACTCCAACCTTGGTTCGGATGCATTATTCTCTACAAGAGATGTGGCTTGTGGTATTGTATTGTGATAGGAGATGCTCCTCCGGCAGCAGCAATCCATGTCTCACGATGTGATGTTGCTGAGCCCAGGATAGAAAGTCTACATAAGTAACAATTCTCTATTGCCATGATGGGGAACATTTTAGGATGTAATCTTGGAAGCGCTCCCATGCTTTAGAACGGGACTCGTATGTTATTGCTGAACCTTTGAATTTCCCACAGAGAGCGTTGGTCTTCATAGGAAAGAACTTTGCTAGGAAATTGGTGGAAAACATAGTGCCCAGTAGTATTTCTTCTCCTTTGTTGCATATAGACCCAATTCTTCGCTCTTCCAAGAGTGAGAATGGAAAAGGCGACGTAGTATTGCGTCTCTGAATACCTTGATAGTGAATGTGCTGCAAATCTCCAGGAAGTGTTGGAGATGAGCATAGCATCTTCGTTGTGCTTTCCCACAAGTAACTGGGCTTGCCTAGCACCATGTTGATGAGCGTAGCTTGAGCTCAATGATTTTGTTTTCCGATCCGTGTTCGCAGCTAGGTTTCCAGTGCGGGTTGTTGTCCATGGTGGGCTGAGAACTCACGGTATGACTTGTCTGCCATGACTTCGAACTCTGGTGCTTCGGATTTATAGTCAAAGTCTCGAAACAAATGTTTCGATGATCTTCTTGGATTGGGTGAAGCTTCAAGCTGGAGATGATGAATATTCTGTTACTTCTTGGCTTTGCTTTTGTCCTTATGATCAATGCTATTCAGGATTTTCAACAAAATTGTCTAGAAGATCAAATTCTATTCAAACATTTCCTGCATAAAGATGATAGGAAAAATAGGCAAGATAAGGGTAGGCTGTACGAGTAGAGAATTGATGTTTTCTCAAATCTCCTAGTGATGCAAGTGATAACTCATTTATTCCTTTTGATAGCTAATCAACCTTCCCCGGCAATGGCACCAAAAAATGCTTGTTGACACTTCTTATGACATTAGGCCAGGTTGTCATCCCCAACATGCCAAGAGATTTGGTATAGAAATATGCAAATTGCTCTAAGTAATAAATAATGTGATCTGCAAGGCGCACGATTTACTGAAGTACCATTTTAACTAGGAGTATTTCTAGATATCGTTATTTATATTTTTACCAATGGGAAGGTGATACTAAGGAATAAATGAGGATAATGAATAAAGATGATTAATTAGTATCACTGCATGTGTTAATGGAGAGTTTTCATCATATCTCACTCAGTACAAGATAAGGTGTCACATAAGTATTAGATAATGAATGAATAGTGACAAAGATAAGTACTGTTCAGCATATATGTAGCCACATAAAGATAAGGATAAGCACCTCAACAGATATTTAGCAAAGTCATTACGCATGGATAAAAAATTATAGACGAATACAAAGATATTTCCTAAGTCTATTCTTGATATACCATCTAGCTACTATGATTCGTGCAATTACACTTGGCAATAACTGGCCAGAAGGAGATATTCATGTGTAGTGAGTCCAGTTACTAAGGAATATGGAGAAACATCGCAATCATTTCCCTATAATAGAACTGCTCTACCTGCCCTACATAATGGGCGGAGGATACCAAGGATTCAATCGGCTGATTCACTCCCTGCGATCAACCTCACGATTGCGAATGCAGGGTACAATCGCAGATAACTACGGTCTAGGCCATGCCTACACTAATATCTCAATGTTACCCATAGTATGATGGATAAACGCAATACGTCCTAAACAAGGTATGATTCAGATCTAAACTAAGCCAAGTATAAAACCATGATAGACTAAGACAATTTAACTAAGAACATAAACGGAATAGAGGTAAAGTCCTAATCCACACTATAATGATAGGTAGAGGCAACGTCATATTCATAATACTGAAGAACAATGATAAACAATGACGAGAACCATGAGAGAGAATTACCAATAATCCTTCTTGACAGATCCGGAAAACAATTCGAAGATTGACTCCTTCTTAGTTCTACTCCTATTTATAGCTATGCTAAATAGAGAATCTCGTGATGTGGGTGGCACTAGGGCTGATTCAGGGGCTTCTCTCTTAGATGGATGATGAATAATGAATTAGGTAGAGAGGGCTCTCGTCCTCTGGGGTCAGGGCCTTCGCTTCTATAGGGATCCTCAACTGAACGTCGACCGCGGATCAAACCGACCTTTCATGGCGGCTTAGATGAGGTTCAAGGCGGTGGAGGTGGTCCACAAGGCAGACCCTATTGGGGCCTTGCGCCTAGGGCGGCTGCCCTAGGGGGTTGGGCGGTGCACCCTGCCCCTGGGCCCACTCGGCCGTCTCTCGCTTCTTCCGCGCCTTCTTTACCCTTCTTAGGAGTATTCTGTTTCTGAGAATGATGATTATCTCTATGTCATCATGGACATGTGTGCCTTTCCTCCATATTTCCTGATATCCCCTGCAGGACATAGACATTCACCAAAATTCGTGGAATTCTGTCAGTATAAACCTATTTCTAAGTATTGTTTTCAATTAAGATCATTTTCCTTGTTATGTTGACGGTTGATTTTGGTAACTTAAGGACCGTCCATAGTGTCACCACCTACTAGCTACACAAAAAATCCACACGATACGCGGTTACAAGGCAAGATCTAAGTTTAGACACCTCGTCTTATGCTAATCTTACTACTTTAACTTGGCCTAAGATTAAAGCACTTCACTCAGAGAAAGCGGATGAACAAGTGCGAAAAGATGTATAACAGCTTAAAGATTTAGAATATTAAATGTTACAAAGTAGTCCGAAGAATTCACTTACAAGTGTTGAACTTACAGAGACCCGCATCTGCTGAGGTTGAACTCCAGAGAAGTTTCCCGACAGGCCTGGGGCTTTCTCAACAGACTTCCTCCCTTTCCTCAACAGGCATAGCGCTACGCAGAGCTCCGCTAAGCTAAGTAGTTGTCTCCCAATGAGGCCATATGAATGATTAGAGAGCTCTAGGGGGGTATTTCTAGCTAGGTAGAGTAGGGGCTACTCTATAGTGCCAGTCAGCAATCCGAATGCTTCAAATCTCCCCCCCCCCCCTTGGATCCACAACCTCTTAAACTTCCTTAGGATGGATGTGTTAATTTCCAACATGTGTTTAGTGAGTGGGGTGGTCACTGGGTGCTGACCGACTTAGGGGAGGGTCGGCCGACCCCTAAGTTGGCCTGTGGGCCCTCCCTGTCCTTCTAGTAAGATGTCCACTGGTCAGGGGACCAAGTGGGGGTGGTGGCGGCCACCCCTAGGGAGGTTCTTTTATGCCAACCCCCTACAAGGGTTTATGGCCCACCACCTCTTCCAGAGGGTAGGTCCCACTTGTCATAGACTTCTCTGATGCTTTCTAGAATGTTTTTGTCACATTTGTTTCCTTGATGTGGGCCCATGGATCCATGTGATGTGAATCGTGAACCGTTGGGAGAAAACACAAATTGATCCAAGGGTTCAAGGATCACTTGCGACGGTGTTACTGAATCTAATTCTCGTATTTGGAAATGGAGTCAATTCTATGAGTCTGACCTATTGTTATCATTTCTCTTTATCAAAGAAAGACCTTGGTTATCAAGGATTGAACAACGAGATCTTTACTTATGATACCTAGTTGACATTTCTAAAAGGATCTATATGAATTATGAGTTAATAGATCTCATTTAGAAAACGACCTATATTCCATGCTCATTATCAGGACAATCACTTAATTCCAAACCTCGTGTGGGGCTAATCGTTTTCATTTTACCATATCATGGAAAACTCTTTCGTTCCGCTTAGCCATATCGGGTTTTTGTGATATGTTTCTATAGGAAGCAGGACGATCCAGATCTGGGGCATGGGGAGGCCTTGTGGCCCTTAGGGAGTTCGACCGACCCATAAGTGGTTTGGGCCACAAGCTCCCAATTGCGCCCAATTTGGCATTACATGCATAATATATTCAAGGGAACAGTGTGGAACCTAGTTATTGGATAAAATTGTGCTCCTGTTTGTGTTGAATTTGTTAACGCAGACAGAGAAATCACTAGGAAGTAATCCCGCAAGCGCCAGATACAGTGAGCCACTTCCACCCAGGAGATTATCCAGAGTATTGTTAATTTTTTTTTCCACAGGGAGATAAGGTTGTTAAGACTAAACCAAAATCTATTACTTTAACCTTTAGGTACAACAAGGTGATCTTGATATGAGGACGATTAGAGAAGACAGCGACTGCACTCTCGTTCTAGTCTATATAAGTATGAGCTATTATCTATTGGGGAGAACCGTCGAGATAAGAGGACACTCCGAGGAGGTCTTCGCATGCGGCTAAACCTACGGTCCTTCTAAACGGGATTGTGGAGTTCCAAATGGTATCTATGAATTGTCGCTTTCCGAGCTTACTACCACAGATCCGGCTAGACGGGGATTTTCTATGAGTATCCTAGCCCCAAACACCACGTTTACGCTTAGCGAGTGATTACCTACTATCTACGCGAAGAGACTAAAGTAAATCCCAAACCAAAGAATAAAAACAGGAGAAGAACTTACTAGAATTAGAATTCGAAATACGAAGAAATCCCTAGGAGCATAGCCTCGGGGTTAGGAAGACTTGATCCCGTCGATACCAAACTGGAGAGGAAGACACCGATCAGGCCGGGCTTCCTCCAATCCAATCCTTCCACTCTTAACCCTCTCAAGCCAGAAGAGTAAACTTACTCTCAGTAGAAACTGAGGATAGGTTTCTCTTGAATGTAAGCCCCTAGAGAATGATCCTATAAGGGATCTTCTCTAGCGAATCTCTCTGAAAAAAATATGCAACTGAATAATGGATTGCCTTTAGCCAGGGGGTAGGAGGTCCTCTTTTATAGCCCATTCAAATGATCGTGCAGCCGTCGCTCAAACCGGCCTTAATGGAGGGTTGTTAGATTTAAACCTCAAAGGCGGTGGAACCCTTAATCCACGCGGCAGTGAGCTCATTGGGCTCTACATCAAGAAAGGTATATCCATCTATAAGGAGCAAAGGTATAATAGACTTCACCTCTACCATTCCTTATCCCTACCACCATCATCATCATAACCATTCATTCTGCCACACATCCACCATCTTGATATGGACTTATTGACTTGTTCTTTGGATCCGCGGTTTTGACTATGCAACTTTGTTGTAAAGTCTGTATATGCTCTCTCCCACCTTGAGCTTGCCTGATATTAGCCTTATTAGAAGTAGGGAGAGAGGAGAGGCATCCACAATGCCTTATACCCAACTCACCACATATCCGAGAGAGGCAACTCAACAATGCCTTGGTAAGGATCCTAGAAATACCACAATAGGAGCGACTTGAGAGTCATACAAGGAAATCTTCTGAGTTTTATTTTGAAAAATCTCTCAAACCCTGGAGGTATAGTTGATCAAAGCGCAATGGTACATGGTGTGCTTGACTGGGCGTTCTATCTTTCAACTATCCAAGAGACACAGGTGTGTACGGTTACAAGCCCATGGTGGAAGGTAAAAAGGAGTAAGTTTAATAGTTGATCTAATCCATAGCGAGATCTTATTTGAAAGCTGTGTACTGAAGGCTATGAAAGCATTGCAGCAACTCCTGATCCATCACTGAGTCTATCTTTGCTCAGGGATGAGCAAAAGGTAAGTTGGGGGAGTTTGTTGATGCTCCTTAAATACCAAATCCAAACGTTAAATAAAACAAGGATAAGGATCTAATTGAAACAATATCTAGAAATAGGAGATTTTATACTGACAAACAATTCCACGAGTTTTGGTGAATATCATATTTCTGCAGGGGGATATCAGGGAAATATGTAGGAAAGGGCCACATGTCAGCATTTTATAGAGGACAATATATCATCCGCACGAAAAAGAATACTCTAGAAGGGTCAAGATAGGCACGGAAAGAAACGAGAGGCTGAGTGGGCCAAGGGTAGGGCGCCCGCCCTACCCCCTGGGGGCGGCCCCCCTATGGCAAGGCCAATGAGGGTCTCCTGGTGGACCCTCTCCCCACCGCCTTTGAGTTGCATCGAAGCCCTCCATTAAGGGTTCGGTTTGATCCGACGGTGACGTTCATTTGAGGAGGCTATCTTAAGGAAGGCCCCCCTTAACCCTGAGGAGAGAGCCCCGCTGAAACCTTAATTCATTAATCAAGATCCTTCTTAAGGAGGAGAGGTCCCTGATCAAGCCCTGAGCCACACATCAACCAGACTCTTTAGTTTAGCATAGGTACATAGGATTGAACTAGGGGAGTCAATCTTCGATGGGTTTCCAGATCTGTCAGAGGAGTCATGGTTAATGAATCTATCTCTCTAGTTTTCATTGTTCATCTTTGTTCTCAATATTATGAATATGACTTTGCTCTACGTCAATTCTAGTGTTTAGACTTTACTCTATTCGTTTATGTTCTGTAGTTATATTTGTTCTTAGTTATCAAGGTTATATACTGGCTTAGTTAGATCTGAATTCATATCCATGTTTAGGATTCGTGTATAGCGTTATCCATCAAGTACTTGGGTTAAATGATAGCTATGTGTAGGCGTGGTGCCTAGATCGTATTTATCTGCGTTTGTACCCTACATTCCGTATCGAGAGGTAGTTCGCGGGAGTGACAGTCCGGTTGAGTCCTTTGTTAGTCCTCCTCCCGTTTGTAGGGCAGGCCAGAGCAGTATATTACGGGAAAATGATTGCTATGTTTCCTCATCTTCCTTAGTAATACCTCACTACAATGACATATCTCTTATCTCGCCATGATTGCCATGTCTAAATTGCTCCTAACTCATACTATGTTAGACTGTATAGTAAGAATGACTTAGGAAACTATCTTAGTAGTTCGTCGAATTCCATGCGAATGAAAAAAAAAAAGACTTGCTAGAATCTTGGTTGAGGTGCTATCATTATTTATGAGGCTACATTTATGTCTTGATCAGTATTTATCTTTTGTCACTATTCATTCATTATCTATATCTTATGTGACACTTATCCTGATTGAGAGCGATAGATGAAAACTCTCCAATACACTTGACAGTGATACTCATTACTCATTTCCTCATATATTCCTTAGTATCTTTCCCAATGGATACAAATATAAATAAGATACCTGAAATACTCCTGGGCTTAAAATGCTACTTCGGTATAAATCGGTTCGTTTACCGGGAAACACATATGTCCATCTTATATTTACTTAGAGCAATTGCATATTTCAAGTACCGCACCTCTTGTCATGCTGGGGATGGACAAACCTGACTTATAGTGGTATGAAAGGTGGATAACCATTTTTAGCACCGTTTATCAGAAATAGAAATTATTCTACTTTTGGTAATGAGCGTTAAGAGTTTATCAACAACCGTCACAACAGCCTATCTAGTCTTTGTATTCACCAGTGTGTAACCTAAGTTCTTAAAAGGTAGGGCCTCACTAAACATGATGGCTCGAGCCGGGTTAGAGTTTTGTTCCTCTTACTGATCTATCTCATCGCCTCTGCAAGAGAAGGGCAGATAAAAGCAGTAGAATTAACCAGCTTTGCCTTAATTAGATATCTCTGCTATAGTGAAACCTCTCAACCCAAATAATAGTCTCCCTTGTCTCAACATAGGACAAATCTTACCTCTCGTTAATTCACTTCTCGTTCCCTGAGGAAAATCAGATTACCAGGAATACTCCGGTGAAGCTAACTTGACAGCCGTACGCTTACGTTATTTTCCTGCGTTTGCACTTTCTGGTGTTAACAATGGTGTGACAACAGGTTATAGTTAAAAACATCCGCACAATCCAGCATTTCATGGAAAAGAAATCTAGCGATGGAGAGAAAGTGGTGGCAACAACATCATATCAGCCACCACACTATTGAGCAACAAAAGATAAGCTTGGGGAGGTCCCTCCCCCACTAAGGTACAGTGTTTTAATTATAGCATTTCCATTCATGCAATTTGCTTGCATCTAAATAAATCTCTGAGCTATCATAAAGAACAAAAGATTTCCTCTATATCCATATGATTCATGATGTTTATCTCCCTTATGGAAATGTTAGAATAGTTGCTCTGATTAAATGTTTTTAGTACTTAAGTTACAACTTGGTATTCTCCATGTATGGAATTACTTGGCTTAAATGAAACCATCATGAACCTGGAAACTTTGTGGGATGGAAATGTCTGAACTAAGTTTAAGTTTATTGTGAGACATGATATACAAGACAAGGCTACTATATATTGTTCGAACAAGATATGACTATTGGAGTTTTTTATTTCTTAAAATGATTCAAAACACTTCTGTGTTCCTCAATGGTGAAAGTTCCTACCAAGCCCACATATGCTTCTTTCATGACATAAGCTTTCTACATACGCTGCTTGCTTTGTGTGAGTTTGGTCAAGTTTTGTAAACTTGTTGATGGAGACTTATCAGCTCCCAGATCAAGATCACATACACACCATATTAGTACGCTACTTTACACTAGAAGTAGCAAAACATCCCTTTCATTTTCCACAAAATTCATGCTCCATGTTTCTAAAAGAATAATCTCTCTCTCGTATGTTGCTAGTAAATGAGACATCGACTATGCAAAATTACGAAAAATAAAGAAAAATTATAGGGGCAATGAATGGTCCCAAGTTTAGAGAAAATGATGAGAATATGAACAAACCGCATAGAAAAAAAGTTTAGCATGTCTCCAAATAATAAGTTTTAGAAAGTGAGAATCATATCAAATAGCGAAGTATTCGATCATTTGCCATGTTTCACACACTTGCACATCTTGATCTAAGGTAATGACACTTCTCTCCTTGGATCCGATATTTTGACTTTACAATATACAACAAGGTAAGTTTGCTACATTCTTTATCTTTACCTATAGCTCCACTAAGCCATTAGGTAGGATGACAAGAAGGCAAACTTTAACTAGTGTGCCTTTGGTAAGGAATCATACACCATATGAGCGCTCGCGAGTACCATTTGAGGAACACTAAGTATTCTTTTACAAATCAATGTAAAACCTTGACTGATATGAAACTTGTGAAGAATAAGAAAATAGTGCTCAAGTCAAGTTGTTTATCGCTCAAACCACCCCAGACAAAGGATAAAACCATTAGACCCATGGAGGACTAGGTAATATGGTGTGAGTTTTCATTGCTAATTATTTGCATTCAAAAGAGAAGTATGTTTGTTGTATATTTAGTACTTTGAAGTTGAAAGCATAGTAGCAAACTTTGATCCACCTGAGGCTTAGTTTAATTGTTTGCTCGGGGGGGGATGATAAAAGGATAAGCTTGGAGGATTTTTGTGATGCCTAGAATGTCATACTTTTACACACTCAAAATCCTGTCAAAAACCTTGGCTCAAGGGTGAATAACACTACCATGAACAAGTTTACCACTAATAAGTTCCACATGAATTGTATAGCCTTTGTTTGCCGGAATGACATTTCAGGACACTCAGGAGTGCTGGAAGCTCCTTTTGCACATCGACCAAATGGTGATTGGAGCCAACTCCAGGAACGTCTGGCCTGAGATCCTGGATGTCCAGGAGCTCCCACAAGGATGCTGGCTCCAACGGAGCCACAACTCCGTTTGACTTCTTGACTATGGTTTGGACCCTTTGCCAGCCAAGCTAGCACAATCATGCCAAAGCCATTCACCCTCGCATGCAACTTGTGTTTTCATGCAAAAACCAGTCAAAGAGCACAAGGATCCATGGGCCACAACGGAGAACCCACATGACAAACACCTTAGAAGGAGTCAACTACACTTCATGATAGGGGGACCACCTTCTAGAAGGAAGGTGGTTGGGCCTAAGACCCCTAAGGGGGGGGAGTTCGGCCGCACCTATGGGGGCTACTAGATCCCACAGGTCCCTGACAGGGGGACCTCTTTCTAAAAGGCCTGGGAGGGCCCACGGGGTTTCATATGCCATTCGGCCTATGGTCAAAGGTACCCTCCGACGTTCCTGGTGACTCTCCATCACTTTACACATGATGGAATCAGAGCCCTCCATTCTGAGGTGGTATTGCAGGCGGTGATCCAAGGGTCTCAGATTTGAAGCCTCCTAGATCGATGGACATGGCGGTGGAATAGCCCCATTACTCCCCTCCCACTATAAATAGAGGCTCCCCCCCTTCCAACATGGTGGACAAGCCTACAAGCTAAGCAGTAGAATTGTCTTAATAGTTAGTTAGAGTGGGAGTTAGGTAGAGTTGAGCTGTGCTTGGGATTTCCGAAATTTTTCATAGAGAGTCTGTATGCTCTTGTATTCTATCCTATTCCTGTATAGACTTTACTTTATCAATTATTACTTGTCCTCTACTCTACTTCGTATTTACCTAGAGAATTACTATACTTTGTATAGTATTGATATGTGTTTTGCTTTTATTATAGCCTTTACATTAATCAGTTTGTGGAATCCTTTTGGCCATTCCTGTATGCGATTCTTGCCTGTCATTGTGGTGCTTTGGTTGTAGATCCAATTAAAGTAGTGAGTTCGTGTGTAACTGGTGCTTATACATCATCTTACCCTTGGCTACGCTTGCTGCAGATTGTTTGTGGTTAGCTAGCAAGAGAGTGACAACCTTGTCTAGTTCTAGTATCCACCACGTGTTTCTTAGGCAAGTTCCTAAAAGGTAAGGCCCCATAAAAAGAGGATCACGGTCGGGTAGGAGTTTTGTCCTCCTATTGATCTATCCTCTCGCCTAGCTACTTGGTATGAGGAGGCAAACTGTGGTGTTTAGACTAATTAAATTGTATCGTACATGAAGTAGTAGTGAATTAATAGATTCCTTATCTATCTCGTTGTCTCCCACCTAGCTATATTATCTTATTCTAAGTTATCATTACCTAGGCTTGTTGAAGCATCTCGGCCCCTTGGTTTCAGGATTAATGCAATGTAGATCACTATGGTACTAACGTGTGTTTTCAGAGGCCAAGTTATTGAGTTCGGTCATAAGTGATGCTCGATGAATGGGCTTAATGGTTATCATGCCCCAAGAGGATTTTCTTCGGTTTCAAAGGATGGAGCTACAAGGTGAAGGGACTAGGCTAGGTCTCATAGTGACATAATGTGTGAGAAGGGCTCTAAGTATTAGATAGGACTTTGTTTTTTCCTTTGATCATACTAATTAGGGGGTTATGAGATTAGTAGGCTTGACCTAAGGAGAAGTTTGGGAAGTAGTGCACATTTGTCACAACTTGTCCTAAGAGACCCTACAAATGGCCTTTGAGATGGTAGAGCAAAACCCCTATCAAGGAGATTGGTTGAAAAGAGGTGAGAAGGGGGTCGAGAGCTACGGACAGATTACTTGGAGGCGCCGGACAATTCAAGTGGTCGACGGCCTGCCTAAGGCTGGTCAGCCGAAAGAGAAACTCCGGACAACATGTTCGCAGGGCTTCGGACCCATGGTGGATTGGTCCGGAGGCCAGTTGAGTAGGCGTAGCGAGCCTTGAAGGGGCTCTCGGACTAGTCCAACGGTTAGTCTGACGCAAGTCAGAGCGAAGTCAAATTCTATGCAGTAAGTACCAGTGCTCCAAAAAACCACCGCTTTTATAGCAGTTCTATTGTAGTAGCGCGTCGACCTAGTCCGATGCCAGCTCCAGGCCAATGCAAGTGGTGCCGGATTTGGTCCCTGGTATAGTGAA
>CM039136.1:19825952-19872070 GCA_022036555.1 Microstegium vimineum
AGTGGTCCGGAGGTCCCTGGTATAGTGAAACTTCAAGGTGTTTTGTGTGCTCCGAACCAGGGAAAATGGTCCGACGGACCTTACCCTGGACTGGTCCGATGGTTCATAGAAAAGAGAAAAGGCAGAAAATGGCTAGTTGGAGAGGTGGGGGCTATATATAGTTGCTCATCTCGTCCAAGTTAGCTCTCTTGACCATTGTTTCAGCTGAAGGAAGCTTGAGAGAGTTCTTAGAGATCCAAGGGCCTAGTGAGGAAGTGATTTGAAGATCCAAAGCTTCTTCTTCCTCCCTAGGGTGATGAGGAGTGATAAGTGTGCATCCATCCACCTTCCTTGCCTTGAGTGGGTCAAGTGAAGGTCTTGTGCTTGTTACTGTTGGTGTTCGACAGCACCTTGTTGACACCGTTTTTCGACACGTGTCAAATGAACTAAGGCTTATGTCGATCGGCAGCCGTTTTCCATCGGCATCGGGAAGTCATGAGTCAGTATTGCTGATGGAAGTGTGCTGTGGGAAGACTAAATGTGTTGCCGATAGAAGCTAGAGGTTTCGGGTGTTGCCGATAGGAATTGAATGGCTGTCGCCAGAACTATAGAAGCCGATTGCCGATGAGGAAATGTTGCCGATTGCTGATAGGGATTGATTGGTGAAGACAAGTTAACAGTACAAAGTTGCCGATCGGGAAGTATTGTCGATGCCGATGGGCATAAGATGCCGCTGAGCCCAGGGTGACTTAGCGGCAGGGGATTGCCAGTAGCCAAAGAAGGAAGTCACGGATTGAAGGGATCTGCCGATGGAAAGTTTTCATCGAGGAAGAGGCATAAGGAAACTGGTGATTTTATACTAGTATTATTATTATAGCAGTTTGAGTCCGACTCTTGCATGAGTCGTTTGTTTTCCTTTAAAATAGGTGTGTTTGTTTAGGAAAATAATATTGTTATCCGACTCCTGCGTGAGTTAGTTTCCTTAAAGTTAAGAGTTTGTTTTAGGAAAGATACGAGTCGTGTCTTTGTACAACTCTCCATGCGGGAGTATAAATATGTACCCAAGGGCTGCATGTAAACAGATCAATCCAATATCAAACAAACCAATTTTATTCTTATTCTACTTTTATCGCAATTTACCCTTTATTGCACTAGTTGTAGTTTATCAACGAGTTCTTCAAGCTTCGACGGGCTGCATCACCTCAATCTCCGTCAAATCCTTGTAAGTTCCGCGTGGGAGTACCTCTGAGCTTTGGCATCCGGGCGTATCGCTGTTGCCTCGTTCAGCTTTGCTCTAATTACCCTGATCAAGCCTCAATCTCAGCATTCGGGCGCATCGCCGTTGTCTAGATTGAATCTTGTTCTAGTTATCGTCCTTGTCGATTAACTGGTCAAATCGACTGGCACGCTTCCAGATATCAAATTTCAAGTATAAGCCCGAGGTGTTCGCAGATCCTGACGCTTTTTGTGTCAACACAACTAGATGGTTTGATGGTAATCGAAGGAAGGTGATCGCCGAAAGATTGTTGGCGGCCCTTCTCCAACTTCGTGTGATCAGTTGTGGGCGGTTCACCAAGTCGGAGCAGCGCAGAACCAGCCCGTAGAGAGCACTTGGTCCTTGCGCGGATCGAGGGGGAGCTATACCTTGTGAGGTGCTCCAACGAGGACTAGGGGGGAGTGTCGACTCCTCGATACCTCGAGAAAACATCGCGTGTCAACTTGCCTCTTTCCCTAGGTCTTTACATTTCCGCATTTACATTCCGTCTTGTTCTTACCGTTCTTACTATAATTGTGTAGGGTGTTCTTCAATTCTATGCCTTGCTACCACTTTCTAGCTAGCACACACATTCGATAGGCACTAGGGGGTGATTGGCATTTGTTAGGATTTTACATTTTTGTCTTAGAAATTTAAAAGAAGCCCAATTCACCCCCTGCCTCTTGGGCATCTTGATCCTTTCAATTGGTATCAAAGCCTTGTTGCTCTAAATTAGGCTTCACCGCCTAGAGCAAGATGTCCCATGGGGATGGACCACCACCCATGTTCGATGGGGATGACTTTCCTTCTTGGAAAGTGCGGATGGAGGCCGACCTTGAGGCTGTGGATGTCGGCGTTCACAAAGCCGCCACCATGGGTGGATCGGTGTTTGCCGAGGATCCCTTCTTTAAGAAGAACAATGCTAAGGCAAAGAACATTCATTTCCATGGCATTTGCAAGGATGTGTTCAACCGTGTGCGGAATTACAAAACCGCGTATGATGTTTCGACAAACGTTTGTTCACTTCATGAGGGGACAAAATGTGAGTGTGAGGAATGCTACCATTTTGTCATGGCTAAGTTGAATTCCTTTACCATGCTTGCTAATGAAAATGCTAATGAGATGTACTCACATCTTAACATTCTTGTAGAGGAATTGAATGGACTTGGGCTCACCCAAATGTCTCCATCGGATGTGGTGAGGAAGATACTATGTGTGCTCCCCATTGACAAATATGGGTACATAGTAACCGTGCTTCACCAAGGAGACCTCTCTACATCAACTCCTACACAAGTCTTGTGGAACATCAATGCCCATAAGATGTACATGAAGATCAATGATGGCGCATCTTCCTCCACCAAGAAGAAAGAGAAGAAGGACTTGGCCCTCAAAGCTTCCACCAAGGAGAAGTGCAAGATCCAATTGGTGGTTGAGAACTCAAGTGAAGATGATGAAGACAACATCGCTCTCATGCTGAAGAAGACAACCAAGATGTTGAAGAGGATAAACAAGAATGGAGTCAAGTTTGACTCAAAGAAAAAGAAATTCTTCACAAGCTCTTCAAGGAAGACAATCTCCCAAATGAAGTGCTACAATACTCCTTGTGATATCTTGATTGATGATGTGGCTCTTGAGCAAAGTGCTAAGTGCAAGGGCAAGAGAGTTGTTGAAGCCGACAAGTATGATGATTATGTGAAGATGAGGGAAGAGAACTCAAATATCAAGGAAGAGCTAATCAACCTCAAGTCTAACAAGCCTTTCACCATCAAGTCGGCCAAGGAGGAAGACAAGGATGCTATCACCTTGATCAACTCTCTTAGAGAAGAAATTGTCAAGCTCAAGAATGACAAGACCAAGCTTGCTAGTGGGATGGAGAAATTCACCAAGGGCCATAACCTTCAAAGTGAGCTCTTGATGAACACCGTCATGAAGAATGACAAGATGGATGTTGGGTTCAAGGAGAACCATGTTATGATGGACAAGGTCAAGATTGAAGCAAAGAACTATTACAAGAACAAGTACAATGGCGCAAATACGAGCGTGCCAAGATGCGTATAGTGTGGTTCCTAATCTATGGGCATATCCGCGAAGGAGTGTGACCATCGACAGGTTGGCTCTACATCCCCTGCCACAAACCTTGCGGCCCTAACTTGTTAGACGAATCCTTGAAAGGTTTCATAGTGTACCGTACCCGCTGACCTCGACAGTGTTTTGGGAGTTATAAACCTGGGCATCTGGGCAACACGACTCGTGGGTAAAGGTTTACACCTCTGATCAGAGTTAAAAACTATCATGATAGCCGTGCTCACGGACACGAGTGGCTCGGAAAACTCACAAAATTATAGGGTTCTTATTTCTATGTGGCTTATGCGAGTATTATTTACTTATTATATCATTGTCATTTACTTTATGATCATGGATATTTGAGCTTATGCATTACCTTGGTAATTGTTGATATTTAATATGAACTTGATCTACTTAAAATGCTTACCGCTATAAACCATGCATATCCATTTGAGCTTCATAAACCCTATGTTGTATTTGTTGAGTACATATGTGCTCACCCTTGTATTCAAACACCACAGATGAAGGTTGGGTTGATGATTACCGCAATGAGTACTAGTCTTGGAGTCAACCTGTCAACTAGTCCCTTGGAGCTTCCACAGAAGTTGTCGTCTTAGTTACATTTTATTTGTTTAAGACTCTGTATTGAATATTCATTCGCTATGTAATAAGCACTGTGATGGTACTTTTATAATTTGTCGACTCATGTGTGCGACTATTCCTGGGGTGCATATGAGCCTTTTATGCACTTGTTTTTTTCTTAAAAACGGGTGTGACAAATTGGTATCAAAGCATGTGTTGACTGTAGGACGCAAGCCTAGTAGTTTTGGTCTCTATCTAAAGTTTAGTTTGCTATAAAAACTATTTTCTACAACTTTGTCTTATGAATTGATTATTTCTTAATCCTTGTCCAATTATCACCTCCTTGATAGATTCCTTTGAGCTAATATTTCTTATCACCTTGAATATTTTGTTTCTCTTTATTTTACTAAGTTTCTACACTCACCTTGTTCCTAATCTTTATGGCCTTTCATCACCTACATCCCCTTTTTCTAGGATGTCCCCCAATTAAGCGGAAGTGCAAATAGTATCGCAGTTGAGTCTAGTAGTCGAGTCTTTGGTGTAGTGTGATCCCTGTGTGCTTGAATTAATTGTCATTATGTGAATGTTTGGTTTGGATCTTTTTAATGCTTCCTGGAACCTTGTGGTTATACCTACAAGTTTCCAAGTCTTATAACGTATAGTTAATGCCATACATATAGATGGGTTGGGTTTGTCCTGTCTCCATCCTTTCTATTTTTTAGAGCAGTCTGCAATGTTTCTAATATACCTCGAGATCTGATCATGCAAAAGTCATGAAATTTTTCTGGGAACAACTAGACTTACCCATGATTCATGTCCAACTATAATCACCATTATAGCTGTTATATTTTGAGAGATATGCCTGTTGCAAGTTGAAGTTTCTACGCAGTCTGGAACCTGAAACAGAATCTGTTCTTTGCTGTTTTACGTAATTTTAACTTCTGAATCTGGAGATGACGTATAAAACAAAGTTGTAGAGAATTTTGAGACCTTTTCAAAAAAAGTATAGAACCAACTCAACCGGATATCTGTAACTCGAGTTATGGCTGTTTTACTACAGTGTTGTCAAAACTCCTCGTCCAGAAAATTTCAGATTCATATATACCAACTGCTCTTTGGTTGCCCCAGATAATCTGCCCTTAAGGGGGTTAGACTTCAGATTAGTCTAGTTATTTTTGTTGATAAGAAGAATGGTGGTCAGAGGATGTGTATTGATCATAGATCACTCAATGAGGCTACAATCAAGTACAAGTACGCTTTGCCTAGAATTGATGATTTGTTTTTTTAGTTGAGAGGTGTTTGTGTGTTCTCAAAGGTTGATCTTCGTTCTGGCTATCATCAATTGAAGATTCGTGCTAGTGACATTCCAAAGACAACTTTCACCACAAGGTATGGTCTGTATGAGTATACTGTTATGTCATTTGGATTGACCAATGCTCCTGCATACTTTATGTACATGATGAATAAGGTGTTTATGGAGTATTTGGATAAATTTGTGGTTGTGTTCATTGATGATATACTGGTGTTCTCTAAAACTGAGGAAGAACAGGCTGAACATCTGAGATTGGTATTGCAGAAGCTTAGAGATCGCAAGTTGTATGCTAAGCGAAGCAAGTGTGAGTTCTGGTTAAAGGAAGTTTCTTTTCTTGGTCATGTTGTCTCCAACGGAGGCATTTATGTTGATCCAAGCAAGGTGAGAGATGTATTTAATTGGAAACCACCAACTAGTGTTACCGAGATTCACAGTTTTTTTTGTTTAGCTGGTTACTACAGAAGATTCATTGAAGGGTTTTCAAAGCTTGCAAAGCCTATGATTGCCTTGTTAGAGAAGAATGCGAAGTTTGTGCGGTCTGATCAGTGCCAAACTAACTTTGAAGAGTTGAAGAAGAGGTTGACTATAGCACATGTATTGATACTACCAGATCTGAGTAAGAGTTTCTCTATTTATTTTGATGCTTCTCGTACTGGTTTGGGATGTGTTCTTATGCAAGAAGGTATAGTTGTTGCTTATGCATCTAGGCAGTTGAGGAAACATGAATTGAATTATCCTACTCATGATTTAGAACTTGCTGTTGTAGTACATGCTTTGAAGATTTGGAGACACTATTTGATTGGCATAAGTGTGATATATATACTAATCATAAGAGTTTGAAATATATCTTCACCCAATCTGATCTAAACCTAAGACAACGCAGATGGTTAGAGTTGATCAAGGATTATGATCTGGATGTGCATTATCACCCTGGGAAAGCTAATGTGGTTGCAGATGCTCTGAGCAGGAAGAGTGGAGTTCATGAGTTGCTAATGTCAGCTATGCCATGGGAGTTGTGTGATGATTTTGCACATTTGAACCTGAGTTTTCTTGTCAATGCAGCAGAGATGGTGATGGAACCTACACTTGAGCAAGAAATCCATAAGGGTCAGTTGAAGGATGAGAAGCTGAAAGAGATAGGAGAGAACATAGTAATTGGTAAGTCACCTGGTTTCCGCATGGATGATAATGGAACTTTATGGTTTTGTAATCATTTGTGTGTACCTGATGATAAAAGCTTTAAGGCAAATGATCTTGCATGAAGCTCATGAGTCTGCTTATTCTATTCATCCTGGTAGTACTAAGATGTATATGGATTTGAAAGAAAAGTATTGGTGGGTTGGACTAAAAACAGATGTAGCTGACTATGTAGCTTTGTGTGATACTTGTCAGATGGTAAAAGCTGAACATCAGAGACCTGCTGGATTGTTGCAACCTATGAAGATACTTGAATGGAAGTGGGAAGAAGTCGATATGGATTTTATTGTTGGGTTACCTCGTACACAGCGAGGTTATGATTCTATATGGGTAATAGTTGATCGTTTGACCAAAGTAGCTCACTTTTTGCCAGTCAAGACTAAGTACAACGGTGCTCGGCTAGCAGAGCTATATATGGAACAAATAGTATGTTTACATGGAGTTCCAAAGAAGATCGTGTCCGATAGAGGTACTCAGTTCACTTCAAATTTCTGGGAAAAGCTACAGAGTGCATTGGGAACTAAGTTAAACTTTAGAACTGCCTGAGAATTTATCTGGAGTTCATGATGTGTGTCATTTGTCTCAACTTAAGAAGTGTTTGCGAGTACTAGAAGAGCAAATACATCTAGATGATCTTAATGTTGCTGATGATCTAAGTTATGAAGAATATCCGGTTAAGATTCTTGAAACAACAGAAAGGGTAATAAGAAGTAGAGTAATCAAGATGTGCAAGGTTCAGTGGAATCGGTATTCAGAGGCAGAGGCAACTTGGGAAAGAGAAGATGATCTGAGGAAATCATACCCGCAGTTGTTTGAGTAAGCCAGCTAATCTCTAGGACGAGATTCTTTTAAGGGGGGTAGATTTGTAACACTCCAAAAATTGCAATTTTTCAAAAGCATGAAATTTATTTAATTATGCTTCTATTGTATATGCATTTTACTTCAATGAAAATATATGGTTCTGATGAATTAAAAGTTATCATATAGAAACATGAGTGAGCATACATGCTTGTGCATTTACTATTTCGTATTGAGTGGCTTTGAAAATGCTTTAAATATACTTTTGAAACTGTGCTTGGAAATCATTTGCAAAACCAATTCTGGAAATTTGAAAAGTCTTTTCCTTTCTCTCCCTCTCTCTTTCTCTCATTTTGGCCTGAAACCTCCCCTCCTACTCTCTCGGCCGCTTGTCCTAGCTCGGGCAGGCCCTCTCCCCCTTTTCCTTTCTTGAGTTGTGCCCTCGCTCTCCCTCCTTGGCCCAGCCGGCCGCAGGCCTTGCCCCTCCTCCTTTTCCCTCCTTGGGCCGTGCTCCCTCCCCTCCTTTGCCTCGGCCTTGCAAAAGCCGCAAGGGCCCCTCTCTCATTCCCGCGTGGACCGCACCCCAACCCTTTCACTTGGCCCAGCAGCTTGCAGGCGGGAGCCTCTCTTCCACTTTCTTCTCTGTGCCACTGACCTCCCTAGCCCACACGTCATCCCCCTCCTAACCCCCTCTGCCGAGCCTGAGTCAGAATCGAGCTCAACAACCTAACTCGACCTGAATCCCCTTCCCGATTTCCTCGGAAATTCTTGCCTAAACCGCGCATCGCATGCCTCTATAGCAACCCGTCCACCATATCGCCCCCGTTTCCCATCTAATCGCCTCCTGCACCTCGCCCTAGCACGCGCAGTGCTGCCTCTGAGCGCGGAACTCGCCACCACCGCCATTGAAGCCCTCCCAAGCTCCTCCGTCAACCGCAGGACCTCACGCCGCACCGGAGTACGGTATGAAGCTCCGTGGTGCCTCCCTCCTCCTCAGTTCCACCTGGAATCGCCCTCATCTGCTCGTCACCGGTTGCAGGGTGTTTCGAGCTACCTCGTCCCGCTACCAGCCGCCTCCGTCATTCCTCTGTCCTCGCGAAACACCCAGGTGAACTCGCCCTTCCTCCCTCTATCTCCCTAGACCCTCGGTTATATGTTTGGTGGCCCATAGGCCCCTATCTCCTATCGCCGACGAGCTCCACTGCCCTAGCCATGGAAGACCACCGCGTCGGAGTTCTTGTTCCCAGCCGGCGCCTCCCTGTCCTCCCCCTTCTAATCCTGCCCACTCATCTCCGATCGGACGAACGAGAGGAACCGATACCCCTTTGTCCTGGCCTTCTTGCAAAAGAGACCCTGGGAATTTCCCTCCTCAACCCGCCGTCCAAGGAATCATCCAATAATACGCTTTCTGCCTTGGGAAAGCGTAATTCTGTTTTAATCGAAAATAAAAGAAAATCAAGAATTACAGTTTTGCCATTCAATTTCAAATGCTTATATTTTACTCGTTTTAAATCCGTTTTGATCTGTTCAAATTGCGTTAGATTCATAATAAAATTATCTACAAGTTAATACCACTTTTAGTTAATTTTGAAACATTATAATTTCGTGATTAGATTTAATTTAATATCTTTCTATAGGAAAACTTGTTTAATTCATAACTTCGTCGTTTTAGCTCTGTTTTTCGTGCATGAAACATCGATGTGATTGTAGCGATATGTAGATTAGTTTTATAAACTTTTCATCTTGTTTTCTTACTATTGGTGTACTGTTCTAATCATAGATTTGTTTGCTTCCTGTATGTTTGCCCGTTGATTGAATGGTGTTGATTGTTGATCGGTATAGACGTTGAGCCACCGGTTGAAGAACCAGAGTTTTTCTTTGATCAAGAATCAGAAAGACCAGCAGGGATACTTTGAAGAAGGCAAGTATAACATGGGATTATCCTTGTTGTCCTATTCATGAATAAAGTATAACTCATATGCATGATTCCTTGTCACCATAGTATGCTCCTAGAGATTGATATCCCGATTACCTTGTTACCTACAATTTGTGCCACCACATATGATTAGTATTGCTAGCGCTCATATCGGATGTACATGATCTTAATGTGTTAATGATTATATGCAATAATGATAAAACTCGCTTTTTAGCAACATTGGATTATAGGAGCTTATCTGGGGGCAAAAGCCGGGATATACAGTACAACCACGAGGGCTATATGGCTCTAGCTTTAGCTTAGTATGGGGACCTTTTATAGCTTGTTTAGTGGTTACCTTTATGGCACAAATATGAGTGTGCCAAGACGGGTATAGTGTTGTTCCTTATCTATGGGCATTGCCGCGAAGGAGTGTGACCGTAGACAGGTTGGCTCTACATCCCCCTGCCACGAATCTTGCGGCCCTAACTTGTTAGACTAACCCTTGAAAGGTTTCATAGTGTACCTTGCCCGTCACCTCGACAGTGTTTTGGGAGTTATAAACCCGGGCATCTGGGCAACACGACTCTTGGGTAAAGTTGTACACCTCTTATCAGAGTTAAAAACTATCATGATAGCCGTGCTCACGGACACGAGCGGCTCGGAAAACTCACATAATTATTGGGTTCTTATTTCTATGTGGCTTATGCGAGTATTATTTACTTATTATATCATTGTCATTTACTTTATGATCATGGATATTTGACCTTATGCATTACCTTGGTAATTGTTGATATTTAATATGAACTTGATCTACTTAAAATGCTTACCGCTATAAACCATGCATATCCTTTTGAGCTTCATAAACCCCATGTTGTATTTGTTGAGGACGTATGTGCTCACCCTTGCATTCAAACACCACAGATGAAGGTTGGGTTGATGATTACTGCAATGAGTACTAGTCTTGGAGTCAACCAGCCAGCCAGTCCCTTGGAGCTTCCGCAGAAGTCATCGTCTTAGTTACATTTTATTTGTTTAAGACTCTATATTGAATATTCATTCGATATGTAATAAGCACTGTGATGGTACTTTTATAATTTGTCAACTCATGTGTGAGACTATTCCTGGGGTGAACATGAGCCTTTTATGCACTTGTTTTTGTTCTTAAAAATGTGTGTGACAGGAAGTCATTGGGTCATTGATAGTGGTTGGACTCAACATATGACCGGTGACCCCCGGATGTTCACCACGCTTGATGAGGATTGTACAAATCAATTTCCAATGTCTTGCTAGTGCAATCTTTAAGCTTCAACTTGCTATCGGTTGGTCAACTTTGCAATCTCGGTTTCAATGTCTCTTCACTCCAAGTGAGGTTGTTGTGACCAAGGTGGATGACTCTTCATTATATTCAAGGGATTCTGGCACAACAACTTGTATCTAGTGGACTTCACTTCCAATGAGGCTAGCTTGCAAACATGTCTATTCTCCAAGAATTCTTTGGGTTGGTTATGGCATAGAAGATTAGCTCATGTGGGCATGTCAACCTTGAAGAAGCTTATCAAGAAGGAGATGGTTAGAGGAATCAAGGATGTGGTGTTTGAGACAAATTGTGTAGTGCATGTCAGGCTGGCAAGCAACTGGCAAACACTCACCCAACCAAATCTTTCTTGTCAACCTCAAGAGTCCTCGAGTTGCTACACATGGATCTTTTTGGACCTACCACTTATGCTAGTCTTGGTGGGAATCTCTTTTGCTTGGTGGTAGTGGATGATTACTCTTGGTACACTTGGGTGTTCTTTCTTCAAGACAAGGCAGAAACAACCGGCATATTCAAGAAGTTTGCTACAAGAGCTCAAAATTAATTTGAAGTGAGGATCAAGAAGATAAGGAGTGACAATGGCACCGAGTTTGTGAACACAAAGATTGAATATTATTGTGATGAAGTGGGGATCAAGCATGAGGTGTCCGCCACCTATACCCCTCAACAAAATGGTATTGTAGAGAGAAAGAACCAGACTCTAATCACTCTTGCTAGATCAATGCTTGATGAGTACAATACCCCCGAGAAGTTTGGGACCGAAGCAATCAACACCGCATGCTATGCGGCCAACCGACTATTTGTCCAAAGGCTTCTCAAGAAGACCGCCTATGAGCTTGTGAATGGGAAGAAACTAGATATATCATTCTTCCGGGTGTTTGGATGCAAAGTATACATCTACAAGAAGCGCCAACACTTGGGGAAGTTTCAAAGGCATTGTGACATTGGTTTCCTTGTTCGTTATTCGCTTAAATCTAAGGCATACTGTGTATTTAACAAAGCCACAGACTTAGTTGAAGAAACGTATGACTTGGAGTTTGATGAAACTAATGGCTCCCAAGGAGTGCTTGAGAATCTTGATGATGTAGGAAATGAACCCTTGAGGGAGGCTATGAAGAATATGTCCGTTGGTGCTATCAACCCAAAAGAGGAGGAAGAAGGTGAAGCTGATGCAAATAATGAGCCTCTTCACCTCGCACGCCTTAAGTTGATGAAGAACAAGAGGGAAGCTCAAGAAGATACCTTCATCCCTCAAGATCAAGTCGAGGCAGAAACTCAAAATGTTGAAGCATCACATCCCCTTCCTCAAGAGACAAATAGAAGATCTACACCTATACTTCAAGCTCATCCACAAGACCTTATCATAGGGAGTCCATCAACGGGGTAACAACTTTGTCTAGACTTGCTTCTTATGTTGAGCATCACTCTTTTGTTTCCTTTGTTGAGCCTACTAGTGTGGAGGACGCACTTGCGGATCCGGATTGGGTGAATGCCAAGCATGAAGAACTCAACAACTTCACCCAGAACCTAGTGTAGACACTTGAAGAGAGGCCAAAGCATGCAAGAATCATTGGCACCAAGTGGTTGTTTAGGAACAAGTAAGATGATCAAGGCGTGATTGTGAGGAACAAGGCAAGATTGGTGGCAAAGGGATTCTCCCAAGTTGAAGGCATAGATTTTGGAGAGACCTTTTCCCTATTGCAAGACTAGAAGCCATTCGTATCCTTTTGGTGTATGCTTCACATCACAAAATGAAACTCTTTCAAATGGATGTGAAGAGCACCTTATTAAATGGTTTCATTAATGAACTTGTTTGTCTCACAACCTCCCAGGTTTGAAGACCCAAACTTGCCCAATCATGTGTATAGGTTGTCCAAGGCACTCTACGGATTGAAGCAAGCTCCAAGGGCTTGGTATGAGAGGCTAAGAGACCTCCTACTCAAGAAGGGCCTCTTGTTGTCCTCCCACCTAGCTATACTTACTAGTTATTCTAAGTTATCATTTACCTTGGCTTGTTGAAGCATCTAGGCCCCATTGGTTTAGGTGATTAACGACAATGCTAGATCACTATGACTAACGTGTGTTTTGCAGAGGCACAAGTTATTGAGTTAGGTCATAAGTGATGCTAGATGAATGGGCTTAATGGTATTGATGCCCCCAAGATGGAATTTGTTTTCGGTTTCAAAGGATGGAGCTACAAGGTGAATACTAGGCTAGGTCTTAGTGACATAATGTGTGAGAAGGGCACTAAGTATAGACTAGGACTTTGTTTTTTCCTTTGATTATACTATTAAGGGGGTATGAGATTAGTAGCTTGACCTAGGAGAGTTTGGGAATGTTGTGCACATTTGTCACAACTTGTCCTAGAGACCCTACAAATGGACTTTGAGATGGTAGGAGCAAAACCCCTTCAAGAGACTTGGTGAAAAGAGGTGAAGAAGGGGGTCAGAGAGGCTCCGGACCAGTTTACCTTGGAGGCGTCGGACCAATGCAAGTGGTCCGACGGCCTGCCTTAGGCTATCAGCAGAAAGAGAAGCTCCGGACAACATGTCCGAAGGGCTCTGGACCAATGGTGATTGGTCCGGAGGCCAGTGAGTTGGGTGCGAGCCCTTGAAGGAGCTCCGAACTAGTCCAACGGCTAGTCCGACGCAAGTCAGAGAAGCTCAAATTCTATGCAGTAAGTACCAGTGCTCCAAACAACGCGTCGGACCTAGTCCGATGCCCAACTCCGGACCAATGCAAGTGGTCCGGAGGTCCCTGGTACAGTGAAACTTCAAGGTGTTTTGTGTGCTCCGAACCAGGGAAAATGGTCCGACGGACCTGACCCTGGACTGGTCCGATGGTTCGTAGAAAAGAGAAAAAGCACAAAACGGCTAGTTGGAGAGGTGAGGGCTATATATAGTTGCTCATCTCGTCCAAGTTAGCTCTCTTGACCATTGTTTCAGCTGAAGGAAGCTTGAGAGAGTTCTTAGAGAGCCAAGGGCCTAGTGAGGAAGTGATTTGAAGATCCAAAGCTTGTTCTTCCTCCCTAGGGTGATGAGGAGCGATAAGTGTGCATCCATCCACCTTCCTAGCCTTGAGTGGGTCAAGTGAAGGTCTTGTGCTTGTTACTCTTGGTGTTCGACAGCACCTAGATGGTTTGGTGGTGATCGAAGGAAGGTGATCACCAGAAGATTGTTGGCAGCCCTTCTCCAACTTCGTGTGATCAGTTGTGGGCGGTTCACCGAGCCGGAGTAGCGCAGAACCAGCCCGTAGAGAGCACTCGGTCCTTGCGCGGATCGAGGGGGAGCTATACCTTGTGAGGTGCTCCAACGAGGACTAGGGGGGAGTTTCGACTCCTCGATACCTTGGGAAAACATCGCTGTCAACTTGCCTCTTTCCCTAGCTCTTTACATTTCCGCATTTACATTCCGTCTTGTTCTTACCGTTCTTACTATAATTGTGTAGGGTGTTCTTCAATTCTATGTCTTGCTACCACTTTCTAGCTAGGACGCACATTCGATAGGCACTAGGGGGTGATTGGCATTTGTTAGGATTTTACATTTTTGTCTTAGAAATTTAAAAGAAGCCCAATTCACCCCCTCCCTCTTGGGCATCTTGATCCTTTCAATTGGTATCAAAGCCTTGTTGCTCTAAATTAGGCTTCACCACCTAGAGTAAGATGTCCCATGGGGATGGACCACCACCCATGTTCGATGGGGATGACTTTCCTTCTTGGAAAGTGCGGATGGAGGCCTACCTTGAGGCTGTGGATGTCGGCGTTCACAAAGCCGCCACCATGGGTGGATCGCTGTTTGCTGAGGATCCCTTCTTTAAGAAGAACAATGCTAAGGCAAAGAACATTCATTTCCATGGCATTTGCAAGGATGTGTTCTACCGTGTGCGGAATTACAAAACCGCGTATGATGTTTCGACAAACGTTTGTTCACTTCATGAGGGGACAAAATGTGAGTGTGAGGAACACTACCATTTTGTCATGGCTAAGTTGAATTCCTTTACCATGCTTGCTAATGAAAATTCTAATGAGATGTACTCACATCTTAACATTCTTGTAGAGGAATTGAATGGACTTGGGCTCACCCAAATGTCTCCATCGGATGTGGTGAGGAAGATACTATGTGTGCTCCCCATTGACAAATATGGGTACATAGTAACCGTGCTTCACCAAGGAGACCTCTCTACATCAACTCCTACACAAGTCTTGTGGAACATCAATGCCCATAAGATGTACATGAAGATCAATGATGGCGCATCTTCCTCCACCAAGAAGAAAGAGAAGAAGGACTTGGCCCTCAAAGCTTCCACCAAGGAGAAGTGCAAGATCCAATTGGTGGTTGAGAACTCAAGTGAAGATGATGAAGACAACATCGCTCTCATGCTGAAGAAGACAACCAAGATGTTGAAGAGGATAAACAAGAATGGAGTCAAGTTTGACTCAAAGAAGAAGAAATTCTTCACAAGCTCTTCATGGAAGACAATCTCCCAAATGAAGTGCTACAATTGTGGGATTCTTGGTCATCTAGCCCATCAATGCACCGAAGAGAAGAAAGACAATTTCAAGAACAACAAGTTCAAGAACTACAAGAACAAGAAGGGTGCACAAGATGATTCAAGTGATGATTATGACAAGAAGCAAGACAAGCCATACAAGAAGAAGAAGAACTTCAACTTCCAAAAGATGAAGAAGGATGGCAAAGCTTACATTGTTGGTGATTGGCTCACCGACATTGAAGATACAAGTGACTCCTCCAGTGAGGAGAGTGAAGATGAGAAGGTGGCGCCTTGGTGATTGTTTCTTCTATTCCAGCACCACCTCCTCCATCATCACCGGGCTCATCCTCTACACACCTATGCCTCATGGCTAAAGGTGACAAGAAGGTAAAAGGAGGAAGAGGGTGATAGTGATAGCTCAAGTGATGATACTAATTATGAATATGAAGCACCTTCCTATGATGAACTAATAAAAATTTTCAACAAATACACCAACATCATAAGGAAGTACAAGGGTAAAAATGACAAACTCCTTGAGATTCAAGGAAACTTGCATGCTTAGCTTGATGCCTTGTCTAGTGCTAATGATGTTTTGAAGCTTGAGGGAAGAGAACTCAAATCTCAAGGAAGAGAACTCAAATCTCAAGGAAGAGCTAATCAACCTCAAGTCTAACAAGCCTTTCACCATCAAGTCGGCCAAGGAGGAAGACAAGGATGCTATCACCTTGATCAACTCTCTTAGAGAAGAAATTGTCAAGCTCAAGAATGACAAGACCAAGCTTGCTAGTGGGATGGAGAAATTCACCAAGGGCCATAACCTTCAAAGTGAGCTCTTGATGAAAACCGTCATGAAGAATGACAAGATGGATGTTGGGTTCAAGGAAAACCATGTTATGATGGACAAGGTCAAGATTGAAGCACAGAACTATTACAAGAACAAGTACAATGGCTACAATCAAGAGAAGCCAAAGCCAAAGCCTAGAAGATTCTTTGAGTGTGGTCAAGTTGGTAACTTTGCTTATGTTTGCAAGACTCCATCACCCAAGACCTTGCCCAAGTACACAAGGCCATTTGCTCATGATGCTCACTTTGTCATCAATAAGGATTCCAAGGGTAGACCACTTGTCGTGTTTCTTGGTCCACCTATGAACAACAAGCCTAGAGTACTTTGGGTTGCAAAGGAGTTGGTTACCAAGGCAATGGGGCCCCACTTTGAGTGGGTTCCCAAACAACAAGCTTAACTCCAAGTTGCTTGTGTGTAGGTGAACTACAAGACCGATGGAAGTGTAACACTCCAAAAACTGCATTGTTTTCAAAAGCATCAAATTGATTTAATTATGCTTCTATTGTATATGAATTTTACTTAAATGAAAATATATGGTTCTGATGAATTAAAAGTTATCATATAGAAACATGAGTAAGCATACATGCTGGTGCATTTACTGTTTTGTATTGAGTGGCTTTGAAAATGTTTTAAATATGTTTTTGAAACTGTGCTTGGAAATCATTTGCAAAACCAATTCTGGAAATATGAAAAGTCTTTTCCTTTCTCTCTCTCTCTCTTTCTCTCATTTTGGCCCGAAACCACCCCTCCTACTCTCTCGGCCGCTTGGCCCAGCTCGGGCAGGCCCTCTCCCCTTTTTCCTTTCTTGGGCCATGCCCTCGCTCTCCCTCCTTGCCCCAGCCGGCCGCAGGCCTTGCCCCTCCTCCTTTTCCCTCCTTGGGCCGTGCTCCCTCCCGTCCTTTGCCACGGCCCAGCAAAAGCCGCAAGGGCCCCTCTCTCATTCCCGCATGGACCGCACCCCAGCCCTTTCACTTAGCCCAGCGGCTTGCAAGCGGGAGCCACCCATCCCCTTTCTTCTCTGTGCCACTGAGCTCCCTGGCCCACGTGTCATCCCCCCTCCTAACCCCCTCTACCGAGCCTAAGTTAGAATCAAGCTCAGCAACCGAACTTGACCCGAATCCCCTTCCCGATTTCCTCGGGAATTCTTGCCTAAACCGCACATCGCATGCCTCTATAGCAACCCGTCCACCCTATCGCCCCCGTTTCCTATCTAATGGCCTCCTGCACCTCGCCCTAGCACGCGTAGTGCTGCCTCCGAGCGCGGAACTCGCCACCGCCGCCATTGAAGCCCTCCCGAGCTCCTCCGTCAACCGCAGGACCTCACGCCCCACCGGAGTACGGTATGAAGCTCCGTGGTGCCTCCCTCCTCCTTAGTTCCACCTAGAATCGCCCTCATCTGCTCGTCACTAGTTGTAGGGTGTTTCGAGCTGCCTCGTCCCGCTACCAGCCGCCTCCGTCGTTCCTCTGTCCTCGCGAAACACCTAGGTGAACTCGCCCTTCCTCCCTTTATCTCCCGAGACCCTCGGTTATATGTTTGGTGGCCCGTAGGCCCCTATCTCCTTTCGCCGGTGAGCTCCACCGCCCTGGCCATGGAAGACCACCGCGTCGGAGTTCTTGTTCCTGGCCAGCGCCTCCCTGTCCTCCCCCTTCTAATCCTGCCCACTCATCTCCGATCGGACGAACGGGAGGAACCGATACCCCTTCGTCCTGGCCTTCTTGCAAAAGCAACCTTGGGGTTTTCCCCTCCTCAACCCACCGTCCATGGCGTCATCAAATAATACGCTTTCTGCCTTGGGAAAGCGTAATTCCATTTTAATCGAAAATAAAAGAAAATCAAGAATTACAGTTTTGCCATTCAATTTCAAATGTTTGCCCGTTGATTGAATGGTGTTGATTGTGGATCGGTATAGACGTTGAGCCACCGATTGAAGAACCAGAGTTTTTCTTTGATCAAGAATCAGCATGACCAGCAGGGATACTTCGAAGAAGGCAAGTATAACATGGGATTATCCTTGTTGTCCTATTCATGAATAAAATATAACTCATATGCATGATTCCTTGTCACCATAGTATGCTCCTAGAGATTGATATCCTGATTACCTTGTTACCTACAATTTGTGCCACCACATATGGTTAGTATTGCTAGCACTCATATCGGATGTACATGATCTTAACGTGTTAGTGATTCTATGTAATAATGATAAAACTCACTTTTTAGCAACATTGGATTATCAGAGCTTATCTGGAGGCAAAAGCTGGGTTATACAGTACAACCACGAGGGCTATATGGCTCTGGCTTTAGCTCAGTATGGGGACCTTTTTTAACTTGTTCAGTGGTTACCTTTTTGGCGCAAATACGAGCGTGCCAAGATTGGTATAGTGTGGTTCCTAATCTATGGGCATATCCGCGAAGGAGTGTGACCATCGAGAGGTTGGCTCTACATCCCCTGCCACAAACCTTGCGGCCCTAACTTGTTAGACGAACCCTTGAAAGGTTTCATAGTGTACCCTACCCGCTGACCTCGGCAGTGTTTTGGGAGTTATAAACCCGGGCATCTGGGCAACACGACTCGTGGGTAAAGTTGTACACCTCTGATCAGAGTTAAAAACTATCATGATAGCCGTGCTCACGGACACGAGCGGCTCGGAAAACTCACAAAATGATTGGGTTCTTATTTCTATGTGGCTTATGCGAGTATTATTTACTTATTGTATCATTGTCATTTACTTTATGATCATGGATATTTGAGCTTATGCATTACCTTGGTAATTGTTGATATTTAATATGAACTTGATCTACTTAAAATGCTTACCGCTATAAACCATGCATATCCTTTTGAGCTTCATAAACCCTATGTTGTATTTGTTGAATACGTATGTGCTCATCCTTGTATTCAAACACCAAAGATGAAGGTTGGGTTGATGACTACCGCAATGAGTACTAGTCTTGGAGTCAACCTGTCAACTAGTCCCTTGGAGCTTCCACAGAAGTTGTCATCTTAGTTACATTTTATTTGTTTAAGACTCTGTATTGAATATTCATTCGCTATGTAATAAGCACTGTGATGGTACTTTTATAATTTGTCAACTCATGTGTGCGACTATTCCTGGGGTGCACATGAGCCTTTTATGCACTTATTTTTGTTCTTAAAAACGGGTGTGACAATTTGGTATCAAAGCATGTGTTGACTGTAGGACGCAAGCCTAGTAGTTTTGGTCTCTATCTAAAGTTTAGTTTGCTACAAAAACTATTTTCTACAACCTTGTCTTATGAATTGATTATTTCTTAATCCTTGTCCAATTATCACCCCCTTGATAGATTCCTTTGAGCTAATATTTCTTATCACCTTGAATAGTTTGTTTCTCTTTATTTTACTAAGTTTCTACACTCACCTTGTTCCTAATCTTTATGGAATTTCATCATCTACATCCCCTTTTTCTAGGATGTCCCCCAATTAAGCGGAAGTGCAAATAGTATCGCAGTTGAGTCTAGTAGTCGAGTCTTTGGTGTAGTGTGATCCCTGTGTGCTTGAATTAATTGTCATTATGTGAATGTTTGGTTTGGATCTTTTTAATGCTTCCTGGAACCTTGTGGTTATACCTACAAGTTTCCAAGTCTTATAACGTATAGTTAATGCCATACATATAGATGGGTTGGGTTTGTCCTGTCTCCATCCTTTGTGTTTTTTAGAGCAGTCTGCAATGTTTCTAATATACCTCGAGATCTGATCATGCAAAAGTCATGAAATTTCTCTGGGAACAACTAGACTTACCCATGGTTCATGTCCAACTATAATCACCATTATAGCTGTTATATTTTGAGAGATATGCCTGTTGCAAGTTGAAGTTTCTACGCAGTCTGGAACCTGAAACAGAATCTGTTCTTTGCTGTTTTACGTAATTTTAACTTCTGAATCTGGAGATGACGTATAAAACAAAGTTGTAGAGAATTTTGAGACCTTTCCAAAAAAGTCTAGAACCAACTCAACCGGATATCTGTAACTTGAGTTATGGCTGTTTTACTACAGTGTTGTCAAAACTTCTCGTCCAGAAAATTCCAGATTCACATATACCAACTGCTCTTTGGTTGCCCCAGATAATCTGCCCTTAAGGGGGGTAGACTTCAGATTAGTCTAGTTATTTTTGTTAATAAGAAGGATGGTGGTCAGAGGATATGTATTGATCATAGATCACTCAATGAGGCTACAATCAAGTACAAGTACGCTTTGCCTAGAATTGATGATTTGTTTTGTCAGTTGAGAGGTGTTTGTGTGTTTCAAAGATCGATCTTCGTTCTGGCTATCATCAATTCAAGATTCGTGCTAGTGACATTCCAAAGACAACTTTCACCACAAGGTATGGTCTGTATGAGTATACTGTTATGTCATTTGGATTGACCAATGCTCCTGCATACTTTATGTAAATGATGAATAAGGTGTTTATGGAGTATTTGGATAAATTTATGGTTGTGTTAATTGATAATATACTGGTGTTCTCTAAAACTGAAGGAAGAACAGGCTGAACATCTGAGATTGGTATTGCAGAAGCTAAGAGATCACAAGTTGTATGCTAAGCGAAGCAAGTGTGAGTTATGGTTAAAGGAAGTTTCTTTTCTTGGTCATGTTGTCTCCAACAGAGGCATTTATGTTGATCCAAGCAAGGTGAGAGATGTATTGAATTGGAAACCACCAACTAGTGTTACCGAGATTCACAGTTTTTTTTGTTTAGCTGGTTACTACAGAAGATTCATTGAAGGGTTTTCAAAGCTTGCAAAGCCTATGACTGCCTTGTTAGAGAAGAATGCGAAGTTTGTGCGGTCTGATTAGTGCCAAACTAACTTTGAAGAGTTGAAGAAGAGGTTGACTATAGCACATGTATTGATACTACCAGATCTGAGTAAGAGTTTCTCTATTTATTTTGATGCTTCTCGTACTGGTTTGGGATGTGTTCTTATGCAAGAAGGTATAGTTGTTGCTTATGCATCTAGGCAGTTGAGGAAACATGAATTGAATTATCCTACTCATGATTTAGAACTTGCTGTTGTAGTACATGCTTTGAAGATTTGGAGACACTATTTGATTGGGCATATGTGTGATATATATACTAATCATAAGAGTTTGAAATATATCTTCACCCAATCTGATCTAAACCTAAGACAACGCAGATGGTTAGAGTTGATCAAGAATTATGATCTGGATGTGCATTATCACCCTGGGAAAGCTAATGTGGTTGCAAATGCTCTGAGCAGGAAGAGTGGAGTTCATGAGTTGCTAATGTCAGCTATGCCACGGGAGTTGTGTGATGATTTTGCACATTTGAACCTGAGTTTTGTTGTCAATGCAGCAGAGATGGTGATGGAACCTACACTTGAGCAAGAAATTCATAAAGGTCAGTTGAAGGATGAGAAGCTGAAAGAGATAGCAGAGAACATAGTAATTGGTAAGTCACCTGGTTTCCGCATGGATGATAATGGAACTTTATGGTTTTGTAATCATTTGTGTGTACCTGATGATAAAAGCTTTAAGGCAAATGATCTTGCATGAAGCTCATGAGTCTGCTTATTCTATTCATCCTGGTAGTACTAAGATGTATATGGATTTGAAAGAAAAGTATTGGTGGGTTGGATTAAAAACAGATGTAACTGACTATGTAGCTTTGTGTGATACTTGTCAGATGGTAAAAGCTGAACATCAGAGACCTGCTGGATTGTTGCAACCTATGAAGATACTTGAATGGAAGGGGGAAGAAGTCGGTATGGATTTTATTGTTGGGTTACCTCGTACACAGCGAGGTTATGATTCTATATGGGTAATAGTTGATCGTTTGACCAAAGTAGCTCACTTTTTGCTAGTCAAGACTAAGTACAACGGTGCTCGGTTAGCAGAGTTGTATATGGCACAAATAGTATGTTTACATGGAGTTCCAAAGAAGATCGTGTCCGATAGAGGTACTCAGTTCACTTCAAATTTCTAGGAAAAGATACATAGTGCATTGGGAACTAAGTTAAATTTTAGAACTGTGAAAGGATCAAGATGCCCAAGAGGGGGGGGGTGAATTGGGCTTGTTTTAAATTTCTAAAGCAAATATTAAAACCTATCAAATGCCAATCACCCCCTAGTGCCTACGATCCGTGTATCCTAGCTAGAAAGCAGTAGCAGTTCATAGGAATTAAAAACAACCTAAGCAATTCTAGTAGATAAAATAAAAACAAGACGGAAAGTAATGCGGAAATGTAAAGAGCTAGGGAAAAGAAATTCTCAGTGACGCAACGATTTTTTCCCGAGGTATTGAGGTGTCGACACACCCCCCTAGTCCTCGTTGGAGCACCTCGCAAGGTATCGCTTCCTCTCTACCCGCACAAGGGTAGAGTGCTCTCTACGGGATGATTCTTCGCCACTCCGGCTCGGTGAATCGCCCACAACAGATCATAGAAGCTTGGAGAAGAGCCGCCAACAATCTCCCGGCGGTCACTTCCTCCGAACACCACCAAACCGTCTAGGTGCCGTCGAACACCAAGAGTAACAAGCACAAGACCTTCACTTGACCCACTCAAGGCTAGGAAGGTGGATGGATGCACACAAGTCACTCCTAATCACTCTAGGAGGGAAGAACAAGATGAAATCTCTCTAATCTCTCCCTCAATAGCCTCTTGACTCTCCAAAAGATTTCTCAAGGTGTCACCAGCTGAAACAATGGCCAAGGGTCACTCTAAGGACGAAGGGGGCAACTATAAATAGTCCCCACCTCCAAAACTAGCCGTTTTTACCTTTTCTTCTCTCTGCGAAGCCACCGGACTAGTCCGGAGCTCATACCACCGGACCATGCACACTGGTCCGGAGCTCACTCTGGATTCAAACTCAGGCACCGTCGGACTACTCTACTTGGTCCGACGCTCTGGTCCGACGCACTGGTCCGGAGCCTCGGTGCTCTCTGAGTGAAAACCTTTCTCTCTTTTACGAACCACCGGACCACTCTCCTTGGTCCGGTTCCCTGGTCCGACGCTCTGGTCCGGAGCCAGGGTGCTCTCTGCATGAACTCAACCCCCTATCTTGAGGCGTCGGACTAGCCGTCGGACTAACCGTCGGACTAGTCCGGAGCCTTCTCTGTATTTGAACCAAGCCACCGGACCACTCTCCAATGGTCCGACGCTTTCCAGACAGGTGGTCCGGTGCTCCTCGAGCTAGAATTTTGCCTAAGTCAGGGACCGTCGGACCACTCTTCTTGGTCCGACTCCCACTTAGCAGAGTGGTCCGGAGCCTCTTTCTCCCTCTATTTCAACTGTTTTCGTTGAGGTTTCTCAAGGGATTTTGCTCCTACCATTTCTAGGGTTTACCAAGGGCTGAAAGCAAGGTCTCTAGGACAACTTGTGACAAGTGTGCATATACCCACTCTCCTAAACTCTCCTAGGTCAAGCTACTAACCTCATACCCCCTTTATAGTACGGTCAAGGAAAAACAAAACCCTAGCTATACTTAGTGCCCTTCTCAACCTTATGACACTAAGAACTAGCCTAGTCTTCGACGTGTATCTTCATACTTTGCAACCGAAACGATTTCCATCTTGGGGGCATGAATATCCATTAATCCCATTCAAATTGCATCACTAATGACCTAACATAAACAACTTTGCCTCTGCAAAACACACGTTAGTCATAGTGATCTAGTATTGTCGTTAATCGCCTAAACACAAGGGTCCATGATTCTACAATCTCCCCCTTTTAGGTGATTGATGACAATACAAGCTCGAGTAGAGAATAATGAGTGAATTTTGATAAGAGAAGGCATGACTTGAAATGAGATAGGCATGGGTTAGTGATAAGTAAGACAAGTACATGCCTGACCATTCAAGCCATGACAAGCACAATAGATATGAATTGAGCATAGAACTTGATTTCATGAAGGATATGCTATAGTCAAAAGATCAGAGATTAGCGCGGAAGCAATATAGCATAACCAAGTGACATGATATAAAGAGATGAATGTCCACACATGTCACACAACCATTAAGTCTCAACCGTCACACATATCATACAATGCATAAAGACGGTAAACGTGATGCATGATGCAATTAAGTTTATACACATCAAAAGAACGAGTCCTACTAGCTCCCCCTGAAGCTAGCCCATCTACTCGACTCTCCCTCTCCCCATTTGGCGTCGAAGCACCAAAACTAGGCGTCTGGAGGCGGAGTGGAAGCAGCTGTGGAGCGGTCGAGCACCCTGAAAGCTGCCAGATACGTCTCATCATCTGAATCCTCCCCCTGAGTATCTGTCGCTGGTAGTGAAGCGGTCTGGGGGTCGGTAGCTGATAGGCCTGCTGCGGTCGAAGACTCTGAAGCAGTAGTTGAAGGAGTGAAAGTAGGATCAGGAACCGGTGCCATTGTCTCTGCGGCAGCCTCAGGAGCGGTGGTGTCCGGTTGTGCCTCATGCACTGACTCGTCTGGAGTCTGAAGAACCGGAGACTGCTGAGGCTGGACTGGAGTGGAAGTGACCACTGTGGCATCGGTAGCAACTACAGCTGTAGGAGGGGTAGACACGGCTGGAGCCCGACTGTCGTGTGTAACCTCTGAGGAAGCTACTGAGGAGCGGTGCTGATCGGCTGTCGGTGCGACTAGCTCGGCCTCAACCTCTGTTGCTATCTGAGGACCAGTGGTGGACGGCTGCTCGGTAATGTCGCTGAACGACGCAGATAGATCTCTAGCAGTAGCACCCATCGTAACAGTAAGTGGAGTGAAACCAGTAGTGAGAGGGGTGAACTGCTGAGTGGGGCCAAAGGTGTCCAACCACTATGTCATCTGAGTCGCCGGTGACTGGAAGGGGGTGGTCAATCCGGCACCCTGAAGTCCACTGGACTGTATGGCTGGGGTGGGAGTGACTGTCTGACGGGCGGAGCTCGAAGGGGCCACTGAAGGGCCAACTGATGGTCCAACTGAAAACTGTGGGCCTCCTATCTGCCCAACTGACTGAGAGGGCTATGAGGTGCTCATCATCTGTATCTGAGGAGCTGCAGGAAACTCAAGAGGAGGAGCGCCAGTCCACTTCATCATATGGGCCATAAAGGCCATGTTCTGCTGCTACAGCTGCTGTGACTGTAACTGAAGGCCCTGTGACTCTAGCTGCACAGCTAGCATATGTCGCTGCATCTCGAAGTGACGCTCCTCAGACTGTCGCTGCATCTCGTCCTGTCGCTGCTGTACCTGTGTGACTGCAGTGACCAAGGAACTCTACTGCTCATTCATTCGGTCAAGAAGCTTGAGCATCATGGTCTCAGTGGCAGAGGCAGAGCCGCCAACCTCAGTGTCGTGAGCCCGTGGGGGCATCTGTGGAACTGGCTGGAAATCTACATCTGAGCTATTTGAAGTGTCCTCAGGAGTCACATCAGCTCCAATATCTAGTCCATGGAGCTCCTGCTGCTCAACACTGCGTATAGCCTCATCCTGAGCCTCAACCTCAGCTCTGTCAGCTGGAGGTGTCCTCTCTCTGACAAGACGAAGGACCCGGTTTCCAAACCAGCTGTCAAACGAACCCAAGACTCTGTAAGCTGGGAAAGAAGTCAGCGACTGATCCAGCAGGGCGTGGAGTCTAGGGTTGGCTCCCTCAAGCTCAATAGCAATGATCGATGATATCCAATGAGCATAAGGAAACTGTCGACGTGCCCTCATACCATCTGCTATCACGTCCTCAATCTCTGACACAAGAAAATCTGCAACGTCGAACGGTGTCTGAGATACCAGGGCCTGAAGGAGTAACTTCTGCATGTTTGTCAATCCTTCCTTGTAACCCGTGCGAGGAAGTAAAGTCCGACGGAGGACCTCGTTCAACCTGTGAACGGTGGGTCTGAGCTCTGCTGGGCTACGTCTGGAGCCCTCTGAGAAAGGTGGCTTGAAGAGAGGGGCCACCTCCTGCACTGACAGCGTACGACCACCTCGAGCTCTGCGAGGCACGGAAGCTCCTCTATAGCACTCATAGTGTAAATCGAGCTCACCACCCTGCTGACGGAGGCAAAAGATCTCTCTGAGTCTGGTCAAGTATAGCCTGTATCGCTCACCTCTGAAAGTGTACTGCACAAACTTGTGCTCTAGATCCACCCATACTGAAGTATAGAACTCTCTGACCCATCTCTCTATGTAGTTACCGGAACGGCCAAGTAAATCGGCGAGTCCCGGAAGGTAAGTCAGGAACGGCCTGATCTCCTCACCAGCTAGCTCAACTATGCTCTCTAAGGAGCAAACCCTGTGCGGTCGAATCTGAATGCTGGTCAGCTGAGCTGCTCTATAGAAATCCTCCATGAGAGGTGTATGCCATCCTGGTGAGGCTCTGGGGTCTCGCTGATCCGGGCACCACTTCTCAAGAGCAACAAACCGAAGTTTCTTCACTTGCTTCGCTGTAAGATTCCTCAGATCGAGGTGAACTGAGGCTGAAGCTGCTGTGGGTGCCGCTGACTGAGGTGACTGAGCAGACTGGGAGTGAGTGGAACGCCCCTAGGAACGAGGTGCCAACGGTGTCCCCAGAGCTTTAGTGACAAGCTCTGGCTCCTCTAGAGTATCCTCTGTATGTGACCCAGCTGGAGGAGTAGAAGGAAGATCCCGCGGAGGGGTGCCTAGTCTCACTGTGCCTCGGCGACTGCCTCGCTTTGCGCGGTCTGCTGCATCGGCCACTACTTCGGCTTTCTCAGCCTCTGTGAGCTTGCGCTTCTTATTCTTTGCTTTCTCAACAACGGGCTTCTTGCCCTTATCTATGGAAGGACTTGGAGGAGGTGGAGTATCATCACTTGACCCAGCGGCACGAGCACGAGTACTGCAAGTCATCTCTGAATCAATCAAAGAAACACTGCTCACTGTCAAACACTAGAGCCACTGCCAACTGTCAGAACCACTGCCACAAGGACCACTGAGAGCTGTAAGAACCACTGCCCACTGATCAAGTCACAAGCAAAACTGACAGAGGGGCCTGCAAGCCACTGGACTGAACCTCTGAGGCTTTGCCTCAATCCTTACTCGCAAGCTGTGCCCTAAGTTCAAACTGCCACTGACTGCTGCTAGATAGAATAGACAGGGTGTACATAAGCATATATAAAATCTAGAGATAAGAGACCATATAGAAGCAAGCATCTAGATAAGTGATAGAATGAAAAGCTGACATGATACCTGAGGTAAGAAAGCGCGGCTATTCAGAGCAATGTCAAGTACCAAAGCACACTCCGAACGAGATTTACCAGCTGCGAATTACAATTGGCAATTGATTTAACGAATTAGATTGAATATGGATAAAGGATTTTCAAGGAATAATACTAAGGCATGACACTATCTACGACTCGACAAAACGCGACGTCGAAGATCGAAACCATACCCTAGCGACGAAGAGGCGAAGGCGACGGTGACGAAGTCGACGACGACGAATCAAAAACGGTTGGAGACGAACACGTCGAGACCCTTCTAGGGTTAGGGCAAACCCTAGCTTCTTCTGTTGAAGTGGCAATGAAGAAGGGGGGTAAACCCTAAGTGGCTTGCGCTTGGCAGGGAGGTGGAGCTTGGTCGGAGAGCTGAGCTGTTCGCCGGCGACGAGGTGGAGGACGGCGGTGGACGGCAGCGCGGCGACAATTGAGAGTGGAGGCGGTTGTGCGGTGGAGGGCGGTGCTGCGGCGGTGAGGAAGAGAGGAACGGCGGTGGAGCAGGTGGAGGGGATCACCGGCGGCTCGAAGGACGCAGGAGAGATGGGGCGAAACGGCGGCGATGATGGTGCGGCGACGTACGGTCGACGGAGGAAAGAGATAGTGAGGAAACAGAGCCGCACGCGGGGGGTTATCCGCAAATTTTCAAAGCGTCGGACCACTCCGCTTAGTCCGGAGCCTAGTCCGACGGGTAGTCCGACGGTACCAGAGAAGAGAAAACAGTGAGCACCCGACCACTGGACCAGGGTGTCGGATGACCCACCGGACTGGTCCGACGGTGCACCAAACTGGTCCGACGGTGTAGAGATAGAATTGACAGAGGCACCGGACAACATGCCATTGGTCCGGTGGAGCGTCGGACACTGGTCCGACAGATTTTGTGGCTGGAAAAGATTTATGCAGAGAGAGACAGGGCGTCGGACCACTGCATTGGACCATTGCAGAGTGGTCCGGAGGGTGGTCCGGTGCTTAAAATTGCTCTGAATTTTCCTATTTTTCTCTCCAATCTTTTCTCTTAGTCAAGTACCAACATAAAAGAGCAGAGAGGAACACTTGTTGGACTTAACATAAGAACCATCTCTCAAACCCTCAATTTTAGAAGTAGTTTGCCATAGGCTAGGATTAGTTTTCATAAGAAAATAGTTCAATAAAGCTCAAAGGGTCACCATAGGGGCACTAGAGGGGTATTAGCTGAAGCTAGAGCGTTGAATTGCTCCCCCTAAGTGATGAACCTAATGATGACCAAAAAACTTAACCGAAAAGAAACGAAGAAGCAACACTTATGCATATGTAATGCAAAACGGAATTTGAATCTAGGTTGCTTGCAAGTTTATACCGCGGTTAAGCTTTGTCACACGCTTTGAGGGCGGTTATCTTAACCGCGTTAGCCAAGCCTATGTGCATTACCAAATTAAACATGTTATATTACATATGAATGCATGGTCCACACAAGCTCATCTTTTAGTGAAGTTAGAGTGATCAAGCACATTCAACTCGCTTCTCAACCTACAAAAGGTTGTTTCATCGAGTGGTTTAGTGAAGATATCTGCCAATTGATCTTCGCTCTTAACTCCAACTAGTGTGATGTCTTTCCTAACCACATGATCTCTAAGAAAGTGATGGCGAATATCAATGTGCTTGATGCGAGAGTGTTGAACCGGGTTGTTAGCAAGCTTTACGGCGCTTTCATTATCACACAAAAGTGGAACTTCTTTTAAAAACACGTCGTAATCAAAGAGTGTTTGGGTCATGTATAAGATTTGTGCACAACTTGCTCCCATGGCAATGTATTCCGCCTCGGGGGTTGACAATGCCACACTGTTTTGCTTCTTTGAGGACCAAGAAACAAGTGATCTTCCTAGTATGTGGCACCTGCCGGAGGTACTCTTCCTATCAACCTTACACCTGGCATAATCCGAATCAGAATAGCCAACTAGTTGGAAGAGAGCTCCTTTGGGATACCAAAGACCCATGCTAGGGGTGTTCCTTATGTACCTAAGGATTCTTTTAACCGCACAAAGATGCGACTCCTTAGGGTTTGCTTGAAACCTAGCACACATACACACACTAAACATGATATCCGCCCTAGATGCGGTGAGGTAAAGTAAACTACCGATCATAGAGCGATAAAGAGTTTGGTCAATCGGTTTACCTCCCTCATCGAGATCGAGATGCCCATTAGTTGGCATTGGGGTCTTGATTGGCTTGCAATCCTCCATCTTGAACTTCTTAAGCAGATCATAAGTATACTTTTCTTGAGAGATGAAGGTCCCTTCTCTCATTTGCTTCACTTGAAAACCAAGGAAGAAGGTTAGCTCGCCAATCATTGACATCTCGAACTCCTTGGACATCAAGTCACCAAACTCCTTGCAATGGTCTTGGTTTCTTGATCCAAATATAATGTCATCGACATATACTTGGCAAACGAAGATCTCTCCATTAAGCTTCTTGGTGAATAGTGTAGTGTCGACGATCCCGATCTTGAAGCCCTTCTTGATTAGGAAGTCCCTTAGCCTCTCATACCAAGCTCTTGGAACTTGCTTCAATCCGTAGAGTGCCTTGGACAACCTATACATATGATTAGGCAAGTTTGGTTCTTCAAACCCGGGAGGTTGTGAGACATAGACAAGTTCATTTATGAAACCATTTAAGAAAGCGCTCTTCACATCCATTTGAAAAAGTTTCATTTTGTGATGTGAAGCATACGCCAAAAGGATACGAATGGCTTCAAGTCTTGCAACCGGAGCAAAGGTTTCTCCAAAATCGAGTCCTTCTACTTGAGAGAACCCCTTTGTCACTAATCTTGCTTTGTTCCTCACAACCACGCCTTGATCATCTTGCTTGTTCCCAAACACCCACTTGGTGCCAATGATTCTTGCATCCTTTGGCTTCTCTTCAAGTGTCCACACTTGGTTCCGGGTGAAGTTGTTGAGTTCTTCATGCATGGCATCACCCAATCCGGATCCGCAAGTGCTTCTTCTACACTAGTAGGCTCAACAAAGGAAACAAACGAGTGATGTTCAACATAAGATGCACGTCTAGAGTGAGTCATTACTCCCTTTGATGGACTCCCTATTATTTGATCATGGGGGTGAGCTTGAAGGATTGATGTTGATCTTCTATTTGTCTCTTGAGGAGGAGGACGCGGTGCTTCAACATTGCTTGCTTCGGCCTAGGCTTGATCTTGAGGAATGTGAGTGTCTTCTTGAGCTTCCCTCACTTGATCTCCTTCATCAACTTGAGGCGTGTGGGGTGGAGAAGGATCTTGATTTGCTTCATCCTCAACTTCTTCAACCTCTTGCGGGTTGATAGCACCAATTGGCATATTCCTCATTGCCTCCCTCAAGGGTTCATCACCTACATCAATATCCTCAAGCGCTCCTTGGGAGCCATTAGTTTCATCAAACTCCAAGTCATACGTTTCTTCAACTAAGCCGGTGGCTTTGTTAAATACACGGTATGCCTTGGATTTAAGTGAATAACCAACAAGGAAACCAATGTCACACCGCCGTTGGAATTTACCCAAGTGTTGGTGCTTCTTGTAGATGTACACCTTGCAACCAAACACCCGGAAGAATGAAATATCCGGCTTCTTCCCATTGACAAGCTCATAGGGGGTCTTCTTTAATAGCCTTTGGACGAAGAGACGGTTTGCCACATATCACGCGGTGTTGATTGCCTCCGCCCAAAACTTCTCGAGAGTGTTGTACTCATCAAGCATAGACCTTGCTAGAGTTATGAGTGTCCGGTTCTTCCTCTCTATGACACCATTTTTTTGTGGAGTATATGTGGCGGACACCTCATGCTTGATCCCAACTTCATCATAATAATCTTCAATCTTTGTGTTCACAAATTCGGTGCCATTGTCACTTCTAATCTTCTTGATCTTCACATCAAATTCATTTTGAGCTCTTGTAGCAAACTTCTTGAAGATGCCTTGTGTCTCTCCCTTGTCTTGAAGAAAGAACACCCAAGTGTACCGAGAGTAGTCATCCACTACCACTAAGCAATAGAGATTTCCTCCAAGACTAGCATAAGTGGTAGGGCCAAATAGATCCATGTGTAGCAACTCTAGTACTCTTGAGGTTGACATGAAAGCTTTGGTTGGATGAGTGTTTGCCACTTGCTTGCCGGCTTGACATGCACGACAAAGTTTGTCCTTCTCAAACACCACATCCTTGATTCCTCTAACCATTTCCTTCTTGACTAGCTTCTTCAAGGTTGACATGCCCCATGAGCTAATCTTCTATGCCATAGCCAACCTAAAGAATTCTTGGAGAATAGACAAGCTTGCAAGTTTGCTTCATTTGAAGTGAAGTCCACTAAGTAGAGGTTGTTGTGCCGGAACCCTTTGAATATCATTGATGAATCTTCAATCTTGGTCACAATCACCTCATTTGGAGTGAAGAGACAATGAAACCCGAGATCACAAAGTTGACCAACCGATAGCAAGTTGAAGCTCAATGATTGTACTAGCAAGAAATTTGAAATTGATTGATCTTGGGAGATAGCCACTTTGCCTAATCCTTGAACTTTGCCCTTTGAATTATCCCCAAAAGTGATCTTGTCTTGATTTGCACAATCTTCATCAAGTGTGGTGAACATCCGGGGGTCGACGGTCATGTGTTGAGTGCAACCACTATCAATTACCCAATGGCTCCCACCGGTCTTGTAGTTCACCTACACACAAGCAACTTGGAGTTAAGCTTGTTGTTTGGGAACCCCCTTAGTGCGGGGCCCCATTGCCTTGTCAACCAACTCCTTAGCAACCCAAAGAACCCTAGGCTTGTTCTTCATTGGTGGTCCAAGAAACACCACAAGTGGTCTACCCTTGGAATCTTTGTTGATGACATAGTGAGCATCATGAGAAAATGGCCTAGTGTGCTTGGGCAAGGTCTTGGGGAGTGGAGTCTTGCATTGAAATGATAGATGACCAATTTTTCCACATCCAAAACACCTCTTAGGCTTGGGCTTTGGCTTCTCTTGATTGTAGCCATTGTACTTGTTCTTGTAGTAGTTCTTGGCTTCAATCTTGACCTTGGCCTTCATCACTTGGTTTTCCTTGTACCCAATACCGGTCTTGTCATTCTTCATGACGGTGCTCATTAGAAGCTCACTTTGGAGATTATGGCCCTTGGTGAACTTTTCAAGGTCACTTGTAAGCTTGGTCTTGTCATTCTTGAGCTTGGCAATTTCTTCTTGAAGAGAGTTGATCAAAGTGATAGCATCTTTGTCTTCTTCTTGAGCCGACTTGATGGTGAAGGGCTTGTTTGCCTTGAGGTTGATTAGCTCTTCCTTGAGCTTTGAGTTCTCTTCACTCATCTTCACATAATCATCATACTTGTCGGCTTCTACAACTCTCTTGACCTTGCACTTGGCACTTTGCTCAAGAGCCACATCATCAAGCTCGATATCACAAGAGGTAGCACTTGCACACTTAGCACACGGGTTAGTAGCAACATGTGTAAAATCTTGAGTAAGCAATTCATTTGCTACCACTAGTGTGCCATGATCACTTTTCACTTGGTTGTAGTCATCTTTTAGCAAGTTAAACCTTGTGAGGAGCTCTTGGGATGACCTCTCAAGCTTATCATGTTTCTCATTGGCTTGCTTAAGAGAGGCTTTGAGCTCCCTAGTGCTAGATGTGAGAGAGTTAATCTCAAGCTTCAAATCATCATTAGCACTAGACAAGTTATCAAGCTTATCATGCAAGTTTTCTTTGATTTCAAGAAGTTTGTCATTTTTACTCTTGTACTTCCTTATGATGCTAGCATACTTGTTGCAAATTTTAATTAGCTCATCATAGGAAGGTGTGTCTTCATCATCACTATCATCAATAGAGAGGTCACCACCTTCATCCTCTTTTTGTACCTTCTTGTCACCTTTAGCCATAAAGCATAGGTGTGTAGAGGATGAGCCCGACGATGAAGGAGGAGGTGGCAGTGGAATCGAAGAACCAATCACCAATGCGGCCACCTTCTCTTCTTCACTCTCATCATCGGAGGAGTCGCTTGAATCATCAATATCGGTGAGCCAATCACCCACAATGTAAGCCTTGCCATCCTTCTTCTTGTGGAAGTTGAAGTTCTTCTTTTTCTTGTATGGCTTGTCTTGCTTCTTGTCATCATCACTTGAGTCATCCTTGCCGCCCTTGTTCTTCTTGAAGTTCTTGAACTTGTTGTTCTTGAACTTGTCTTTCTTCTCTTCGGGACATGCATGGGCTAGATGACCAAGAGTGCCGCAATTGTAGCACTTCATTTTGGAGATTGGCTTCCTTGAAGAGCTTGTGAAGAATTTCTTCTTCTTTGAGTCAAACTTGACTCCGTTCTTGTTTAGTCTCTTCAACATCTTGGCGGTCTTCTTCACCATAAGAGCGATGTTGTCTTCATCATCATCATCACTTGTACTCTTAACGACATATTGAATCTTGCACTTCTCCTTGGAAGATGCCTTGAGAGCCAAGTCCTTCTTCTCCTCCTTCTCTTTCTTCTTGGAGGATGATGAAGTTCCATCATTGATCTTCATGTACATCTCATGAGCATTGATCTTTCCCAACACTTGCATTGGTGTAGTTGCGGAGAGATCGCCTTGATGAAGAACTGTGACGATGTGGCTATACTTGTCTATTGGAAGGACACAAAGTATCTTGCGCACCACATCGGCCGGTGTCATTTGAGAGAGCCCAAGGCCATTCAAATCCTCTACAAGCACATTCAAGCGAGAATACATTTGATTAGCATTTTCATGAGATAGCATAGTGAAAGCATTTAACTTAGCAATGATGAGGTGATAACGCTCTTCTCTTTCACATTTAGTGCCCTCGTGAAGAGCACAAATGTTTGTCCAAATCTCATGCACGGTTTTGCAATTCCGCACACGGTTGAACACATCCTTACAAATGCCACGGAAAAGAATGTTCTTTGCCTTAGCATTGTTCTTCTCAAAGTATGGGTCCTCGGCGAACACCGATCCACCTTGGGTGGCAGCTTTGTGAACGCCGACATCCACGGCGTCAAGGTAGGCCTCCATCCGCACTTTCCAATACGGAAAGTCATCCCCATCGAACATGGGTGGCGGTCCATCCCCATGGGACATCTTGCTCTAGGCGGTGAAGCCTAATTTAGAGCAACAAGGCTTTGATACCAATTGAAAGGATCAAGATGCCCAAGAAGGGGGGGGTGAATTGGGCTTGTTTTAAATTTCTAAAGCAAATATTAAAACCTATCAAATGCCAATCACACCCTAGTGCCTACAATCCGTGTATCCTAGCTAGAAAGCAGTAGCAGTTCATAGGAATTAAAAACAACCTAAGCAATTCTAGTAGATAAAATAAAAACAAGACAGAAAGTAATGCGGAAATGTAAAGAGCTAGGGAAAAGAAATTCTCAGTGACGCAGCGATTTTTTCCCGAATTATCAAGGTGTCGACACACCCCCCTAGTCCTCGTTGGAGCACCTCGCAAGGTATCGCTCCCCCTCTACCCGCGCAAGGGTAGAGTGCTCTCTACAGGCTGATTCTTCGCCACTCCGGCTCGGTGAATCGCCCACAACCGATCACAGAAGCTTGGAGAAGAGCCGCCAACAATCTCCCGGCGGTCACTTCCTCCGAACACCACTAAACCGTCTAGGTGCCATCGAACACCAAGAGTAACAAGCACAAAACCTTCACTTGACCCACTCAAGGCTAGGAAGGTGGATGGATGCACAGAAGTCACTCCTAATCACTCTAGGAGGGAAGAACAAGATGAAATCTCTCTAATCTCTCCCTCTCTAGCCTCTTGACTCTCCAAAAGATTTCTCAAGGTGTCACTAGCTCAAACAATGGCCAAGGGTCACTCTAAGGATGAAGGGGGCAACTATAAATAGTCCCCACCTCCAAAACTAGCCGTTTTTTTACTTTTTCTTCTCTCTGCGAAGCCACCGGACTAGTCCGGAGCTCATACCACCGGACCATGCACATTGGTCCGGAGCTCACTCTAGATTCAAACTCAGGCACCGTCAGACTACTCTGCTTGGTCCGACGCTCTGGTCCGACGCACTGGTCCGGAGCCTCGGTGCTCTCTGAGTGAAAACCTTTCTCTCTTTTACGAACCACCGGACCACTCTCCTTGGTCCGGTTCCTTGGTCCGACGCTCTGGTCCGGAGCCAGGGTGCTCTCTGCATGAACTCAACCCCCTGTCTTGAGGCGTCGGACTAGCCGTCGGACTAACCGTCAGACTAGTCCGGAGCCTTCTCTGTCTCTGAACCAAGCCACCGGACCACTCTCCAATGGTCCGACGCTTTCCAGACAGGTGGTCCGGAGCTCCTCGAGCTAGAATTTTGCCTAAGTCAGGGACCGTTGGACCACTCTCCTTGGTCCGACTCCCACTTAGCAGAGTGGTCCGGAGCCTCTTTCTCCCTCTATTTCAACTGTTTTCGTTGAGGTTTCTCAAGGGATTTTGCTCCTACCATTTCTAGGGTTTACCAAGGGTTGAAAGCAAGGTCTCTAGGACAAGTTGTGACAAGTGTGCATATACCCACTCTCCTAAACTCTCCTAGGTCAAGCTACTAACCTCATACCCCCCTTTATAGTACGGTCAAGGAAAAACAAAACCCTAACTATACTTAGTGCCCTTCTCAACCTTATGACACTAAGAACTAGCCTAGTCTTCAACGTGTATCTTCATCCTTTGCAACCGAAACGATTTCCATCTTGGGGGCATGAATATCCATTAAGCCCATTCAAATTGCATCACTAATGACCTAACATAAACAACTTTGCCTCTGCAAAACACACGTTAGTCATAGTGATCTAGTATTGTCGTTAATCGCCTAAACACAAGGGTCCATGATTCTACAAACTGCCTGAGAATTTATCTGGAGTTCATGATGTGTGTCATTTGTCTCAACTTAAGAAGTGTTTGCGAGTACTAGAAGAGCAAATCAAGATGTTGCTGATGATCTAAGTTATGAAGAATATCTGGTTAAGATTCTTGAAACAGCAGAAAGGGTAACAAGAAGTAGAGTAATCAAGATGTGCAAGGTTCAGTGGAATCGGTATTCAGAGGCAGAGGCAACTTGGGAAAGTGAATATGATCTGAGGAAATCATACCCGCAGTTGTTTGAGTAAGCCAGCTAATCTCGAGGACGAGATTCTTTTAAGGAGGGTAGATTTGTAACACTCCAAAAATTGCAATTTTTCAAAAGCATGAAATTGATTTAATTATGCTTCTATTGTATATGCATTTTACTTCAATGAAAATATATGGTTCTGATGAATTAAAAGTTATCATATAGAAACATGAGTGAGCATACATGTTGGTGCATTTACTATTTCATATTGAGTGGCTATGAAAACGCTTTAAATATGTTTTTGAAACTCTGCTTGGAAATCACTTGCAAAACCAATTCTGGAAATTTGAAAAGTGTTTTCCTTTCTCTCCCTCTCTCTTTCTCTCATTTTGGCCTGAAACCTCCCCTCCTACTCTCTCGGCCGCTTGGCCCAGCTCGGGCAGGCCCTCCCCCCTTTTTCCTTTCTTGGGTTGTGCCCTCGCTCCCCCTCCTTGGCCCAGCTGGCCACAGGCCTTGCCCCTCCTCCTTTTCCCTCCTTGGGCCGTGCTCCCTCCCCTCCTTTGCCTTGGCCTTGCAAAAGCCGCAAGGGCCCCTCTCTCATTCCCTCGTGGACCGCACCCCGGCCCTTTCACTTGGCCCAGCGGCTTGCAGGTGAGAGCCTCCCTTCCACTTTCTTCTCCCTCCTAACCCCCTCTGCCGAGCATGAGTCAGAATCGAGCTCAGCAACCGAACTCGACCCGAATCCCCTTCCCGATTTCCTCGGGAATTCTTGCCTAAACCGCACATCGCATGCCTCTATAGCAACCCGTCCACCATATCGCCCCGTTTCCCATCTAATCGCCTCCTGCACCTCGCCCTAGCACGCGCAGTGCTGCCTCCGAGCGCGGAACTCGCCACCGCCGCCATTGAAGCCCTCCCGAGCTCCTCCGTCAACCGCAGGACCTCACGCCCCACCGGAGTACGGTATGAAGCTCCATGGTGCCTCCCTCCTCCTCAGTTCCACCTGGAATCTCCCTCATCTGCTCGTCACCGGTTGCAGGGTGTTTCGAGCTGCCTCGTCCCGCTACTAGCCGCCTCCGTCATTCCTCTGTCCTCGTGAAACACCCAGGCGAACTCGCCCTTCCTCCCTCTATCTCCCTAGACCCTCGGTTATATGTTTGGTGGCCATTAGGCCCCTATCTCCTATCACCGGCGAGCTCCACTACCCTGGCCATAGAAGGCCACCGCGTCGGAGTTCTTCTTCCCGGCCGGCGCCTCCCTGTCCTCCCCTTCTAATCCTGCCCACTCATCTTCGATCGGACGAACGAGACCCTGGGGTTTTCCCCTCCTCAATCCGCCGTCCAAGGCATCAACCAATAATACGCTTTCTGCCTTGGGAAAGCGTAATTCTGTTTTAATCGAAAATAAAAGAAAATCAAGAATTACAGTTTTGCCATTCAATTTCAAATGCTTATATTTTACTCGTTTTAAATCCATTTTGATCTGTTCAAATTGCGTTAGATTCATAATAAAATTATCTACATGTTAATACCACTTTTAGTTAATTTTGAAACATTATAATTTCGTGATTAGATTTAATTTAATATCTTTCTATAGGAAAACTTGTTTAATTCATAACTTCGTCGTTTTAGCTCTGTTTTTCGTGCATGAAACATCGATGTGATTGTAGCGATATGTAGATTAGTTTTACAAACTTTTCATCTTGTTTTATTACTATTGGTGTACTGTTCTAATCATAGATTTGTTTGCTTCCTGTATGTTTGCCCGTTGATTGAATGGTGTTGATTGTTGATCGGTATAGACGTTGAGCCACCGGTTGAAGAACCAGAGTTTTTCTTTGATCAAGAATCAGCAAGACCAGCAGGGATACTATGAAGAAGGCAAGTATAATGTAACGCCCAGAGTCCAAACGGCTCAGATCCACTCTGCATGTTGAGCGAACCACACCCACCACCATCCCACTTAAGCTTTCGTCCTCGCTTCGCTTAAAAGGATTAACCTGGAGATGGTGGGATGGACTCTAGAAGCCTTATATGTCAATTTGTCACACCCGTTTTTAAGAACAAAAACAAGTGCATAAAAGGCTCATGTGCACCCCAGGAATAGTCGCACACATGAGTTGACAAATTATAATGTACCATCACAGTGCTTATTACATAACGAATAAATATTCAATACAGAGTCTGAAACAAATAAACTGAAACTACGGCGACAACTTCTGCGGAAGCTCCAAAGGGACTCATTGACTGGTTGACTCTAAGTCTAGTACTCATTGCGGTAATCATCATCCCAATCTTCATCTGTGGTGTTTGAATGGAAGGGTGAGCACATACGTACTCAACAAATATAACACGGGGTTCATGAAGCTCAAAAGGGTATGCATGGTTCATAGCGATGAGCATTTTAAGTAGATCAAATTCATATTAATATCAACAATTGCCAAGGTAATTTGCATCAGCTCAAATATTCATGATCATAAAGTAAATGACAATGATACAATAAATAAATAATACTAGCATAAACCAACATAGAAATAAGAACTCAATAATTCTGTGAGTTTTCCGAGCCGCTCGTGTCCGTGAGCACGACTATCATGATAGTTTTTAACTCTGATCAGAGGTGTACGCCCCCATAAATCATCTAGCAACCCTCCCTCACGTCCGTTCTTCCATCTATTTGTTCCTTGGCCCCCTAACCGAGCCGCAGTGCCGTTCCCAAGCGCATAATCCGCCGCCGCCTCCATTGGAGCGCCCCGAAGCTCCTCGGTCCTTCTTCTAGACCTCTATCTCCCTTTGGAGCATGTAGAGGTAACCAGAAACTCCTTCCCGTTCTCAATTCCACGTTTCATTGCCCTCACCGTAATGTCACCATGAGCAGGTACCCCCGTGCCAGCCCGTCGCGTCGTCCGTCTTCTCCGCGGCACCCCTGTCCGCGCGAAAGTCTGAGGTGACCGCACTTGATGTTCACCGCAAAGTTCAAGGCTTAGGCAAAGTGGCTATCTCCCAAGAGTAATCAATTTCTAATGGCTTGCTAGTGCAATCTTTGAGCTTCAACTTGCTATCGTTTGGTCAACTTTGCAATCTTGGTTTCCAATGTCTCTTCACTCCAAGTGAGGTTGTTGTGACCAAGGTGGATGACTCTTCATTGATATTCAAGGGATTCTGGCACAACAACTTGTATCTAGTGGACTTCACTTCCAATGTGGCTAGCTTGCAAACATGTCTATTCTCCAAGAATTCTTTGGGTTGGTTATGGCATAGAAGATTAGCTCATGTGGGCATGTCAACCTTGAAGAAGCTTATCAAGAAGGAGATGGTTAGAGGAATCCAAGATGTGGTGTTTGAGAAGGAAAAATTGTGTAGTGCATGTCAAGCTGGCAAGCAACTGGCAAACACTAAGCCAACCAAAGCTTTCATGTCAACCTCAAGAGTCCTCGAGTTGCTACACATGGATCTTTTTGGACTTACCACTTATGCTAGTCTTGGTGGGAATCTCTTTTGCTTGGTGGTAGTGGATGATTACTCTTGGTACACTTGGGTGTTCTTTCTTTAAGACAAGGGAGAAACAACTGGCATATTCAAGAAGTTTGCTACAAGAGCTCAAAACTAATTTGAAGTGAAGATCAAGAAGATTAGGAGTGACAATGGCATCGAGTTTGTGAACACAAAGATTGAATAATATTGTGATGAAGTGGGGATCAAGCATGAGGTGTCCGCCACCTATACCCCTCAACAAAATGGTATTGTAGAGAGAAAGAACCAGACTCTAATCACTCTTGCTAGATCAATGCTTGATGAGTACAATACCCCTGAGAAGTTTGGGACCGAAGCAATCAACACCGCATGCTATGCGGCCAACCGACTATTTGTCCAAAGGCTTCTCAAGAAGACCGCCTATGAGCTTGTGAATGGGAAGAAACTAGATATATCATTCTTCCGGGTGTTTGGATGCAAAGTATACATCTACAAGAAGCGCCAACACTTGGGGAAGTTTCAAAGGCATTGTGACATTGGTTTCCTTGTTCGTTATTCGCTTAAATCTAAGGCATACTGTGTATTTAACAAAGCCACAGACTTAGTTGAAGAAACGTATGACTTGGAGTTTGATGAAACTAATGGCTCCCAAGGAGTGCTTGAGAATCTTGATGATGTAGGAGATGAACCCTTGAGGGAGGCTATGAAGAATATGTCCGTTGGTGCTATCAACCCAAAAGAGGAGGAAGAAGGTGAAGCTGATGCAAATAATGAGCCTCTTCACCTCGCACGCCTTAAGTTGATGAAGAACAAGAGAGGGAAGCTCAAGAAGATACCTTCATCCCTCAAGATCAAGTCGAGGCAGAAACTCAAAATGTTGAAGCATCACATCCCCTTCCTCAAGAGACAAATAGAAGATCTACACCTATACTTCAAGCTCATCCACAAGACCTTATCATAGGGAGTCCATCAACGGGGTAACAACTTTGTCTAGACTTGCTTCTTATGTTGAGCATCACTCTTTTGTTTCCTTTGTTGAGCCTACTAGTGTGGAGGACGCACTTGCGGATCCGGATTGGGTGAATGCCAAGCATGAAGAACTCAACAACTTCACCCGGAACCTAGTGTAGACACTTGAAGAGAGGCCAAAGCATGCAAGAATCATTGGCACCAAGTGGGTGTTTAGGAACAAGTAAGATGATCAAGGCGTGGTTGTGAGGAACAAGGCAAGATTGGTGGCAAAGGGATTCTCCCAAGTTGAAGGCGATTTTGGAGAGACCTTTTCCCTATTGCAAGACTAGAAGCCATTCGTATCCTTTTGGTGTATGCTTCATATCACAAAATGAAACTCTTTCAAATGGATGTGAAGAGCACCTTATTAAATGGTTTCATTAATGATCTTGTTTGTCTCACAACCTCCCAGGTTTGAAGACCCAAACTTGCCCAATCATGTGTATAGGTTGTCCAAGGCACTCTACGGATTGAAGCAAGCTCCAAGGGCTTGGTATGAGAGGCTAAGAGACCTCCTACTCAAGAAGGGCTTCAAGATCGGGAAAGTGGATACCACACTATTCACCAAGAAGCTTAATGAAGAGATCTTTGTTTGCCAAGCATATGTCGATGACATTATATTTGGGTCAACAAACCAAGATCATTGCAAGGAGTTTGGTGACTTGATGTCCAAGGAATTCGAGATGACAATGATTGGCGAGCTAACCTTCTTCCTTGGCTTCCAAGTGAAGCAATTGAGGGAGGGCACCTTCATATCTCAAGAGAAGTACACTCAAGATGTGCTCAAGAAGTTCAAGATGGAGGATTGCAAGCCAAACAAGATCCCCATGCCTACTAATGGACATCTCAACCTTGATGAGGGAGGTAAACCAATTGACCAAACTCTCTATCGTTCCATGATCGGTAGTTTAATTTACCTCACCGCATCTAGGCCGGATATCATGTTTAGTGTGTGTATGTGTGCTAGGTTTCAAGCAAACCCTAAGGAGTTGCATCTATGTGCGGTTAAAAGAATCCTTATGTACCTTAGGCACACCCTTAGCATTGGGCTTTGGTATCCCAAAGGAGCTCCCTTACAACTAGTTGGCTATTCCAATTCAGATTATGCCGGGTGCAAGGTTGATAGGAAGAGTACCTCCGGAGGCTAGCATTTGTTAGGAGATCACTTGTCTCTTGGTCCTCAAAGAAACAAAATAGTGTGGCTCTGTCAACCTCCAAGGCAGAATACATAGCCATGGGAGCATGTTGTGCACAAATCTTATACATGACCCAAACTCTTCTTGATTACAACGTTGTTTTAAAAAGTGTTCCACTCTTGTGTGATAATGAAAGCGTCGTAAAGCTTGCTAACCCGGTTCAACACTCTCGCACCAAGCACATAGATATTCATCATCACTTTCTTAGAGATCATGTGGCATAAAAGGATATCACACTAGTGGGAGTTAGAAGCGAAGAGCAATTGGCAGATATCTTCACTAAACCACTCGATGAAACAACCTTTTGTAGGTTGCAAAACGAGTTAAATGTGCTTGATCACTCAAACTTCACTAAAAATGACTTTGTGTGACCACCATGCATTCATTTGTAAAATAACATATTTAATCTATAGTAATGCACATAGGCTTGGCTAACGCAGTTAGGATAACCACCCTCAAAGCGTGTGAAGAAGTCTTACCGTGGTTTAAACTTGCAAGCAACCTAGATTCAAATTCCGTATTGCATAGCATTTGCATGTGTGTTGCTTTTTGCTTTCTTTTCGGTTAAGTTTGATCATCCTCTAGGTTCATCACTTAGGGGGAGCATTCCAAGCTCTAGTTGTTACTAATTCCCCTCTTGTGACCCTATGGTGATCCTTGCTCTTCCTTTGAACTATTTTCATATGAATCTATGTCTAGCCTATGGAAAACTATCAGAAAAATTTGAGGGTTTGAGAGATGGTTCTTAAGCCAAGGACAACAAGTGTTTCCCTCTGCATCTTTTTTGTTGGTACATGGCTAAGAGAAAGACTTGAGAGAAAAACAGAAAATTTGAAGCAAAACAAGCTCCGGACCAACCTCTGGACAACTTTGATTGGTCCGACGCTTACCTCCGGACCAGAGTCCGATGCCCTCGCCCTCACTGTTTCCTTACTACTCAATCCAGTCAGTCGTCAGACCACCTCCTATAGTCCGACGCTCTACCTCCAGACCCTTGTCCGGAGCCCTGGTCCTTACTGTTGGTTTCTCAAAGGCTCAGGACAAAACCGTCAGACCACCTCTCCTTCATACCTCTGGACTATTCTTCATTCATCCGGTTTGATGGTCAGCGCTGCACAGTTCCAGTCAAATACCTACGGACTACCTTCATTAGTCCGACGCTGACCTCCGGACCAGTGGCTGGAGCTCTTGTGCTCCCTGCATGGTTTTCTCTAAACCCGTCGGACCCCCCTGTCGGAACAGGTCTCCAGACCAATTCGCATAACTGCATTTGGTCCAACGCTCTATTTTAACGCGCATAACCCCCATGGGTCCTACTCTGTTTTGGCAGTTACCTTTTCCACATCCGTACGCTGCGCCGCCCTCACACCACCCTTGCGCCGCCGCTCACCCACACCAGCCCTAGCCGTCGGCGAGACCCTCGCCGGAGCCGCCGCCACACTGCCTCCCACTGCTCCTCGTGCACAACAGTTGTGCCCAAGGCTTCTCCATCTCTTCTGCTCCCCACGAGCCGCAGCAGCCGCATCAGCGCTGCTGCCACTCACCGCACCACAGCAATCTCACCACCGGTGATCCTCTCACCGACGTCCACGCTCCACCTAGCTTCTCCACTGCCTCACCCCACCAAGTCTAGGGTTTGAACCCCTTGTCCCCCTTGCCAACTTGCAGGACAGAGAAGGTTACCCCTCCTAGGGTTTGCCAAAACCTTAAGGATTTGGCCGAGTTTCTCTTGTTCATCGATTCTCGACGTCAATTCAGCCTCCATCGACTTCGTTCTTCCTCTAGGGTCTGATTTCGATCTATTGTCTCGCGTTTTGTCGAGTTATAGGTCAAGTTATGTCCTAGGTCGCATTCCTTGCAAATCCACATTATTCATTCTAATTCACTAAATTAAAATTGCCGATTCTGATCCGTAGTTGGTGAAACCCCTTGTGGAGTTTGGCGAGGAGCTTGCATTTCTTTGATTAGACACGCTCTCTTACTTAAGGTAGCATCACCGTTTTCATTCTATTTCTTATCTAAATGTTTGCTTCCATAAGGTTTCTTAACTCTAGTGTTTATATATGCTTATTTATCCCTGTCTAATCTTTCTAGCAGTAGTTAGTGGCAGTTTAAACTCAGGGCAAAGCTCACGAGTATGGATTGAGGCAAAGCCTCTTGAGTGACAGTCCAATAGCTTGAGAGCCCCTTGTCAGAGGTTGCCTGTCTCAGTGCTTGGCAGTTTGTCAGTGGGTTTCTGGCAGTCGTTACTTGGCAGTTTGTTAGTGGATTTCTTGATTGATCAGTGATGGGTCGTGCGCCAGTTGTCACTAGTTCTGGTGGTGATGCTCCTCCCCATCTTGTCCTCCTAAGGACAAGGGGAAAAGCAAGGTTGTTGAGCAGTAGAAGAAGAAGAAGCGCAAGCTATCAGAGGCAGAGGTAGCTGAGGCCGTCGCAGATGCAGTGGACCGTGCAAAGCGAGATGGTAGTCGGGGCTCAGTTCGGATCGGCTCCCCTCCGCGGGTTCTACATTCAGAGACACTTTCAGAGAATCAGTCCGAGACTGTGGCCTCTCTAGTATCGGTAGAGCAGTCAGTGCCTGCCGAGGACTCTCCAGCAGTACCGCTTGTTGCTCCCGCTACGCGCCGAGCTACTTGCTCTCGGTCTTCTCAGCCCACTACCCGTGCCGAGGGTCCAAAGCGCAGTGACCATGCGCCACGAGCCACACCGGCAGCTGCCCCTGCTCCAAAGACTCCAGTTCACCTCAATTTGAGGAATATCACAACGAAGCAGGTTCAGAAGCTTCGATTTGTTGAGCTTGGGCAGTGGTGTCTAGATCAGTGAGACTCTAGAGCGTCACCGGGTTGGCATACCCCGCTCATGGAAGACTTCTACCAGGCAACTCAGCTCACGAGTATTCAGATACGTTCGCACAGAGTTTGCTCTTTGGAGAGTATTGTTGCTATAGCTGGAGAGGAGATCCGCCCCTTCCTCACGTACCTCCCGGGACTCTCTGACCTACTTGGTCGCTCCGGGAACTATGTTGAGCGTTGGGTGCGTGAGTTCTACACATATGTTTTGGATTGAGCCGACCCACCGCTACCTGCAGTACACCTTCAGAGGCCGACCTTACAGACTCTACTTGACCGGGCTGAGAGAGGTACTCTGTTTGTCTACATCAGACTACTGCCTGCATGATGAGTGCTACACCAGCATTCAGTTGCCACGCCATGCTTGCGGTGGTTGTACCCCTACAGCTGAGTTCCTTGCTCCGCTCTTCAGGCCACCCTTTGGGGAAGGGTGTCAACGCACCCCGGCAGACCTCCTTCCAGTTGTTCACCGGCTGAATGACATTCTTCGGCCTACCTTGTTACCTCGCACCAGCTACAAGGAGGGGTTGACGAACCTCCAGCAGTTCCTACTTCAAGCACTTGTGACTCAGACACCTTTCCACTTGGCCGATTTCATAGTGTCAGAGATTGAGGATGTCGTGTTAGATGGGATCTGAGCACGTTGATAGAAGCCATATGCTCATTGGATCAGCTTCATCATTGCTACCCGTCTTCTGAGGTCTCACCCTAGGATTCTTGATGAGTATGAGCAGTCACCAACAGTCTTTCCAGATTACAAGATTCTATCTTCGGTTGACAGTCGTTTGGGCAACCGGGTGCTTTGACAGGTTAGACTCAGGACCGCCCCGGCCGATATTGATGATGTTGATGCCCAGGATGAGGCGATTCGAGGCATTGAGCAGCAAGAGCTACATGACCTTGAGACCCAGGAGGCAGAGGATGTAGCAGCTGACACTTCCTCAGATAGTTTGGAAGCTGACTACCAGCCTATTCCTACTATGCCCCTATGGGCACACGACGCCGAGGCTGGTGGTTCAGGTGCCGCTTCAGCAGCTGCTCCAAATCCACTTCTGATGAAGATCCTTGACCGCATCTCAGAGCAGTAGGGCTCTCTTGTTTCTGCCATCACTCAGGTCCAGCTACGTCAGGACGAGATGCAGCGTCATATGATGGCTATGCAGCTGGAGTTACAGCGGATTCAATTGCAGACTCAGCAGATTCAGGCTCAGAACATGGCGTTCATGGAGCATATGATGAGGTGGACCGATGCACCCCCACTCTAGTTCCCGGGTGCCCCTCAGATAGAGATGTTGAGTCAGTCACAGCCTTCATAGTCAGTTGGCCCTTTAGTGGCCGTGCTTCAGGCAGTTGGCCCTTATGTGGCCTCTCAGCAGATAGTTGGCCCCTCAGTGGGCCCTCAGTGTCAGCCGGTTCGTCTGTCACTCCCACCCCAGCCGTACAGTCTAGTGGACTTCAGGGTGCAGGACTGACCCCCCCGTTCCAGTCATCGGCGACACAGGTTACTCAGTGGTTCGACACGCTCGGCCCGACCCGACAGTTCACTCCTTTGACGACCGGTTTCACTCTGATGTCAGCTTCAGCGTCTCTCGGCATCCTTCAGTGACATTACAGGC